>CM035412.1:114382787-114385287 GCA_020310875.1 Ceratopteris richardii | reverse complement strand
TTGTAAGTACAATTTCTGTTCTTTGTATGTCATTTGAATTGTGTTAGTTTCATTAGATAGCATACTCACACTTATTGATATGCACTTATACACTTATACATGATGAAGATGCACTTTCACACATATACACATATACACATGCACATACACACACATATATACACACAGATACATGTGCACATACACTTAGACATACACACATATACACATGCATATGCACAAACATTTCTACAACCACATAAAAAGACTTACATGCATGCATTATTGCACATATATATATATATATATATATATATATATATATATATATATATATATATATATATATATATATATATATATATATATATATATATATATATATATATATATATATGTATATATATACACATACACACATTAACATATACGCAAATACATGTATATGCACATCCACATGCATGCACATTCACATGGATGCACATGGATGCGAATGGAAATGCATCCACATACACATGCATGTGGAATACATATACACATGCATATACATACATTATACACATATATACACATATATATGCACATACATACACACACATATACACATGCACACACACATGCACATACCTACATATACACATATACATGCACATACGCACATATACACATAGAGTTACACATATACATGCACATACATATGCACACATATACACAGGCACATGCACATATTCATACACACATATACACTTACACATGCACATGCACATACTCATACACACATATACACTTACACATGCACATGCGCATACATACATATACACACACATACACATGCGCATACATACATATACACACATATACATATGCACTTAGGTACACACATATGAATGAATTATATAATTAAAGTATTAAAACACATATACATATGCACACACACATGCACATACCTACATATACACATATACATGCACATACACACATATACTCATAGAGTTATACATATACATGCACATACATATACACACACATACACATGCACATGCCAATACTCATACACACATATACACTTACACATGCACATGCACATACATACATATACACACATACACATGCACATACATACATATACACACACATACATATACACTTAGGTACACACATATGAATGAACTATATAATTAAAGTATTAAAACACATATACACATGCACACACACATGCATATACCTACATATACACATGCATGCACATACACACATATACACATAGAGTTACACATATACATGCACATACATATACACACACATCACATGCACATGCACATGCACATACTCATACACACATATACACTTACACATGCACATGCACATACATACATATACACAAACATACACATGCACATACATACATATACACACACATACATATACACTTAGGTACACACATATGTATGAATTATATAGTTAAAGTATTAAAACACATGCTTAGTATAAACAATAATAACAATCAATATAACAAAACTCTTCATTACTTAATACCATACACACAATCCAAAACATAACTGAAATGGAAAATATATAGACAAATATATATATATATATATATATATATATATATATATATATATATATATATATATATATATATTTATATATATATCAATGTAAATACATATAATCCAATGTCAATAATCAACTAAAATCCTCATCATCATCATAATGATCATCATGATCATCAGCAATATCATGATCATCCTGATCTTCCTATCCTCATCGTCATGATCACCCTATGATGATTGAGATCGTCCCTCCAGTGTCTATCTCTCCACATCATCCATATTTGTCTCTCCATAATACTCCTGTATTACATATAACAAACATAAATAAATAAAACAATTAAACCATTCATAAAAATATAATAATTATATAAAATTTAAAAATACTCACAGAGGCATCAAGATGATCTTGCATATACTCACTCAAACACCAATATCCAAAATGTGTAGCATACTCGATCTCATGTTTCATAGGATATCGGCCATAATCCTTCCGCTGCAATGAAACAAATAAAAATGATTAGTTGCTTGCATTTTAACTAAAATAAAAAATATACTCACAATAACACATATACTTACAAATGTAGCTACAAAACCATTATGGCCCATTTGGCCTAGGTGCGATGTGTGACTCCACTCTTTTCTTTGCAGCAGCCTGTTTATTCAAGAAAAAAAAATACATAAATTAAATGTAAAAAAATACTAAAATATATAAAAATTATAAATATAAACTATTAATTTGTGTACCTTCTACTAAGGAAATTACTCCTGAAGTCGTCACTGTCTACGAAAAACTGCCACGTCTCAGGTGTTATGTTTTTTTATCATACAATATCTCCTCTTAATTTCATCTCAAACAGAAAAAAAAATCAGAATACATACACTTATATACACACACATACACATACACATACACATACCCACATACACATATACATGCAAACATATACGCATACATATATGTATAC
>CM035412.1:114362787-114377787 GCA_020310875.1 Ceratopteris richardii | reverse complement strand
CCAAGTGTAAGTCATTTGAAAGTATTTGGTTGTGTATGTTATGTACATGTACCTAGTGAGGTGAGATCTAAACTTGATGCGAAATTAGAAAAATGTATATTTATTGGTTATGCAGATACTCAAAGAGGATATAGATGATATAATCCTCATACCAATAAGGTTGTTGTGTGAAGAGATGTAAACTTTGATGAATCACTTTCATGGTATGTAGATAAGAATTGTTTGCAGGTCATGGATGAAAATGAAGAAGGTGTGGTTGAAGGAGATGAATGCATAGTTCAGCCATCAGGAAGTTTAAATGATGAAAGGAGTGGTTTGGATGAAGAAAGAGGATCACCTTTCAATGGAAGATTAAGGCAAGAGTCACCTCCAAGTGTTAAAAGTAAAGGTAAACTCAAACTTGTTGAAGTTAATGATGAAGGAGAGGAAATTAGTGATGTATGTGAGTATGGAGAATCATCAAAGGTTCTTAATAAGAAAGGAAGAGCATCTACGTTGGAGGTAAGAAGAACTTCAAGAGTGAGTAAGCAACCTCAAAGGTATACTTATGAATCTTTTATGAATACTCATTATGCTTTTATGACAAAAGTTGAGCAGGAAAATGAACCCACATGTTATGATGAGGCAAAAGGAGATGAAAAGTGGGAGAAAGAAGTGAGAGAAGAAATGGAAGCACTACATGATAACAAGACTTGGAATTTAGTTCCAAAGACACCAAAGCAAAAGGTAATTGGATGCAAATGGGTTTTTAAGATTAAAAGAAATGGTGATGGTAGTGTGTCAAGATATAAGGCTAGACTTGTAGCAAAAGGATATAATCAAACTCAAGGAGTGGACTATGAGGAAACATTTAGTCCAGTAGCAAACATGGCAACGGTAAGAACTTTGTTGGCTTTAGCTTCAAGTAAAAGGTGGAATATATATCAACTCGATATAAAGAATGCCTTTCTTAATGGTGAGTTAAATGAAGAAGTGTATATGTCACAACCAGATGGTTATGAGGATGCAAAATGTCCTAATCATGTATGCAGGTTAAAGAAGGCATTGTATGGTCTTAAGCAGGTGCCAAGGGCATGGAATGCAAGGTTGGTAAAGTATCTTATGATGCAAGGATACACAGCGAGTCATGCTGATCCTTCACTTTATGTAAAACATGTAGATGACATGTGTGTCTATGTATGCATTTATGTGGATGACTTGTTGATTAAAGGGAATGATGCAAAAGAAATTGATGAGATAAAAGGTAATTTGGGAAAGGAATTTAAAATTTCAGATCTTGGTTTGCTTAGATACTTTCTTGGGATTGAAATTGTGTATGGCGATGAAGGTATGTGGTTGATACAGAGAAAGTATATATGTGATATGCTGAAAAGGTTTGGTATGCAAGAATGTAAATTTGTTTCTACTCCAATGGAATGTAATGTAAAGCTGAGTGCAAAGGAAGGTGATGAGTTGCATGATATGAATGTATATAGATCCATGGTAGGATCTTTGATTTATGCAACAAAAACTAGACCTGATATATGCTATGCAGTGGGAGTATTGTCATAGTTTATGCATGAACCTAGAGTACCTCATATGCATGCAATGAAAAGAGTGCTTAGGTATTTGAAAGGTACCATGAACGAAGGATTATTTTATAGTCATGATGCTGATCTAACTCTTAAAGTCTTCAGTGATGCAGATTGGGCTGGAAGCAAAGATGACAGAAGATCCACAAGTGGATATGTGGTAATAGCAGGAAACAAGACATTAACATGGAGTTCAAAGAAACAGCCTACTGTTGCTTTATCTTCTACAGAGGCTGAGTATAGAGGTTTAGCATTGGCTACTACTGAGGTTATGTGGTTTAAAAAGTTGTTTCATGACTTGAATGTGCAGGTTGATGTACCACAGATATATGGGGATAACTTGAGTAGCATTCATATGACCTCAAATCCTATTTTTCATGCTAGAACAAAGCATATAGAGGTTCACTATCATTATGTTCGAGAGAAGGCCATAAACAATGAATGTTGGCATACAAGTCATATGAAGAGCATACAGGTACAATAGAGCAGTCATGCACAATACGGCAACAAGGCCTAATCATTTTTTCCATGGATCATTCACAACTCAAGTGATTTTAATCACTACACAAACATTGTAAATTCCGTTTTTGGTAGAATAGAATCCATTTTGTTCAAGCCGAGGAGTCCTCGAACTTGAGGAGTATTAGAATTAGGTACATACCAATTTTCATAATTTTTAGACTCCGTTTGAGCCCTCAAATAGGCTCTAGAACCTAATTTTTAACTAGGCCAGACACTAGGTCTGGACAAGGCCAAAGCTAGTGAGAAAACTATAAAAAGAGCTAGAGAGCTCATTTTTGAGGTTAGATTGTTTGTGAATTGAGCTTATGTAAGAGACTTTTTGACTAATGCAAAGAACTCCATTGTTCCTCTCCTTGTTCTTTGCATTAGTCAAAAAGTCTCTTACATAAGCTCAATTCACAAACAATCTAACCTCAAAAATGAGCTCTCTAGCTCTTTTTATAGTTTTCTCACTAGCTTTGGCCTTGTCCAGACCTACTGTCCGGCCTATTTAAAAATTAGGTTCTAGAGCCTATTTAAGGGCTCAAACGGAGTCTAAAAATGATGTAAATTGGTATGTAGCTAATTCTAATACTCCTCAAGCTTGAGGACTCCTCGGCTTGAACAAAATGGAGTCTATTCTACCAAAAATGGAATTTACAATGTTTGTGTAGTGATTAAAATCACTTGAGTTGTGAATGATCCATGGAAAAAATGATTAGGCCTTGTTGCCGTATTGTGCATGACTGCTCTATTGTACCTGTATGCTCTTCATATGACTTGTATGCCAACATTCTCCCCCCTTCCTAGCGTCTGTCGCCCCTGACAGACCTCTGTTCTATCGGTTGGTCGATATAGTATTGGATGACATTGGTGGCAAGTTCGTGTTCTCCTATCCTTAAGCCTCTTGCTAGATTAGCTTCCAATGCATCCCAATTTATTGCACCGAGGACCTCTGGTTGCGGTGTGGTGTAGTACTCAGAGTACATGGCTTGTTCACAAGCAAAGAGATGGAGCAGGTGTGTTGGCTTCGGTGCGAAGACCTCCGAGTGATACTCCCAGAAACCTGATCTGAACATTTCTTCGAATGTCTGTTTGTAACATGCAGGGAGGTATTTGATGCGTGCATGCCAAGCGTAAGCCACACAAATACTGGGGGTGGTGCTCATGTCATACACTAAATCGTAGTTTCCATTAGTGAACCCCGGTAGACGTACCTGTGGTGCGACTACATTTCTAAAGGTTTTCAGTACTACCTGCATCATATCTAAAATCTTAAGCATCATTTGAGCTACCACATCTGGCATCGGCTTCAATCGTGGCATCCAATGTCGAATTGTTCCCATCATGTACGCTACTGACGGTGGTCCCTGTGGTGGCACAATGTATGGATAATTGAGCCATTCCTTGCATTGTGCATTATTCTGGACCTTTATGTTGAATGCTTTCCATGAGCGGCGTCGTGGAATAGGGCCATAGCATGGATTATAGAGGAGATGTAATGGCGCATTGTTCCAAGTGCGGAGCATTTCAGGATAGGTTTCAAGAAGTTTCTGCCGCCATGTTGGTTGACGGATCTTGCCTTTTTGCACCTCAGGAGGAAGGTCTTCGGGTTGAAATTGGGTTGCGAAGGAAGGTATCTTCCCTGTGACTCTCTGTATTTCTGCGTTATAATCTGCCAAAATGATATAGTAAGGCCTGTATTGGAGTTCGGATGAGAGGATAAGGCGTCTCGATGACAAGTTTTTGAAGTAATTGGATTGTAATACAGTCTCTTCTATGACTCTCATAGCCTGATTTTGCACGACGGTTCGCTCTTCATGTGAACTCCCGATTTCCTCCACTTGGCGTAGCCATGGGGGTCGTGGTGCTTCAAAGGTGTCCTGACCTTCTTCCGTTTGTTGACCTCCTGGGAAGGGTTGTGGGTCGTATTCTTCTTCAAATGTTTGTTCCACAGGAATTTGTACTATTTCTTCGTCGGTGGGAGCCTCTCGAGGGGAAGGTGGTCTCTCATATTGTAGTAGGCGTGCTTGCAATTCGGTGACCTTTTTCTGGAGATCTTTTAAGGCCTCTCAGTCTGTGAGAAGTGAAGCCGCGGAGGAGGTGGTTTGAGAGGAAGCTGTTGTTTCTTTTTGGTGTTTTTGCTTCAGTTGACCCAGTTCCTCTGATAGCTCGTCATGTGCTTCAAGCAGCATGGCATAGTCTTCCAATATGATCTTGATATTGTCGGGGGTCACTGCTTGAAACTTTGATGGGCTGATGGGTGCCCCTGGTGTGCTTTCGATGGCTGCTTCTAAGTTCTCTTGGTTCTGTTGCTGTAGGCGTTGATTCTCCTCGTGAGCAGCTGCAAGGTGTCTTCTAAGAAGTGCCATATTTCGTTGAAGTCTTGAGTTGCATTCTAGTTGTGTTTTGAGATGGCCTTCTACCACTTGTATTGCTTCTTGGTCTGTATTCTGCAACTGTACTTCCAATACACTATGAGCCTCTTGTAAAGTTTGGAATTGTGTATGGAGGCGAGCATTCTCCTCTTCTACTGCAGCAAGACGATTTTGTAGCACCTCCGAGTGCTCTTGCAGTCGTGTGTTATGTTGCTGGAGCAGATTGTACTCTGTCCTTAACTGTGATATACATGTGAGCATGGTGTCCAATGCATTTCCTATGGATGATGGTGTGGTTTGTACAATGGAGGATGCACGGGAAGGGGATTGGGGAAGGGGAATAGTGAATGATGTGGCTAATGGAGATGTGTGTGTCGGTGAAATTGGTGGGGGGGGAATGGGAGAAGGTGGAAGTGTGGGGGGTGCGGGAGGTGCCGTGGGTGGTGAAATGTCCATACTTTCAGGAGTGGATGCGAGTGTGGGGTCTACCATATACATCAGAATGGTAGGTGGTGTGTGTGTGAAAGTGGCGAATAGATGAGAAGTGGGGTTGGGAGCTGAAAATAAAGGGAATGGTTGAGACCTAGGTTGAAAAGTTCTAGCAAGGAAGGCATGGAGGGATTGGAGAAGTGGAGAGATGGGGGTTGGGGGTTGAGGTCGTAGAGGCGGGGAGGTCATGAAAGGTGGTGTGGTAGTAGGGAAACCCATGAATATGGATCTAGAGTCAGGATGACCTATGGCTGAGGGCATGGGGGATGGTTGTCCTAGGGCAGGATCTATGAGCGATTCGGTGGATTGTGTAGTGATGGTGGTTGCTTCATAGATTGGGTTTTCAAAGGTGGAGAATAGGGTTGAACTAGAGGTGGGAGTACGGAAGATGAAGGTTTGTTCGGTGGGTTGAGTGGTTGAGGTGATCTCCATGGCTTCTGTTCTAGGAGGCGACGGTGGGGGTGTGGGTGGTAGTGGCTCGGTTGATTCATCATGGGTGACTGGGTGCTCTTGGCTAGCGGTTTCTGCTGCTTGGGAGGTTGTGTCAATGGGTTCGGATGTAATAATCGGCCCTTCTGCCGTTGTAATGGGGATCTGGATGTTTTTACCTGATCGTGGTTGTGTTTGGAATCTTCGTGGATCATATTGAACTGGAGACCTCCTAGTGGCGGTCCAAACTGCTTCTACTACCCCATATGTTTCTGCCATTAATAAGAGACCTTCACTATATTCTGAGTCAACTCCTGCTTCTTCCAAAAGCTGAGTCATGAGTACCCTACTGCTCTGTTTGGTGAGCAGTTGTTGCGATCGCACTCGTTCCATGATTTGATACAGCCTTCAAAGTTCTGCTGTATAAGTTGGGGCTTCAGTGGTCTCCTCTTCGGCTGCTCCTTCTTCTTCTAGGTGTCCTTGTTGTTGACCTTGCTGATCGTCACCCCAATGTACATGGTGACCTTCTGTGGATTTCCTCCTTCTTTGTGAAGATGTGCCTTGTTCTTCTGTATCTGAATAAAACTCTACATCAAAGAGTTGTGTACTTTGTAAGAATGCTTCGAAGTCATGGGGATCCATCCCTTCAGCATCTCCAGTTGTAGCAAATTCAAATTCAGATGGAGCAGGAGGAGCCGAAGGGGCAGCTTGTGTTGTAGTTTCAGATCCAGACCTGGGTATTCTAATGGTAAAGGGAGGTACAGTGGCCTCTCCTCGTGGCGATACTTCAGGAGTAGTCAAAACTTCACGTGTCTGGACACAAGGGATCGAACCCCTCATGCGCTTGGATTGATGTGTGGACGTCTTGAGCTTCTTAAACATTTGTAATTGTGCCCAAGTTAAGGCACGTTCAATGGGTACATCGTAGGCTAAGCACCGGTAGATAATGCGTGTGATTGAACAGCAACCGTTCACCACTAATTTCCTAGAAGACCTTTTATTTGATTCATACAACTGCTCTATAATCCATACAGGAAGCTTGATTGGTAACGCACCTGTCTCCGCTAAGTAGAGAGCGAACAAAATTCTTTTGTGCGGTTGTGTGAAGCGGTCTTGACCGGGGAAAGCAAAATGTTGCATGCACATACGGAGAGGGATGGACACGTTTGGTGTGAGTGCTACCATGTCTTTAAGCTTCAATAGTTTCCTATCCTTCATGTTAGTAGGAACGAGAGCATCCTTCTCATAAGGTACATGTGTGCCGTGCATATTCAAAGCAGAGCTCACCAACTCCAAGGTAAGTTCAAACCTTTTTAACTCATTGTTGCCCAGCAAGGAAGGAAGAACAAACGATCCTGGTTTGTCCTTTTCTGCATTTCTGTAATGTTGAGCCAGATAGTAGCATCGGAGGAGGTCTGGTTTGGGTAATGGTGCCTCGAAGTACTCAGCTAGCCCTACACGTTTCCATATGGTCTGAAGATCCTGTGTGTTCTGTAGAGTCTTAAACTCCTTGGAGAAGAATTGGAATCTGACCCAAGATCTGTCATACTCGCACTTAGACTCCCATATATACTCGGCCTCTCCTAATGGGCCTGGCATGCCATTGAACCAATGAGAATTGGCATGGACTCTTTCTGTGATCCCTGTGGGTGGATCCGGTACCGAGATCTACTGAAGGTGTTGCAGCTCCACAGGACGTTCAGTTGGTGGCACATCAACAGGTAGACTATCCACATCAATTCCTGCAGTAATTATTCCTGCCTGTGAGCTTGGACCTGTTGCTTCTGTCATGAGAGTGCTTCTAGTTGCTGATGCTTATCTGCTAGAAGAAGAGAGAGGCACATTAGCATTGCATTGGAAACAGGATGTTATGGTGTTCCCTCCACAATACCAACATGACATTCCGAGTGGTTAGAGGTTAGTGGGTGAAGTGTTCGTGATGTGCGTACATGTGGGTTAGTAGGTTAGGGTTCACTCTAGATGCATACTTTGGTTGTGCAATGTTCTCAGAATGTACCTACATCAGAGGGGAAGGATTTACAGAGGTGGGTCAGGGGGTTTGACATGGGGTTTAGGTCTCCAAACTTTGATGCTGGAATCGTTGCTTTTATTGGCGATGATATGTGAGGGTTTGCGGACTGGAGTGTGTTGGGTTTGAGACTTTTTGGGTACCCATTTCCACACATTCCGAGGCGTGACCGAGAATGTGGTGGTGTGGAGTGTAGATGGTTGCCTTTGGATGGGAGCCAATAGGACTCGTGAGCGTTGGTTTGATCTTTTGATTGGAGGTGAAGTTATTTGAGCTGGTAAGTAGGTCTTGGGCACCCATATTTGTCTAGCCTTTGGGATAGCCTTCATTGACTGCTTTGGAACCCAAATAGAAATGGTTTGTCTAGATTGATGCCTAGGGTACTCCGTTGTAGTCCTCGACACTGTAGCTTGCTTGATGCCTCTTTGGAATCCTGTCTCCAAAGCCGAGGGTTGTTCACCTTTGCGTATCCAGATCTGCTTCATGCCATGGGGTACTCTGTATTGTACTGGTTGGTGTTCATTCTTCTTGGTCCTCGGGCTCCTCTGTATCTTGTATTTTCTGGCTTGCTTTCCTCAAATTCTCTTTGGAAAAGAAGGGAACTCCTTGTTGACTTCTGTACCTTCGTCATGAGTGGCAATCCTTTGCACCATAGAACTTTGGTCAAGAGTAGCATGGTTCATTTCAGGTGGGCTCCTGGAAGGACCAGGATTCAGTGCCTCTGCTAGCGGCCTATGTGCTTGATTTTCTAATTCAATCGTGATGTGGTTTTGGCCTACCCATGCCTGAAGAAGTCCGCTTCTTAGGTTGAGGCTGACTGCATGATCATAGATCTAGTCTTGGCCTAGGACAAGAGGTTCGGTAAGATCCTCGTCTTCACACACTAGCACTTTGACTGCCATTAGCACCTCTTGAATGTAGAGGGGAAGTTCCACCTCACCAATGCAAGGGGTTTCCACACCTCCCAATCCTATGAGATATGCCTCTATAGGATTGATTTGTAATTGCAGCTCTTGGCAGTAAGAAAGTCGAACTGCACTAGTGGCTTCCCCTGAGTCAATTAAAGCTCTCCTTGTCCTACTTCTAGGGTTACAAAAGGCCGTCGGTCGATTATTCTATGGGAACGTCCACCTGAAGCCTCACACATGGCCATAGGATAGCCTACAGGTTCTTGAGTGTCAGGCATAGGCGGGTCTCTGCCTTGTCTCCTCAATTTCATTCATCGGATGCATTCTAAAGCTTCTGCCTGTGCTTCTTCTCTAATTCTTTTCTCTTCTTCTTAACATTTCTTGGCAGTGTTGATTCGATTTAGCATCTCTTTAGTCAGGGGTTCTTGATATAACTTGACTCTGCATCCACTTCTGTAGCTTGGTAGAATATCACCCTCTAGAGTGGCGAGTTGAACTGCTCCACTTGTGGAGATTCTATTGATAATCATTGGCCGGTAACCTCTCTTCTCTAATTTCCGTGCATGTTGCTTCAAGGTGTAGACTAGGACTAGGTCTCCTGCTTTCAAGCCCTTATCCTTGACGTGTGCATCAAAATATGCCTTTTGCCTCTTCTTGGCTGCATAAATTCCTGCTGCAGCCGTCAATCGTGTTTCACCTAGTCGTTCAAGATTGAAGATTCTAGAGGACAACTCATGGCCTGTCCAATCATGCTCTTGTGCTACTTTCAAGGTTGGTATCAAAAATTCCAATGGTAGCACTGCATTCTGGCCGAAAACCATTTGAAAGGGCATGGCTTGGAGTACCGTTTTATAGGCAACTCTGTATGCCCAAACAGCATGGTGTAGCTGTTTGTCCCAATCCGAGCGTTTGTTATTCACTAATTTGGTTAGCACATTGCATAGAATCTTATTTGTACTCTCAGCCTGGCCATTAGCTTGGGGGTGATAGGGGGCAGACTTCTTATGTACTACCAAGAATTCTTGGAGCAGATTTTCAATAACTTCATTCAAGAAGTGAGTCCCTCTATCACTGACTAGCTCTATAGGTAACCCATACCTGGTGAACACATTCTCAAACAAGAACTTAGCTGTTGTTTGTGCATCGTTCTTTGTTGTGGCTTTTACTTCTACCCACTTGGTTAGATAATCCGTGGCCACAATGATATACTCAGCATGTGAACCCTTAGCTGGGGGATTAATAGGACCAACAAAGTCTATTCCCCACTTAGAAAATGCACGTCCACCCATCATAGGTTTCAGTGGCATCTCATCCTTGCGTATAGGATACTGAGTTCACTGACAAACATCACACCGTTTCACATAGGTATGTGCATCCATGTGAAGGGTCGGCCACCAGAAGCTTGCAAATAGTATTGCCTTGATCACTCGATCTGGTCCAAAGTGTCCTCCTGCTACACCTTGGTGAGCAGTTTCCAAGATCTTGAGATATTCACTTTCATGGACACATAGTCTCCGGTAACCATCTTTACCACGCTTGTATAGATTATCACCAATGAGTGAGTAATCTAGGGCTTCTTGTTCTAGACTTCTTTGTCTCGTGAGGGTCATATCTGGAGGGAATGTTTTCGTCCTCAAGAAGGCTACTAATGGTTCACTCCAATCTGGCACTATGGACACTTGATAAAGAGTGGCATGTTCCACAGGTGGTTTAGTGCAACAGATTGGGCATTCTTTACACATCTTATGTACATCAGCTTCCATAGTAGGCCAATGCACTCCGAGTCTCCTTAGTGTCTGTAGGGTTCGTTGTTTTGAGTAGTGTTGCTTTAATGCACCTACATGTGCCAACTGCAACCATTTAGCGTACTCATCCTCTTCCACACAACAAGCCAATATCCCTTGATCTGTCTGTTTGTACATACTTCCTGCCATGATATGGTACTTCTCGGCTTTTACTACCTCTCTACCTTGAGTGTTTATGACTGGGTGATGAGGCCCGTAGGTCAGTACTGGCACTAATGGCTTAGCCCACTGAGGTACAACTTCCAGATTAAACAAGTAAGCATCAGGAAGGTCATCTGATACTCCTTGTGGGGCTTCTCCCGATGTGAGCCTAGAGAGATGGTCTGCTCTCAAGTGAGTCTTGCCTTTTCTTACCACAACCTCAAAGTCGTATTCCATTAGCAAGAGAAACCATCTTACTAATCTACCGGTATTGCATGGTTTGTTTACCAAGTACAACAGGGCCTGATGATCAGTAAAAAATTTAAACTTATTTGCAAGCAAATAGTGTCTAAACTTTTTAATTGCATATACCATGCCTAATCCTTCTCGCTCAGTGGTCGTATAGTTTCGTTCAGCTGCATTCAACTGTCTACTCGCATAGGAAATTGGGAGATCCATATTACCTTCGCCCGTAGGTTGTGCGAGTACACATCCAATAGCATAATTGGATGCATCCACGTGAACATGAAAGGGTTTATTCCAATCTGGTGTGGTCAAGATTGGTGCTGAACACAATCTTCTTTTGAGTTCATTAAAGGAGTCCTCACACTCATCAGTCCACTCAAAGTTAGTCAGAAGTCCGTACAGAGGCTTTGCTATGATGGCATACATGTGTATAAACCGTCGATAATAACCACAATGCCCCATGAAAGCTTGTACTTCCTTGACGTTCTTTGGCCTAGGTAACTCTGCTATGGCTCTCACTTTCTCTTCATCAGTGGATATGCCATTCTTTGACACTATGTGCCCTAGAATCTTGCCTTGCCTGACCATGAAAACACACTTTTCTGGGTTCAGGCAGACTTGATATTCTCTACATTTGTCAAAAATTTGTTTGAGTTCAGGAATATGGGTTTGTCTAATGTTGGAATGAGCACAAAGATCATCAACATAGACTTCTAAGTTCTTCCTCAGGAACTCTTTAAATACATGGCACATCAGCCTCTGGAAGGTAGCGGGTGCATTGGTAAGCCCGAATGGCATTACCCTAAAAGCGAATATGCCCCACTCTGTGGCAAAAGCCGTCTTATGCTGATCTTTTGGTGCAGTGGCTACTTGATTGTAGCTAGAGAACCCATCTAGGAAGCTGTACACTTCCTTGCCGGCTACCCTTTCCCTGATAGTGGCTGCGTTAACCTTCTTCAAGTTAATGCATACACGTAATTTACCATTCTTTTTTGCACCACTACAATGGGGGACACCCATTCAGTGTGCTCAATTTCATAGATAAATCCAGCTTCAACCAAGCGGTCTATCTCTTCTTTGATCTTGGCAGCATAGTTGTCATTGTATGTGTATGGCTTTTGTTTTGAAGGTCTGGCCTCTGTGGTCATGGGAATCGTATGGGTGCATATGTCAGGGTCTACACCTTTCAAATCTTTGTAGCTCCAAGCGAATACATCTCTGTACTCTCTTAGCAACGCTATCAGCTCATGCTCCTCTTCCTCAGTGAGGTCATGTCCTATGTAAGTGCACCTCTCTTCTCCTTCTTCTATGGCTACCACTACCTTCTTGGTGGTTTCTTTGTTATCATAGGCCTCTCCTGCTTGTGCATCGCGTTTTGGAATCCTTACCATGACTCTCCTATCTTCTATTGCATACTTCTTGAAATTTTCAGGGACCTCAAACAAGGATTCTTCCTCCTCTGGTGCGGCTTCTCTCTTCTTCCTTTTCTTTCCTTCTTCCTTCGGGGTCACATGTGTGGCTAGTCTTACATCATTTGTAAGCTCTCCGTGCCTCTGGGGTTGAAATTCTACTTCATAGAAGTATTCTTCATCTGATGCAAAAGGTGGGTCCATAATGATTGACTCTAGATCGGAGTCACTTGCGTCCTCAAATGCATCAGGGCTAGGTTCACACTCTTCTAACACTGCCTCTCCCATGATTGGCTCTATGGAGAAGATTGAAATTTCATAGCCATCTTCATCACAGTGAGGTGTCCATTGCTCTTCATTGATGGCTACATCCATAGTTGCTAGAATTTCTGCCCAGCCGTGAGGTTCAAATTCTTCATCTGGAAATACTACAGGTGCATAGGCTGGGTCTTGAATTGATCTATGTGTTTCCTTCGCTCCTACCTCTCTGGCTTTTTCCCTCTTCTCTTCTTCTACTGCTACTTTGCACATCCATAAGTGGGTATCTTCATGCATCCATGAGGATCCTGATCCTATGGAATGCACCGATTCCGTATCATCTTTGGCTCTATGGATGGGGTTCCATTGGATAGGAGGGACATCTCTATGAGAGTAATCCTTTTGATTGACTTTGGTTGTAGCACCTAAGTGTTGCAAATACAAGGAATTGGTTCCCCAATCCTATACCACTTGCAACTGCCGCATAAATGGTCTCCCCAAAATCATCTCATAGGCTTGATTTTTGCTAAAGTCACAGATAGCAAATGTGTGCTCAAACTCTACACCACAAGTAGTGAGAGTTATCCCCTCTAGTAGTCCTAAGGGTCTTTCTATGTGACCGTCAGCCATCTGCAATTTCATTCTCGTTGGCCTGAGTGCTGGTTTGCCCCAACGTTTCCATAAGGAAGTGGTAGCAATTGCAACTCCTGCACCTGAGTCTAAAATGGCCTTGGTTGTGTAGCCCTGATGAGTGATGGGGAGATAGGTGTTTCCTTCTTCTCCCTCGCTCATGTCTCCTATCTTGTCCAAGGGTATTTTTGGCACTCTTCTTTGAGATCCTACCTGGGAATGTGGTTTTGCTACTTCGGGCACTCGATTAGCTACATGTTTCCAAACTTCTGGTCTAACCTTAAGCAGCTCTTCCAAAGTGAGATTGCACTGCACTTTGGTGTTCTTCACTACCTCCGTGTGCCTAGGTATGACTGAATCTTCGTTTCTTACCATGACGGTCGGTGCTCTCATACAAGTAGACTTAGCTTCCCATGGACCTGTGAAATGGGGTAGCTCTTGTAAGGAATTGGACTCGAAGTCGAATCTCTCTTGAGATTGGACGCTCTCCTGCTCTACATAAATGGACGGAAGGTCTTGTGGGAATTGATCGTGTGTGTCATCCACAAGTTCAATGGGAGGAGGAACTTCACTCTCTTTAGCCCATTTCTCTTCTTGAATCTCTCGCAAGAATTCGGGTGTGTATCGATTCATAGAAGAAGGGGTGTCTGGTTCAATGGAGTTAGGCACATAAGCTTCCTTGGGAGGAATGCTTATTCTATCACTTGCCTTCTCCTTAGCCTGGGAGTTGGTTCCTTTTCCAGACTTTGCAATTAACATCTCCAATCTGTCTAACAGACCATCAAAATGCAATGGTGCTCTAGTGGAGCTAGAGCAAGTGAAAAGGCGACTGGTCTCAAACATGGCTTGAGCCAATTCCACCATCTTGGCACACAACTTAGTTCGTTCAAGCTCTAGATCAGCTCTAGGGTAACATTTCTCATGATCTGTTACATTGGGCCCTTCTTGGATTCTGGCCTGATATGCTTTAAGCATCATGTCTAGATCTTCAGGAGTGGGATCGGCTAAGACTGATCCTACTCGGGGTGGTGGTTGGGTTACGTGTGGTGGATTGGTGGGTAGAGGAATGAAGGGTGAAGGGGATGGTAGTGGTGGGGATGTGTGAGAGTGCGTTTGAGATGTGATTTCTATGATTTTGGCCTTCGTTTCTCGTAGACTTTCCTCAAGTTCGCTCATCTTTCTTGCCCATTGCCTTTTCATACGTTCACGGCTATCTCTCCAAGCTCTTGTCCTCTTCTTATTTTGGCTCTCAGTCTCGCTAACCTCTACATTCTTTTCCTGGCGTAAGTCTTGGTTTTGCTTAAGTGCCTGAGCTCTCATGATGACTTGTACTAGAGCTGTGGAAGTCACACTTCCTGTGGAGTCTACCACTAAGCCAATAACATTGATAGGAGCAATTTTTGGCATATTTGCGGGGTTCTTGGGACACTCTCGTAACAAATGCTCCTTTCCACAATCGGGACAAAAGCCTTGAATTGTCACAGATTGGGTTTGTGTCGGTGCAGGTAGAGGGCAATCACGAATGAGATGATCTGCCTGACAACGATAGCATGGCCCTCTAGGAAATGGAGGTCTCATCGGCCTAGGTTGGGATCTCAAGTTGGGGTTGGCATACATGACGTTTGCGTATTCTGGCTCCCCACTAGATTCATTCAGTTCTTCATAATAATATGACTCACTATGCTCCGGTGATTGCATGTAGTAGGCCTGGGGGCTCTCAACATGTGTGGAGTCAAAACTATGATCACTTGGATCACTTTCTGAAAGCGAGGATGTCACTGGCACTAAAGCTCTATTTAGATTTTCTTCTGCCGCTGCATACTTTACTGGAATCACATTGGTGGGGGCAGGAGGTTGCTGCGCTAGGACTGGTTGTGGTCTTTGTTGCCCTTGATAGGGTGGTTGATAGATTTGCTGGGGTCTAGCATACTGTTGTTGTGGGTATTGATTAGGGTACTTTCCTTGTTGTGGATATGGCGTCTAACAGCTTGTTTGTTATTTGGACAGTCTTGTGCTGTATGATTGGTGTACCTCCTTTCTATGGTGCAGTACCGGTTGTTAGGGTTCACTTGGGGTTGAGCCATGATGGGGCACACATTAGCCATTGGTCTCCTCCACAGGTATAGCATCGTTTTCTTGGGGCAAATCTAGGAATTTGCTTGCTAGAGACACCTAATTTCAGAGCTACCTTTTCTGCTAGATCCTC
>CM035412.1:114007787-114357787 GCA_020310875.1 Ceratopteris richardii | reverse complement strand
CTATCATTAGAATTACCTGCCCAATCTGCATCACTGTATATTTTGACTCTTGTATCTGAAGTAAATCCATAATACAGTCCTTCTTTAAGTGTGCCCTTGATGTACCTAAGTACTCTTTGTCCTGCAATCCAATTTTCCTTTCTAGGACAATGCATGAATTGAGATAGAACTCCAACTGCATATGATAAGTCAGGTCTTGTTAATGTAGCATAAATCAAGCTACCCACCAAACTCTGATAAAGCTTCATATCTTTGAATTCTTCTCCTCCATATCTACTTAATCTATCATTCACCTCCATTGGAGTTGGTGCTATCCTGCAATCTTCCATTTTAAATTTGGTTAGCAAATTTTTCAGATACCTTTCCTGAGTTACATATACTCCATGTTGAGTATATGAAATCTCCATTCCCAAAAAGAATGACAAATTTCCCAAATCACTGATTTTGAACTCTTTCTCCATCTGCTTCTTAATCATGTGTATACCTTTGTCATCTGTTCTGTAAGTATTATGTCATCAACATACATACAAACATAAATAAATCCATCATCACTTGCTTTGACTAGCAAGCTGTTATCTACCTTTGATGCTTGAAATCCAAGTTCCTTTAAGAACTTTACAAGCCTATAATTCCATGCCCTTGGGGCTTGCTTCAACCCATAAAAGCTCTCTTGAGCTTACACACATAATTTGGATACACTTGATCTTTGAAACCATCTGGTTGTTCCGTGTAGACTTCATCTGAAATATAACCATTCAAAAATGCATTCTTTACATCTAATTGAGATAATTTCCAACCTTTGCAAGCAGCAATTGGTATGAGAGTCCTTATGGTTGTCATCTTTGCAACAGGACTATATGTTTCATTATAATCCACACCATATGTCTGTGCATATCCCTTTACAACAAGCCTGGCTTTGTACCTAGATATACTTCCATCTGCAAACCTTTTTGTTTTGTAGACCCATTTACATCCAATGATCTTCTGACTATTTGGTTTAGGAACCAAATCCCAAGTCTCATTTTCCATCAATGCATCATATTCCTTCTGCATAGCTTTTTCCCAATTCTTCTTTCCTTTGGCTTCATCATATGTGGATGGATCTTCATCTTCTTTTAACATGTAAGCATAATCTTTAGTAGTCAAGAATGAAGTATCATAGCTATACCTTGTAGGTTGCCATTTGTGCCATGACCTTCTGAGTTCTCCACTTCTTGAAGTTTCTGGTTCATCACATTCTGGATCAAACCTTGGCACTTCTTCAATTTCAACCTGTACTTCATTGTTCTCCTCTTCATCAAATATCTGAACCTTTGATTTACCTTTCTTTTGATTCACAACTTCTTCAACAACTGCCTGAACATTAAGTGTACCTGCATACCAAGTACCTTTCTCATCAAATGTAACATCCTTAGACACAAGAAATTGCTTTGTGGATGGACTCCACAACCTATAACCCATCTGCTTGTCATCATAACCAATGAATACATACTTCTCTGCTTTAGGTTCCAACTTATGCCTCAATTGAGATGGCACATATGCATATGCCAAGCATCCAAATATTTTACAATGATCCAAGGTAGGTCTGTTACCCCACCAAGCTTCATATGGTGTCATACCCTGCAAGGCTTTACATGGTAACCTATTGACCAAATAATTAGCTGTGTTTATAGCCTCAACCCACAAATAATTAGGACCATTTTTCTCCTTCATCATTGACCTTGCAAACTCAACAAGAGTTCTATTTCTTCTCTCTGCTACAAGAGTACCTGCAAGTAACCTCTCTCTTTATACCTGCATTCCACAAATAATTAGTGAACTCATTAGAGAAATACTCTCCCCCTCCATATGACCTTAGTCTCTTCAACTTTTGACATGTAATTCTTTCTGCATATACATGATAGTGTTTAAATGTATTAAACACCTCTAATTTGTCTTTGATCACATAGATTCTGATCCACCTGGTAGCATCATCAACATATATGACATAATATCTTGAACCATTTATACTGAAGTCCTTTGAAGGACCCCACACATCTGTATGTACCAATTCAAGTCTTTCTGAATACATAAAACCATGCTTATTATATGATTGCTTATGAGCCTTACCTAACTGACATGCTTCACATCTGTATGTCATGTGTTGACCTGCAACATTAGGCAATCCAAGCACTGAACCATTCTTAATCATTTCTTTGATAACTCTTTCCTTAAAGTGTCCAAGTCTTTTATGCCAAAGATCCAATTCAGACATCTTTTGCTCTCCATATGTAAACATAGCATGTCCAATATTACCTTGTATCTTTAATGTGAAGAGCCTTCCTTCCTTCTTTCTTGAAACAATTTGTTTATACCCTTGACTAGGGTCTTCAACATAAACTCCATCATTAGTGAACCTTACCTTATATCCTTTTTCCACAATTTGTCCTACACTAATCAAGTTCTTTGGAATTGTAGGAACATACAAAACTTTACTCAAGAGAGTACTTCCATATTTGGCTTTAATTGAACCAATTGACTTTACTTTGTGCTTTGTATTATCACCTGCTTGAACTGTGTGATTGATTGCCTTATGATCTAGATCAGTCATCAAAGCAATATTTCCACTGAGATGATTGCTACATCCTGAGTCAATATAAAATACTCTCATGTCTTCATCTGAGGCTTCACATGTTGCATTCATAATAAGAGTTGAATCTTCTTTTTGATCTGATGCAAAAGATTGATTTTGAAAGTTTCTTCCTCCACCTCTTCCAAAAGAATTCCTACCACCTCTACCTCTAAAGTTTCCTCTCTGATATCTGCCACCACTTCCTCTTTGATTAAAGTTCTGATTAAAATTACCATTGCTTTGATTATTATGCCAACAATCATGAGATAGATGATTGGTCTTACCACATATCCAACAAGCTCTGACATTATCTTTGTTATTTCTGCCTCTTCCTCTACTTCTATCATTTCCCCTTCCTCTTAGGAAGTTTGCTTGGCTTGAAGTACCTTCATCTTCAACTGATTGTTGCTTTCCTTTGCTAGATTTCTTCTTGTCTTTAGAATACATTGCATGACCAGCACTCTTATCAACATCTCCTTTGATGTCATTCTCAAAAGTTAGCATATGTCCTAACAATTGATTCAAATCAGGAGTGAAATTATCTAATGAAAGTTCTGTAGACAAAATAAAAGGCTTCCACTTCTCATCTCCTCTTAGCCCTGTGAGAATTTGTCTTACCAACTTATCTTCTTCAATATCTTCATCAACTGCACCTAAAGAATTAGCAATGTCTTTCATTTTTGTCACATAATCAGATATTGATTGTGAAGCCTTCTTCTTGAATGTAGTAAACTCTGCCCATAATGAAGGTTTCCTTGATTTGGTTGTATTCTGAAAAATGCTCTTCCAAAGCATTCCAAATGTCACTTGCACTTTCAAGTCCTCTGATATGAGGAAGCAAATAATCATTCACTGCCATGTGGATTATGCTCCTTGCTTGAGCATCCTTCTTCATCCAAATCTTTATATCTGCAAGCTCCTCCCTAGTTGGAACACTAGGATCTTTGAACTCTGGCTTTTCTTCCTCTCCTGTGATGTATCCCATCAGATCTTTGCTCATAAGATGAGCTTCCATTTTCATAGACCAAGCTGGATAGTTCTCTCTATCCAGCTTCTCAATTTGGAGACTATCTCCCATCCTTTCTTCACCTGTACTATCAAATTTTTAATCCTTATAAGGAATGAATATACCTTAGATTTGAATATTGCTCCTTCTGATCCTTTTGATAACCTTTATGTGTCTTCCTTCAGTCTTTCAACTAGACTTTATCCTTTTGAACCTTCAGAATGTGAAATTTGTATCTCTGCAACAGTCGGGGTCTTCCTTTCCTCAATTCTAATACTTCTTACTCTGATACCACTGATGGAGAGTGTTAATCTCCAAAAGAACAAGCTATCCTTGATGTTAGACCACCTCTATATCAAGAATAACTTTAAACTCCAACCGATTTTGGAAGACAAGTACCAAACTATCAAGAAATTAGCTAACTGTGAAGAAAACCATTTCACAGAAACGTCTGTTGCACATTAATCACTCATTGGTTAATCATTTGTGTAAAGTTTTTAATGAAACTTTGTAGAATGTGTTGCCTAGAGTTTGGGCACCTTGTACAAGTTAAATTACTTCAAAAGCTTAAGTAGATTATGAGAAATGCTTCAAACAATCTACCTATGCCTGAAACTGCCTTCCTGTATAGTCGACTTTGACACCTGCAACTTCTGGCACATAGTTCTCCCAATCTAGAACCCGTTTAGGCAAATGCTTTTAGCCATAGATGGCTTACCTTCCAACTTAGATTTTGACTCCTCATTTGTGTAAAACTTTACACTGTGCACTGAGAACTAACCATTTCTTTGACCATCGAAATTGCGCCTATTTCAGAAGACACTCAACACTTTCTCACATATAGATGTTCCTACACAAAATTCTCTCAGCCTGTTTGCAATTGAGCTCTCAAACGTTAACCATAGATAGATTAACTATGGACATGGATGTGTACAAAAGGATTTCTGATAAAATCAAACACAGAAGGAGAACTAGAGAAAAGATCGACACGTAATTTTTTTGAACATTCTTCCTATTCAACTCTTCATACATATGATGGATGATACATCCAATACACATCATCTACTCATCTATACTTCATCTCACACATCTCTATACGACCATCTACACGTATTTATATATACATATGAGTATTGATTCATCATTATTTCAAGTATATTGAAGTATTTACAAAGCTAATGTACATATGTTTTAAAGAACTTCACTATGTGAATCTTCTCTTTACTTCATGAGGTTGAACTTCAATCTTTTCTTCATCTCTTCACTTCTAGGCTTTATATAATCACCAATTGTTGATTGTCCTACTCCAACAATAAAGAGATTGAAGTCATACATACTTCAACAAAAGATCAGATAGCTGATATGCTAACCAAAAGCTTGGATGGACGAAAACTACAGAGATTCAAAGACATGGCAGGCATAAAGAAGATAGAGAAAACCTCAATTGATGATTGAGGGGGAGTTGTTGGTGTAGGGCAATCAACAATTGAAGTTTTGGATGAAGAATTGAAGTCAAGGACTGAAGAAAAGACCAAGTCATGAAGCATGAAGGAAGTGCATATCCAAGAGATAAAGATGTGTATACATATGTACATTATTTTAGAGTCACTTCATCACATACTTTTGTATGGTCATGAGCTTGTAAATATTTGCAAACCTATATATACAAAGAACATGTCAGGGAAAATAGGAGAGAATGTGTTAGAATAAGTTTTGAGGAGAATTAGGTGTCATTAGACTTTTTAGAAGTGAATAGAATCTCTCTCATTACTCAGATGTAAAATTTCTCAGAAATGAAAAATATTGCACCCGATCTTTCTGTGCATTCTCCTTCTGTGCTTGATCATTTCAAGAATCCTTTTGTAGATGTCTAAGTCCATAGTTAATGAGTCTATCGGTAAATTTTGAGAGCCTAATTGTAAACAGGCTGTGAGAATTATGAGTAGGAACATTCATATGTGAAGAAGTGTTCACTGTTTCCTGAAACAGGTGCAAAATTTGATGCATATGTTTTGGTCACATCTCCTTCCACAGTGTAAGGTTTTGAGCAAGCAAGCACTCAATCTTTAAGTTGGAAGGTAAGCTACCTGTGGCTAAAAGCATTTGCATAAAAGAATTCTAGATTGAGAGAACCAAGTGTTAGAAGCTATAGGTGTTTGAATCGACTTCTCAAAAGAACAATTTTAGACATAGATGACTTGTTAAGTTCATTTCTCAAGATCTACTAAATCTTTTGAAGTGATTTAACTTGGAGGAGGTGTGCAAACTATAGGCGACACCTTTTGAAAAGGTTTATAAAAAAATTTACACATTTGATAAGTCAATGAAAGAGTTACATGCAGCAGACTTTCTGTGTAGTCATTTTCTTCATAGTTTGATCAAAATTTTGACAATTGATCATTGATCCTTTAAATTGGTGAATGGTTTGAGTTACTCTTGATATAGAGGTGCTCTAACTTCAAGAGTAGCTTGTTCTTTTGGAGATTAAAACTCTCCATCAAGGTTCTCTGCTGGGGAGATCAGCTTGGTATATGTTCCCACGCAGGAGAACATTGCATACTTTTTCACAAAGGCTTTGCCTAGGGAGAAGTTTGAAGCCTTCCGCAAAGCTTTGGGCTTACTTCCTTTTGTGGAGTGATTTCCACATAGCTTGGCACTTCCTTATACATGAGTGTGAGCTCCTTGTTCACTGCATCACTCCAGGGGAATTTGTTGATATATTAAGGTAGTGATGTGTGTGAACACACTAGGACCGCCGAGGCACTTTTTTCCCTCTTTAGGAGGTTTTTTTCCCCGGGCTTGTATATACGCCTATTGCCCTAATGGGCTACTTATCTTTGTACATTCTCTAGTAATACAGTTAGTATTGTGTGTTGTGCTCCAAGCTTCTTCTTCTTCCTTGTGTTGTTCACCTACTTCCGCAGACATCTAACTCCAACAACATATTTGTGTATGTCATTTTGCATACTTGGATAATACACTCTTAATCTTTTCACTTCTTGTGTTGTTCCACTTATTCTTTATGCATTTTCCATTTAATCTCTTCAATTCTTGTGTTTTTTTTTATATAAAGGAAGTTCGGCAATAGCCTACTCTCCCGGACTTGAATTAAATAAAGAAAAGTACAAGAGAAGGGGACTAGTGCCCACGGGACCCCCCAAATCCCACAAAGCAGGGGAAGCTTTTATAGAGCTTAGATGGCATTACAAAGAAGATTAATCACCTCTCATCACCCTCATGAGGGGCCCACTTGGGTTTGAGCTTGTTATTGATCAAAAGGAGTACTTGATGATGCCTGAAGGGGGGGGGATTTCTTACAGTTGACAATCCTTTTGCCAAGGAGGAGCAAGGATTTCTCAATTGAACACTCTTTGGGGGAGTCACCAAAGTTGAAAGCACATCTTTCCCGCCAGATTTTCCATAGGACCTCCCCTCTGATGGCATTCCAGAGAGTCGCGGAGCAGCCGATGCTTCTCCCAGCAGGGCCTGTTGCCAACTGAGATGTTTCTGAAGTCTAAGTTTCTTTCCAACCGTCTGCCAGAGTCTATTGGAGTTGGGGCAGGTAAAGAAGATGTGTGGAACATCTTCGATAGACTGGTAGCAGCGTTTACACCAGGGAGAAATCCCACAAATTTTGCTAGCCTTAAGGTTGGTCCAAATTCCATGATGAAGAATTTGCCATAAGAGGACATACTTTTTGATTTCTATGAGGGGGTGCCAGATAGCCATGGATTTCATGTCCCATCGAAGTCGCGTCCATGACAGGCACCACTTCCTGCTGAGGTTAGCCTGATAGTCAATTGTTTCTTTGATGTTCGGGATTTTTGATAGGCTATTCCCATTGTGCCATTTGAGACCAAGTGAGCTCGACGTGTCGTGTCCCATGAGAAGGTGAACTTTGTGTCGGTCCCAGGCAAGACATCTACTTTGTAAAGTGTTCCATTCTTCGTACGAAATGTTGACGCAAGGGTCAATATCCTCGAAGTTGATCCAGTGGTTGGTGTCTTGTTTCCAGAGATGTTTCCATTTTTTGAAGCCTTTGTTCCATAACTTCTTGGCATTTTGAATGTTCCAAGATTCCACACTCCGGATGCCATGGATCGGAAACCAGATAGAGTCGTTTTGTCTGATACCGGTGCCCATTTCCAGTCTTCACTTACTCTTGTGTAGCTTTTGACTTTGTTCCAACTCTTCCATAGGGAGCACACTAGATTAGAGCCTTTCGGGAAGACAAGGATCGGGGAAAACAGCAGGGTCAAGATGTCAAGATTCTTCCAATTTGGGAGACCCATGAGAGCCAACTCATTCTTGTTTCTGAAAATCAACTTGTCCCACGAGGCCTCTTCGTTGCACCAAGCCTTAATCATCCATTTGGCTGCTAGTTTGTTAGCCATGCACACAATGTCCAGGATACCAAGTCCCCCACTATCTCTATGGCTGGTGCAGATAGACCATTTGATTTTAGGCACCCCCTCCTATTGTGGTCGCCGTCCACAAGAAGTTTATACAAATACTATCCAGTTTGAACAGATCTTGCTCTTTCGGTCTCCAACAAGAAAGGAAATAAATGGTAGATGATAAGAGGAACGTGTTGATAACCATTGCATGACCAGCAAGATTGATTTGCATACCTCTCCAATAGTTAAGCTTGTTTTCGAGTTTGGCCAGCACCCAGTTCCACCGTTGTTCCAAAGAGACGCCAAGCCCCAAGGGAATCCCAAGAAGCCGAAAGATTTGGCCCTGCGGAATGATTTGACAGCCATGATCAATGAGAAGGTCGGGCTGTGACCCAATGATAGCTCTAAAGGCGGTCTTAGAGTGGTTTATTGTGGAACCAGAGGCTTCACAGAAGGTGGCCAAACACCTCCAGAATGTCTCAAGGCTAGTACTATCATTGTGAGTAAACACATTCATATCATCGGCAAAAAGTCTCATGGTGATCTGACTATGGTCATGAGGCAAACGGAGGCCTTTGATATTACCAGCTTCCACCTGGTGCTCCACCAGCCTGCTAAGCCCTTCTGTGGCAATGGCAAAGAGAAGGGGAGCCAATGGGCACCCTTGTCTAATAGATCTTATAAGTTTGATCACCTTCGAAAGTTTGCCATTAATGTTAATTTGGGTTGATGCATTTCCGAGAAGGGTCGCGATCATCTTGGTGAATTTTTTACTACATCCAAGATCTTGGAGCGACTGCAGAATGAAGTCCCATTCAAGCCTGTCGTAGGCTCTATCAAAGTCAATCTTGAGGAAGACCACGTCTTGTTTAGACTCATTTGCAAATTCAAGACCTTCCCAGATGTCTATAATGGTTTCCAAAATTGACTTGCCTTTGATGAAGCCTTTTTGGTCCTCGCTTAACCACGCTCTCAAGTGGCAGGAGATTTTGTTGGCAATGACTTTAGCAATGATCTTGTATCCTGTTTAGAGCATCGTAATAGGACGCCAATTCTCTATTCTGTTCTTTTCCCCTTTTTTGTGTATTAGCTTGATAATGCCATTGTTGAGACAAGAAGGAAGCGCGCCAAACTTGAGTGCCTCTTGCCAGACAAGACGAAGAGGGGTGGCAACCACCAACTTGAAGGATTTAAAGAACTCATTAGTGAGCCCGTCGGGTCCCGGGCTTTTACCAGAAGGGAGGGCATCAATGACCTCAATGATTTCTGCTTCAGAGATAGGGGCATGTAGCATGGAGTGAAGGTTGAGTGGTATCCTGTGGGGGGAAACCCTAGATATGGCTGCCATACAGTCCCTTCTATGGTGGGAGAGGGGGTTCGAGGTCCCCAGGAGTCTCGTGAAGTGCCCCTCGATGATCCCAAAATTATCTTCTTCCGTATTGCATACATTGCCATTTAAGTCTAGCAGGAAGGGGATCGATTCTCTGTTATGTTTCCTTTTAAGGATCCAACACATCACTTTGGTGGGTTTGTTGGCCTTGCCAGCCCACCACTCCTTGAAGAACATTTGCAAATTTTTCCTTTGTATCTCTTCCTCATATCTCAACAGTGCTCTGATTTTTTGAAGACCTTTCTAGGCTTGAGATTTTCCTTTGTTCACTTCCTCCTCGAGCCTCCAGAGTCTATGATATAGAGCTTCTCTACGAGCCCGCCGCACAGTCTCGAGCATCTTCCTGGATCTGATCATGATCTGTCGTGACTTATCGACCGCACTTCTCCAACACTTGGCTGGGGACAGGCCAGAGGTGAATGCCTCCTTCCACACGTCAGCAATCTCTTGGTGGACGGAGGGGAGAGAGAAGGAGGGCGCACTGGCATGGAACCACGGAGCCTTATGGATCTTGGAGGAAGGTTGGAAATTGATAACAATCGGGTAGTGATCAGAGATGGGGAGGTCGATACGTTGCGAGAGGGAGGGGTGGCCCCACTGGTGGATTAAACTCTGAGAAATGTTACATCTGTCAAGTCTAGCTTTCCTCAGGTCCTCGCCCGCTTGTAGATTTGACCAAGAAAAACCATTCGAATCTTTGAATTCGACCAGATCCAAGTGAAGTTTGGTTTTGTCCCATGTTTCTTTCTCCCGACTATCGATGACCCTGCCCTTGCCCATCCATCTGTCCATAGGGTCCTCCACCATGTTGAAGTCGCCGCAAATGAGCACGTTATGGGGGAGCGAGTCCAAGGAGGCCCAAGTGTTCAGTCTTTCTAACTCCCCATTAGGGGCATATAGAGAAACTAAAGTAAAACAAAAAGGAGCACCAAAAGAAACCGCAGTCCACCGATGGCATTCATCTTCAATAGATTTCTCAATCTTTTCAAACCAGAATTGATTAATATCGATTACCGTTCCACCGGACCCCTGCTGGTGCGCCGTTGAAATCCAAACATGGGTCGAGGAGACTTGTCTAAGCCGTTTCTGGAGGTCTTCTCCGTCAATTTTAATCTCTTGAATACATATAAATTCTGGGTTTAGGCTGATGTCACGAAGCCATTGACCAATGATGGTCGCTCTTGAGGTGTCGAATAGCCCTCTAGCATTTAACGAGATGATGATCATTGTCGTAGTGAGCCCTCTTTGCGGGTGGGAGCTTTATCCTTTCTTTTCTTGGATTCATCTTTCTTTTTCGCTGGGATCGGATCCCGAATTAGCAATAGGTTCTTGTGGGGGCTTTTCCAGGGTAACTCCATAGGCTGCTTTCCTTTGCGGGATGCCTCCTGCTGGGAAGAACTGGGCACCGTTTTCGACACGGTTTCCGGAATAGTCGATCGGATAATGGAACTTTCACTATCCATGTTATCTTCGTTACTAGTGGTAAAGCCGTCTTCTTTGCTTGTAGAGTAACCCTCCTAGGAGATTTCTTTATTGTCAGGGATCTCTAGGGCTTTGTCGCTGGTGTCTACCTCAAGTTGGTTCCCACCTGGGTAGTCAAACTCGTTGATCTCCTTTTCCAGATTGCAATACAAGTTGCTGGAGGGGGTAACTGACATGTTGATTCGCTCAGAAGTCGCCCTAGGGCTTCTTTTCCTTCTTCTTCTGACTTCGATGAACCCGTCTGTGTCAGCTGCTGGATTACGGGGGCCCTTGACTTCCTCTTCCTTCGTCAATTCCCCTTTGTTGTCTTGATCATTTCTGGGGGCTTCTTGATTTCTCTTGCTTTTTTGTCTCAAAGGGCAATCTTTAATCCTGTGACCTTGTTGGCCACAACGAAAGCACGCGTTGGGAAGGTTTTTGTAAATGATATCTTGCTCCCATACTTCCCCTTCACCCAAGTCCACTATAATCTTTGATGGAAGCGGCATGCTGAGGTCAGCCTCGACACAGATTTGAGGGTGCCACCAAGCGTTGAACGAGTGTCTTGCACCTTCATAAATGAGGCCACCAATGTCCTCGCGTGAGGCCAACGGCTTACCGATAGGAGAAACAATGTCCCACACGAAGTTGTACAAGAAGTATGGTAGGTTAGGGAGCTCAGCCCAGAGAGGGTACCGAAGCGATTTTGATTTGTCGGGAGTGAATTCAGGGGACCATCTGAAAAGGCACAGGGTCGTCTGGCCGATTGCCAGGTTCCGACACTAAGAGCACGAAACGCCATATCTTCGTTTTCAAAGAATAGCAACAAGTGGCTTGCCGGTAAGAGCTGACACTTACAAATAGTTAGCCCGCGGGGGAACCACTTGTTGCGAAGCCACTGTCGCACGGTTTCTAGCGGGGGCCTAGGGCCAAATATTTGGCCGAGTAGGCAAACTTTCTTGAGCTCCTCCTGGGTAGACAGGATTGCGGATCTACTGAGGGAGACCGAGGGGGGTTCAACACTCTCCAAGGCCCCGGCACAAGATCCCCCCTCCAACAGAGAGGCAAGGTTACCGGCCTCCCCCGGAGGAGGGGCCAAGTTACTTCTCACAAAGGAGGGGGTCGCCAAAGCCATAGACGAAGGTGTGCACACGAGAGAGGGAAGCTTGCCCCAGCGGTGTCGGGATGAAATCCCGCAGGGAGTGTGCATTGTTTTTTTTCAAAAGTTCATTATTTTCTGAGTTTCGTGTGATGTTTTGATCTAAAGAGGGTACATTTCATGCATAATCTGGTTGATTTGATTGATTGTGTGATAAGAAACCATGTTTGAGATGTGTGTTAGACCCATGTATATAAACAACAGACATTAGAAACACGAAAACCCTAGTTTTGACCCTCAGAACTCCTGAAAACTTGAACTTACCCCTTGAAAACCCTTGGAGTTTAGGTCCGAACTGTAAATAAACCCTTGAATTGGCGAGTTTGAGATAATTGTGAGTAAACCCTTACTTTTCCCAATCAAAAACTTTAGGTTGGACCCTTGGAAATGGTGGTTTCTGTAGGCCAAACCCTAAAGATCAATTAAATTGTAAATATCTAGTGTGAAACCAAAACATTAATTTAGGAAAAATAAAAAGGCCAAAAATCAAAAATAGAATCAAGAGATGGAATTTTCCACGAATAGTAAGTGAACATGCACGATTGTCTAAAAATGGAAAGTTGGTTAAGGAGGTTGGAAGTTTCTAGAGGAAAGTCCAAGGGTGAGGAGGCCTATAAATAGGTGCCTAAACTTATTTGTTCCTCCCCGTGGTCTTTCTTGTGGAACCCTCCTACAGGTATACTCCTTACCTTCCCTTACTTATTCATCTCTTATTCATGCTTCTAGTTCTTGTTCATGTTCTCCATTGCCATGCCTACGAGAGAGAAAGAGAGAAACTCTCGATCAAATTATGTCTGCAAGGAATGCCTATTGATTCATCACCACATCTAGTCGATATATATTCACGCTGTAGAGTTCCACATCTGTTCGATGTATGTCTTTAGGAGCCGAGAGACAGAGAAAGTAAGTCGTTTTTAGAGAGAGCCATAGGTAGCTCTGATTGCGCAGAGACAGAGTGGCTGCTGTCGGCGTTCTACGCAATGAAATCCGGGAGGTCTGACGTAGGAGACAGATGTAGTCGCAGACGGCGATGTAGAAACTCATGTAGAGAGAGGTGGTGTGAGTCCAGAGAGAGAAGGAAGCAGCAATTGATGCTACGCATGCACCGCTGGATTGCGGGAGCCACGGGCGTTGACCAACCCAGAGAGAGAATCAGGGGAGGAATCCGGCAGAGCTACTGTGGCTACTAACCTACTACTCACGCGTAGCGAATTTGGTTGCCTGACGCCAAAGAAAAGGAGTTGACGCAGAAGAAATCGGAGAGAGAATTGATGCTGCTACAGCTGTAGCCTGCTGAGACGATGGCGCCGCTGTAGAGAGAATCTGGCGGCGTAGAGTTCTGCAATGGAGTGAGAAACATCACAGAGAGGAAAAAGATATGATAGTTGCACGCGCGTAAATTCTGTTAAAGAAAGGGAGATAAGAGTGAGAAACATCACAGAGAGGAAAAAGATATGATAGTTGCACGCGCGTAAATTCTGTTAAAGAAAGGGAGATAAGAGTGAGAAACATCACAGAGAGGAAAAAGATATGATAGTTGCACGCGCGTAAATTCTGTTAAAGAAAGGGAGATAAGGTGGACCTGCCGGCTTCTGCGCTTCAGAAAACGGAGAGAGAGATTTAGATCGATGCACAGAGATAGATGGTCGTGTAGGACCTGGGCAAGAGAGAGAATGAGAATCACTCATAGATGGGCGCAGGAGCATGCGGTGATGACAGACAAGACGGAGGTGTTGTGGACCCACGTGAAGAGATAGAGACGGCGCAGATGGCTGAGGCAGGTATGGACGGTAGATTTTTCACGCTATAGCAACGCGTAGAAGGCGTTGGGGGAGGAGTTGGATACGAAAGACTGTGCGGAAGAGAGAGTCACAGAGAGATAGAGGGAGAGAGAAAGCGAGATATGCGCTGTAGTGGTGATGAGAGAGACAGTCAAGTGGTCAGTGGTCATCGAGGCCCACATCTGGAAGCCAGGGCGCACGAAGAGAGCTTCACTGAAAGAGCCTATCTATATAGTAGAACATATGGAGAAAAGAGAATTTGTCGACGCACGCAGCAAGAGAATCTGGGAAAATAGAGAAAGAAATACAGAGAAAGATGAGCAATGCGGCAGAACGCAGAAACGTTCGGAGGGAGATTGTGGTGGCGCCACATGAGAGAGAGAGACTCCTACTATTGCACGCCACGACAGGCAAAGGGAGACGTGGAGACTTTGACTGCATAAAATGAGACGAGAGAAGGCCAGTTTAAGATGTCGGCGCTATGCACATATTTCGGGAGACGTGTTCGGGCGCAGAGCTGGAGAAATCCAGGAGAGAGAAGCGCACAAAGGTCGCAGCGCCGCTGCAGGGGAAATGGAAGAGAGAGAGAGAGAGAGAACATCGCGCAGAGAAAAACTCCGTTGTTGTGTCGTGCCAGAGAGAGAGCGAGAGACGAAAGAGGTGGCAACAGATCTTGGTCACGCAGACGTGGGGGGGAGAGAGACAGAGTTGCAGAAATTGAATTCGGTTCACATGAAGAGTAAAGATAATCATAGTAATAGTGAGTCAGCGCTGGGTGTAGAATTTCAAATCAAAGAAAATATGTGCGGAGTGTTTCTACTCGATGGAAGAACTATTAATAGATACTGAATTGAAAGGTTAATTTGGAAGATAACTTAATGGTTTCAGAGAATAAAATAAGATGTTTTTGTGAGAGAAGCTAAGAAGAAGACGTAATTGTATCACTTTGCAAAAGGCATCCTTGAATTTATTTGCGTACGCAATGTTTATCCTTTGAATGTTTTCATATATGATTCACTTACGAGCCTGCAGTTCCATCATCAAAGCATAATGACAAATGGTTGTAGTCTAATAATAATTCAAGACAATCTTTAAAATGAAATTGAGGAACTTTTGTTTACATATATGTGAACAGAAAAAGAACGATTCGTGCTTGACTTTTCTATACAAACCATACTTCAGCAATTTGAAATTTGGAAAATGTGCATAGTATGAATATGTCTGCTATGTTAAAATTGCACACACAAGAAGTCTATAAATTTCATAAAATACTAAATGTCTTTTGGCCCACCCCGTGGTCTTTCTTGTGGAACCCTCCTACAGGTTTATGTGGATGCTGATTATATGAAGTGAAGAGAAAGTGATTGAAGACTGAAGATAAAGGCCCCACCCTGTGGATCTCCTTGTGGATTGTTTCCTCCAGGCTACTGCGTGATCAGAGATTATTGTGGATTTTGAAGTAAAGAGCTGCAAAGTGAGGATTTGAAGAAAAGCTTGGACCGAAGAAAAGTGAAGAAAAGATTAAATCGCAAAGACGAGAAGACAGAGATCGAGGGTGACTTCCTGCACTGTAGCGGGAAGCCTACATCATATCCAGCCGATCCGCACTGTAGCGGCGGCATTTATTTTTATTTATCTATCCGCACTGTAGCGGATTTTTGTATCGGAGACCCGCACTGTTGCGGGCACCACTGTATCATTTAGATTTTATTGTATCATCGAGTTTGTATACACACCGACCCAGTGATTTCGAGAATCAGTGCTGTATCTGATTTGTCTCTTTCTCGACGCCTACGGTCGTGTACGCACGCACATCTCGACACTTCCGAGGGGCGAGGGTCCCACGCGTACGAGGATCGCGCACGCTCCAGAGAGCACAGGCGAGGCGCCCAGCGCGCAGACGCCGCTCGCAGGACAGCGGGGACGGCGCACCAGAGCGGGGCCTGATCCAACCCCACGCGCCGGCTTCCCGCCACGACCTCCTTCTTCCCGACAGCGGCAACGGAGTTGGCACAAAAAGATCCCCTACAACTACGGAAGATGCACCCAAGAAAGACTAAGGCCACAGATTAGGTGCTAGGAGAGAGGCAACTTTTGAAATCTCTAACAAAGCTGTGAGCGTGGGGAAGAAAGGCATTGCCAACGCATCAATGTTCTTTGCCCAAAAACTTTCTTTGAATTGCCTTTTGGAAACCCTCTTTAAATCTACCCACTTTCTCGAAACAGACAAGAACGAGAACTAACCTACCCCTCTGCACTGACCCCTTTTTTTTTCTTTTTCTCTTTTTCTCTTTTTTCTTTTAAAACTTTCTTTTCACTCTTTTTTTAAAAGCTATCTGTTCGCCAGATGCTGCCATCTTTTAAGCGATCATGAAAGAGTAATTAACCATGGGCGGAAAACCAAGAAGATCAGAGGTTTCTGGTCCTCATAAGTCCCCACAATAGTTGCCACAAATGAGCGCTATGGAATTCCATCGCGCGAAGGGCTCGGGGCCCAAGGAGTGTCAATCGGCTCCCCCAATCAATCGCGACTGATGAGAGAATTCACGCCTCCCCTATCAATCGCGACGATGGACACCCCCCTTGACGGACGGTGACGCTGCGGCAGCAGGAAGACGCAATGCGAAGCACATCCTATAAGCCTTCAGTCTGTCGCCAGAAGAGTCCATCGTCGATCTCCATCAGTCCGTCGTGAATGGAATCCTCAGCGTCGCCTAGAGTCCGTCGCCTCGTGATTCATACAGTCCTTCTCACTTTTTTGTCGAATAGTAGAGCCATTTCAATTCTTGTGTTGTTCCACTTATGCCTTTATGCATTCATCAGCTAGTTGCACTAATATGCATCCAATGGAAAAATTAGATGCATCAACATTAATATTGAATGGTTTAATCCAATTCATCACTTTTAGAATTAGTGTTGAAATCATTCTTTTATTTTAACTCATTAAATGATTACTTGCATTCATCCATCCAAATGATCTAAGTTAAAATTATGTAGAGAGATTTTGTAATTATTGCATACAAATGAATAAATCTTTGGTAATATCCACAATGACCCATAAAATCTTGCACTTTCTTCATATTCTTGGGTCTTGCTAATTCAATAATTGCTTTGGTCTTATCTTCATTTGTTGAAATAAAATTCTTGGACACTATATTTCCTAATACTTTTACTTGTCTCAATATGAAGACACATTTCTCCAAATTCAAGCATACCCAATATTGTCTACACTTGTCTAATATTCTTCTTTGTCCAAGTATGTGAGTTGGATGTTGTTACATAAGAACAAGCTCTAAAATATTGTTTTTAGGCTTATTGATTTTATTATTTATGATAAATAAATGTGGAGGCGCTCACATCTCCAAATTTAGAGTAAAAGTAGATAAAAGTAAGAAGGGAGACGTGTCTATTTTTAGACAAGGAAGGCGCTTCTATTAATAGCCTCTCAATAAAAAGAGTGGTTCTCTTAGTGTAGTTAGCGAAATTGAGTGATTCGTGTTGTGTTGTGAAGGTTAAAACTTTTAATATATAAGTAGATCATTTTTCTCTACAAAATAAAATGAGAAATCCCTAGGCAAGTAGGCTGTTTTATAGATCTTCTTTCTTGTGTCTATCTGGTGTCTCATCAAGGACATACCTCTCTTCAAACTTTCATATCTCAGTCGTTATGAGTTCGTTTTGAGTGATTTCACTTGGAGGAGTTTCCTTATCTCTCATACTTTCTATTTGCATCAAAAGTTCTCATACATTATTGAGTTTGCATGCTGCGCTTCATCCGTTTTCAATTCGGACAATTAGTCATACCTTGCTATTGTAGGCCTCCACATATCTTGACTTCAAACTCTTTGTTTGGGAGCTATAATCCTTAGTTTTTGCTTCTAAAGCATGCTAATTAGAGTCTAAGCTCAGAATATATGATTAGTTTTGAGAAATTCTACTCAGAGAGTTTTTGGTGTTTATTTTTCTATGGTCACCCATTTCTGTTTTCTTGAAAGTTTGGAGTTCGATCTTTTGAAGATCTTGGGAGGTCTCATCATGTTTCGTTGTGTACTTTGATGTTTACAAGTTTGTAAACATAACACTGTGGTATCAAAGCTTTTGGTTTTTTACTAGATCTTTCATAAAGCTTATTGAATTTCTATTGTTTGTTTATAACAATTGAACATGGCAGATTTGAGTGCATCGATTGAGAACTTATCAGATGGAAGAAATTATCCCATCTAGCAATTTAGAATGGAGTCTTACCTTATGTCTAAAGGTCTTTGGGGATTGATAACAGGTATAGAAGTGAAGCCAGTATTACCAAAAGCTCCTACACAAGTAGATCGAGCAAGAGAGCAAGAATGGATATACAAAGAGATAGAAGAGTTCTGTTTATTATAGCACAAACAGTTTTGAATTCTATGCTTGGGCATATAAGAGGTTTGAATACTAATAGAGAAGCCTGGGAGTCTCTAGACAGAGCAAAGCAAACACAACTTATTGGTGAGTTGACAAGAGTAAAAAAGAAGCCATGACAATCAGTTAATGATTATATTCTTGAGGTAAAATCTCTTATTGAAGCATTAGCCTCTACTGACGCATCTCGTAGTGAGGATATAAAGTTTAATAGCATGTTGAATGGCTTGAGAGAAGATGAAAGATGGAAGCCTTTCATGACATCTATCACGACTCGAGAGAAACTACCATCCTTTGAAGATTTACAAATGCTCACGATGACTAAAAAAATCAACATAGAAGGTGGGAACTCTTATCATTCACAAAGAGGTAGTCAAGGACAAGCTCTTTATACTTCATCAAATAGAGAAAGAGGTAGAGGAAATTGGAGAGGATGAGGAAGATTCAACAACAATGCAAGAGGAAGAGGAAGCTTTAATGCTACTAGAGGAGGAATAACAATACAACGAAGTCAACAGACAACCAGATCAGCAGGGTAACTTTACTTGTAATTATTATGGTAAAGTTGGTATTATGCCAGGGATTGCTTCTCCAACCCAAATAGAAGAAGTGATTTTAGAGGACGAAAAAGAGGAAGAGGGCAAGACCACATGCATCAGAACAACAATATAGTGCAAAAGGAGACTCAAACACAGAAGGAAAACATGTTTATGGCTATGCATACAGAGACACATAAGAGGAAGGTAAACAAAAAAACTTGGTATGTAGATAGTGGTTGCTCAAACCACATGAGTCATAACATGAATATGTTTTTGAACTTACACAAGCTGGATTCAAGAGTCACAGTAGTACTGAGCATGAAGTAGTTTACATTGGGGATTGTCCACTTAATGAACATGTAATTCTCAGAGATGTTTTGTTTGTTCCTATTATTACAAAAAAATTGATTTCAGTTGGACAGATGGAGGACAATGGAGTGAAGGTCGATTTTGACAACAATTAGTGGCAGCCTTATCAAAAGAAGAATGGGACTTCTATTATAAAAGGACAAAAGGTAAATAGATTATATACTTATGAAGTTGAAGGTTCTAGATTATGCAGGTTATACAATGGTCAATGGGGCTCAAGTAAGTCAATTGGATTTATGGCATAAAAGATTAGGACACATCAGTGTTGGTAGATTGAAGGATATTGCAAAGAAATCCTTGGTTGAAGGTCTACCACAACTACCTAAGCAAGATTTGGATTTTGTTTGTGAAGCATGTCAGTTTGGAAAACATGTACGAAGTCCTTTTCAAAAGCAGGATTCCAAAGCAGAGGTATTTTGGACTTGATACGTACTGATGTATGGGGTCCATCTAAAGAAGAGTCCATGGCAGGTAGCAAGTACTTTGTAATGTTTATTGATGACTTCTCAAAGTTTACATTCATTTATTTTATGAAATACAAATCTGAAGTGTTTGATATGTTCAAGAAGGTTAAATCATTGGTTGAAAAGCAAACAGGTCGAAGCATAAGAAGGTTGAGATCAGATGGAAGAGGTGAATATTTTTCTAACCAGTTTCTTACATATTTGGAGGAAGAAGGAATAAAAAAGGAGACTACAAATAGATACACAGCTCAACAAAATGGTGTGGTTGAAAGAAAAAAGAGTTCTATCTTGGAGATGGGTAGGTGCATGTTAAATGGAAAGGACTTACCACTTATGTTTTGGGTCGAAGCATGCAATATGGAAACTTATGTGATGAACAGGTTACCACCTACTCAAAGTCATGTACAAAAAGCACCTTATGAATTGTTTTATGGATCAAAACCAGATATTTCTAATTGTATACTTTTTGGAAGCATATGTTTTGTTCATGTTCCACAACAATTAAGATCAAAGTTGGATCCAAGGTCACAAAAAATGGTTTTCATTGGTATAGCAGAAGGGCAACCAAGATATAGATGTGTGAACCTAGATATGGGAGAGGTAATTGTTTCGAGAGATGTTATTTTTCATGAAGATAAATCTTGGTATAAGCATGAAGTGCAGGTAGATGAAGAAGAAACTACAAGAAGTCACGAAGAAGAGACAAGTTCTCCAAGCTTGCTAGAGAGTCAAATTACACATGAAGAGTTAACTCCCCCCAATCAGAAGTTGAAGATAATTCTAGATTTAATTTCAAAGGAAATTGAGCCATAGGAAGAAGAAAGTGAAGGTTCTACATCAAGAAGAACTCAATCTCGAAGGCAAGAAAAGCATGGTAGGACAAGAAATCAATCAAGGTATCGAGTAAGAGAAAGAAGGCGACCGCAAAGATTTTCTCATCAAGCTTATATGGAAAAACTTCTTGAGGATCAGGAACCAACAACTTTTAAAGAAGCATCAAAGGTAAAGAAATGGGTTAAAGCAATGCATGAAGAAATGACAGCTTTGTATGAGAACAATACATGGAATTTAGTTCCAAGGCAACCTAACATGAAGGTAATCGGTAACAAATGGGTGTACAGGATAAAGAGAAATAGTGATGGTTCAATAAGTAGATATAAAGCAAGGCTTATTTGTAAAGGTTATGCACAAAGTTATGGCATCGATTATGAGGAGACATTTTCTCCTATTGCCAATATATCAACAATAAGGACACTAATAAGTGTTGCCTCAAGCAAGGTATGGAATCTTTATCAATTAGATATCAAAAATGCATTTCTCAATGGTGATTTAAAAGAAGATGTGTACATGGAGCAATCAGTAGGTTATGAAGATCCCAAGATGCCCACACATGTATGTAAACTCTTGAAAGCATTGTATGGTCTTAAGCACGCTCCAAGGCCTTGGAATTTTAGATTGGTAAAGTTTCTTGAAAAGTAGGGATACAGGTGTTCAAATGCAGATACTTCTTTATATGTTAAGGTTGAAGGATCATTGATTGTTTATATCTCAATTTATATGGATGACTTAATGATAATAGGAAACGATGAAGGTGAGATAGCTGGAATCAAAGCAGAGCTTCAATCTCAATTTAAAATTTCAGATTTAGGCGAATTGACGTACATTCTTGGAATCGAAGTTATGAAGAAGGAAGATGGCGTATATCTTCTACAAAGGAAGTATATTTTAGATTTGCTAAAGAAATATGGCATGGAGCATTGCAAAAGTATGAGTAATCCGATGGAACCCAATGTGAAGTACAATGTTGAAGATGGTAAACCTTTAGAAGATCCACTTATCTACAGGTTTTTGATTGGCTCTCTTATATATGCAACTTTAACAAGGCCGAATATTACATTTCGTGTAAGTACATTTTCTCAATTCATGAACAAACCCATAGATGTTCATATGCAAGCAGCTAAAAGGGTCTTGAGATATTTGAAGGGTACATTAAATGAAGGTTTGGGCTATAAATATCATGAAGTTATGGATTTGAAAGCATACAGTGATGTAGATTGGGCTAGAAATAAGGATGACAGAAGGAGTACAGGTGGATATCTGATATTTGCAAGTAATAGACGCTGGCATGAATAAGTACATAAGTCATCCACATAAACTTCCATACATTTTCTAAGAAAATCTTTGAAGACATGAAACATTAATCTTTGGAAAGTTGTTGGGGTTTTAGTTAAGATAAAAGGCATAAACCTAAATGCATATACTCCCCATTCAGTAGCAAAAGTGGTTTATGTTGGTCTTTAGTAACAAAAATTGTTGCTTGATTGTAACTTGACAATCCATCAAGAGAGTTGTAAACTCCCTTTCTTGCTACTCTTTCCAAAAGATGATCTATAATGGGCAATGGATAACTATCTCTTATAGTCGCCCCATTAATCTTTTTTAAATTAATGAAAAACGTAATCTTCCCATTCTTCTTTGATACAACCACCAAAGGAGAAACCCATTTAGTATGGTCAATCTCATGAATGAATCATGTTGCTAACAATTTGTACATCTCCTCTTTAATTTTCGTTGAATATACATCATTGTAAGTGTGAGGTATTTGTTTAGAGATTTTAGCATAAGGTATCATTGGAATTCTATGAGAACATATCAATGGATCAACCCCTTTCAGATCTTTGTAGGTCTAAGCAAGCACATCCCCATACTCTCATAACAATTCGATGAGATCTCATTCCTCTTCTATGGACACATCCATACCTATGTAGGTGCACCTCTCCTCATCACGTTTAAGTATTACTACAATTTTCTTCATTTGTTCTTTGTTTTCATAAGGTAATTCATCTTGTGCTTCTCTCTTCTGCAATTGAATAGCAATTTCTTGCTCTTCCACTTCATACATTTTAAAATGTTCCGGTACCTCCATTTCACTATTCTCCTTCTTAGGGTTTTTGGGTATTCTTCTATGGAGAATATTCTTTTAATTTCCCTTGAATTTTCTATTTTTGCTTCTTTTAGGTATTGCTCTTTTGAATTAAACCAAGGTTCCTGTTCTATACTTTTATATTCCCATTTCCATTCCTTTTCTATTATTTCTCCTTCTTCTACCTTTTAGAGCACTATACAAGCTCAAGTCATATCCTTCTTCATCTAAGCATTCATTCATGTTTAGCACTTCTTCATTCATGCACAGATCTAAGGTTGCTAATATTTCCATCCATCCATGTGGTTCAAAAGCTTCATCACGAAATATATGAGGCATGTACAACAGATCTTCTATAGGTCTGTTTTCTTCTTGTCCTAATTGCCAATGTTGTAACCACCCCTTCCTTCATAGTCTCTAAGTCAGATGAAAATCAATGAGCATACTTAGGGTGATTAGGAGTTTAAAATAGCTTCACTAAGTGGTGTCAAAATTTTTATCTCAGCTCATTTCCACCTCCAAATGCACTATCATAGCACTTGTGTAGGCAATTTTGTCGTTTTCATCTAGCGGGCATGGTTTAGTGAGAAGAATATGCCTCATTGTTATTGGGCAGAAGTTGTGCATACTAATGTATACATCAAGAATAGAGCTCTCACTGTTGTTGTATATCAAGTTACACCTGAAGAGAAGTTTACAGGTCAAAAGCCAAACTTATCACATTTGAAAGTATTTGGCTATATTGCGTATGTACATGTTCTAAATGAAGTGAGGATGAAGCTTGATCCAAAAGTAGAAAAATGTATCTTCATAGGATACTCCCTTGAGCAAAAGGAGTATAAACATTATAACCTACTCGCACGACAGGTGAAGGTAAGCAGAGATGTGGTGTTTGATGAAATGTCAAGCTTCTATGTAGATGCCAAAGATGGACTTAATCTTGAATCAATTGACAAAGAAAATGCCAAAAAATCAAGTGTAGAATCTCAAGTTTTGAGTAGACCAGATGCATCACCAAGCAATAGTTCCAACTCAAATCCATGGAGTGGAAGATTGCGTGGGAATTTCAATCTAGCAAATTCATCAAATACATCCAAGAATGGTAAAGAAAAGCTTTCTCCTGGTAGTAAAACATCTACAGGTTTTGAAGACATTGATCGAGATTCATGCAGTTCAGATAGATCAGGAACTTGGATTGCCCTCTATGAAGACTCAAGGAGTAAGAAAAGCACATGCAGATGATACAAGGGGAAGTGACCCAGGAAAACAAGAAGATCTAGAAGGATGCAGAACTCAGTGCAATGATTGACATATGATAGTTACATGGCTTATCATTGTGCCTACATGACAAAGGTAGTACAAGATGCTGAACCTTCTTGTTTTGAAGATGCAATTGGAAATGCAAATTGGGAAAAAGCTATGTATGAGGAGATGGATGCACTTTATGGAAATGATACATGGAAGTTGGTTCCACTACCACAAGGAAAGAAACCCGTAGGCTACAAGTGGGTTTACAAGGTAGCATAAGCAGGTATAAAGCACGATTGGTAGCAAAAGGATATGCACAAACATATGGAATTGATTATGAGGAAACATTTAGCTCTATAGCTAAAATGTCTACTTTCAGAACAATTGTTGCATTAGCTCCAGCAAAAGGATGGACTCTACATCAAATGGATGTGAAGAATGCTTTTCTACGTGGTGAGTTACACGAAGAAGCAAATATGGACCAACCACCAGGATATGAAGATTCAAAGCACCCATAATATGTTTGCAAGTTGCAAAAGGCTTTGTATGGGTTTAAGCAAGCTCCTCCTGCATGGCAAGGAAGGATTACTAATTACGTAACCACCATTGGGTTTTCTATGTATGATGCAGATCATTCATTATATGCAAGGAAGGGTGATGATGGCATCACGATTATGGCTATTTATGTTGATGACTTGATTGTAGGTGGTGATAATGAAGAAAGCATCAAACAGGTAAAGCAACTTCTTCTGCAGGAATTTGACATGAAAGATCTTGGTGTGCTACACTATTTCTTGGGCATTGAGTTTATACATATAGAAACAAGTATATGGATGTCACAACGGCAATATGCCTTGAATATGTTGCAAAAGTATGGTATGGATGATTCTAAGCCAATTTCTATGCCATTAGATCATAATTTGAAGTTGGATACTACATCAGGTGAAGCATTGGAAAATGCTACTATGTACAAGAAAATTGTGGGATGTTGGTATATCTCACAATTACAAGGACTGATCTAAGCTACACTGTTGGACTTGAAAGTCAATTTATTCAGGTTCCCAGGAAGCCACATTTAGATGCTCTGAGGTGCACTCTATGTTATATGAGTGCTACTTTGGATTATGCATTGTTTTATGAATCTGGTGTAGAGTTGCAGGTTCATGGATACACCAATGCAAATTGGGCTGGTAGCATTCTAGATAGAAGATATAGTAGTGGCTTTCTATTCTCATTTGGGAGTGCAGCTATTACATGGAGCAACAAGAAGCAACCCATTGTTGCTTTGTCAACTAGAGAGGCTGAGTATAGAGGTGATGCAATGGTAGCATGTGAAGCATCATGGCTTGAGATGCTACGTGTAGATTTAGGTGTGGAAGTGCAAAAGCCTATCACCAACTATTGTGATAATCTTTGCAGCATACACTTAGCATGGAATCCTATTTTTCATGCCAGAACAAAGCATATCAAGGTACATTATCACTTCATCAGAGAGAAGGTATAAACAGGTGATATTGATCTTGTTTATGTGAGGATAGATGAGTAGGTTGCTGATATTTTCACTAAAGCACTTGGAGTTGTGAAGTTGAAGAAGTTTTGGGAGATGCTTGGATTACATGATATGACGTTGAGCTTGAGGGGGAGTGTTCAGATATCAAGCTCAACATGTCATGATCCAGGATGATACGTATCATTTTTCATTTCTCTGACATGTGTAGTGGTCACGCTCGTATATGTCAGGGATACTTCATTGAGCTTTATTAGATTTATCTACCGAGAGTGATGGCACATCTGTTTCTTGGAAGCTCACTTATTCATGGACATTATGATTTTCCTTATGTACTGTTCTTTATATATTGCACTTGTTGTATTCTTTTTTTAGGTCATTCTTGTACATTCCTTTTATGTAATAGAAGAAGAAGAAGAAGAAGAAGAAGAAGATTATTCTTCCTTGCCTTAATTTGTGTGTTTGCTCCTCTTTGAGTGTGAGAGTGTGTGTGTGAGCACTCTTCCTTATCTCCTTCCTTGTGACAAGTTTGAAGCTTTTTGCAAAGCTTTGGGCTTACTTCCTCTTGTGGATTCATCTCTTCCCATATAGCTTAGCACTTCCTTACACATGAGTTTGAGCTCTTTGTTCACCGTATCACTCCGAGGGGGGATTTGTTGATATATTTTGGTAGTGATGTGTGTAAACACACTTAAGATTGTTGGGGCACTATTTTAGCTCTTTAGGAGGTTTTTCCCCCCGGCGTGAATATACACCCGAGTTACTTATTCTTGTACATCCATTTGGTAATACATTCAAGTGTGTTGTGCTCCAAGATTATTCTTCTTCATTGTGATGTTTAGGTGCTTCCATAGATGTCAAAATCCAACACCTTCTACATGACTATATGCTAGTTGCAATTTCATTCATGTTGGTCTTAAGGTTGGTTTTCTCCATTTTCCCAAATCTCTTTGGTAGCTATCCCTAGTCTCATGCCAGTATCTAGTATGGCCTTTATCATATACCCTCGAAATGTGATTGGGAGACATGTATTTCCTTTGTCACCTTTCCTGAAATCTCCAAGTTAATCCACACGTATTTTGATAGTTTGGGCTTCTTCCACCTTCTTTTTCTTTTCCTCAGTTGAAATACCATGTTCCTTTAAGTTCAACTAATGGCAAAATTTCTTCTATAGATGGGGCTTTACTTGCAAGATCTCCTTTAAGGTTAAAGAACAATGAAATTTATTTTTTTAAGCTCTTGTAGAGTGTTCAACACTTCTTTAGATGTTCTTTTCTCCTTGCATATTATTGTAGGGGCATGAAAGATATCTGACTTTTTTTCATATTCACCCATAAAATTTGGAAGGGTCATTAAGCTTATTTCTTCATCCCTGTTCTAATCTTGGTTGGAAAAATCCTTATATTTTACTTGTTGCTTTGTCATAGGTTGCTTCATAGAAGCATTTAGCTATGTAAAGGTAGGGATCTCATCTTCATTTTTCTTCCACCTTTCTTCTTGAACTTTGGCCCACAAGTCATGTGACCAATTAGCTTCTACCTCTAGAATCACATAGTCGATATCTATGGTTTCTATCCTCAAATCCTCTTCATTCCTTATTTGGTTCTTCTATCTTTTGTTTTGAGTTGAAGTTCTCCAAATATCCTTGGAAAGTCTCTTCTTGAATTCTCATCTCAAGGAAGTTTGGCATTGATTGTTCTAGCATAGTCTGAGCAATCTCGATCAGTTTCTTACATATTCTAACCTTTCCTTTTGTAGCTCTCCTCTTGGGTAACTGTGGCCATGTTGCTCTAGTTTAACCACATTTTTAAGTCTTTAGAAATATGATCTACTAGAATTAATCGTGCCTCCTCCTTCGTTTGCTCTTCCTTCACCATAAATGTTTTGTATGGTGGACTATGTAGCTTAGATTCTCTATTTTGTACAAATTTCTCTTTCTCTTCAACCAACTTCTTAATCCACATGTTCTTTATTTTGTCTCGTCTAGCTTTCCATTTTTTAGCTTTCTTTCTTCTTGAGGTGTCTGATTGTTCTTCTGAGTCTTCTACTACTTAGTTTAGAGATTCTACCTCATGCTCACTCTTCGGACTAACCATTCTTTGGATTTCCTTAGCTCTAGCTCTTGTAATGGCTTTTAATGGTACCATATATTCTTTATCATTTATTAAGGACTCTATTTCTTTGATTACATTGATCTGAGTAGTGGATGATGTTTTAGCATCATCTTTGGGACAACCTCTAAACAAGTGTTATTTTCCAAAGTTGCTGCAATATCCTTCCCAAACCCTCTAAGATGATGGATGGTAAGGCATTGTGCAATCCCTAATGAAATTATCTCCTCCGCATCTATAACATAGTCTTCTAGGTGCAGGTGATCCAATTACAGGTCTACCTAGGGCTTGAGATTTAGGTGCTCCATACATTAGATTGGTGTACTCCAACCCATAAGAGTTTCCATGTCTATCATGGTTGTAGTTTTTTTGTTCATAAGAAGATTTGTTGGCGAAAACCTTCAGCTCTAATACCACTGGTGCGGAATTACTTTTGCCCTGAAGGTGGATTTCGCGACAAAGCTTGAACTCTGTCAGGCCTGCGAAAATTGCCGCGCCACCGCAATAGAATGCTAAACTAGAGTGATTCAGAACACCTCTGTAATCAACAGTAGCTCAGCCTAATTAACGTCGCTTTAACTGTGTTATCCTGCGACACAAGTTCCACCGGAACTTCACCAGACTGTCACTGGACTGACACCGTAATCGTACCGGAACTTCACCGAAATGAACTTCTACTTTGGTTATAATTACTTCAAGTGAACATACAGAAGTGAGAAAGTGATTCGTGAGCTTTCTCCACTTAATGAACTCTTCTGAAAGTTTAAGAAAAGACTTCACAGTTTTGAAGTGCTACTTTCCGGTTAACTTTTGTACTGTGTGTACATCTCCATTCCACCGGAAACTGTGACCAGCTTAAAGTAGAGACGTCTAGCTACAAGATGAGCTATCTCTCATACAAAGCTTCGAACTCTGCTGCGAGTTATACTTCGTTGTTCTACCGGAAAAAACTTGTTTTCTGAGAAACTGTAACTGACCGAAAATTACTGAAATATGTTTACTGAGTAAACTGTTATTCACTGAAACATGGGTTTACAGAAAAGGTACTGAAGCACGTTTAGTAACGAGTCGTGACAGTTAACGATAAATGAAACTTCCTACCGTAACACGAAATAACTTCAGATTCTTCACAAGTAAAGATTACGCGCAGACATCCACATGAACATGTGTTTTCGATTAGAGAAGATGTGTACAAGTAAACTTGGCCTGTTCTTGCTCAAGTTACAGAAACTCTCCTACAGTGAGTAGTTTCTTATTACCATCTCTCTCAGATGAAAAACCCGACACTTCAGGCTTGTGTTATTCATCTGTACATACGCGATCTTTGGCGTCTTCTTCTACATACGTGATCTATGGCATCTTCTATCTGTATCTCTGCGTCTCTGCGCATCTGCTATATCTCGTCTCTATTCTTGCACATACACACTCCCTCCTATATGTCTCTCTCGTTCTTCAAATCTTGTTGTATATATATATATTTTTCTTTAGCGCTCCTCTGCGCTGTCACTCTTCAATTCATGTTATGCGCGCCTTACGCGCCCACCGCGGTTAATTGCTCTGTTATGCGCACATCGCGCACTAACTTCGCATACTGTACACCTGTGCACTGATTTTTCAGAAGATTCTGTTTCTCTCTTTGTCTGTTGCGTCAAATTCGTGAGTGTTTCCTTAACAGCTCCCCCTCAATCACTAATTTGACTTCTTCCGGTCTTTCATATATCTTTCTTTCTTTTATTCCTGCCATCTCTTTGAATCTGTTTGTCTTTGTTCCATCCAAGCTCTTAGTTAGAATGTCTGCAATCTAATCTTTCGTAGGAGTGTAGACAATTTTTATCTCTTTCTCCATTACTTTTTCCCTTAGGAAATGATACTGAATCTCTATGTGTTTTGTTCTTGCGTGAAACACAGGATTCGCTGCAAGATACAGCGAGCTCATATTATCTCCATGTATGATCGGTATACTTTGATCTATACCCATGCTTTTAAGTAAAGTCTGCATCCATATTACTTCTTTGGCTGCTTCTACCAGTCCTTTGTATTCTGCTTCTGTTGACGATAAAGCTACTGTGTGTTGCTTCTTCGAACACCAGCTTACCAGCTTATCTCCTAGGTATATCATATACCCGTGCGTTGATCTTCGGTCATCTTGACTTCCTGCCCAATCTGAGTCACTATATGCTCTGAGCTTTATATCTGACGTAAAAGGATAATATAATCCTTCCTTTATAGTTCTTTTGATATATATGAGAACTCTTTGTCCTGCAACCCAATGTTGCTCTGTCGGACAATGCATAAACTGTGAGAGAACTCCCACCGGAAAACTGAGATCCGGTCTTGTTAGCGTAGCATATATTAAGCTTCCTACTAACGATTGATACTTCTTCATATCTTTAAATTCTATTCCACTATATTTGCTGAGTTTATGATTTACTTCAAGCGGTGTTGAAGCTTCTTTGCAATTTTCCATATTGAACTTCTTCAGTAAGTTCAGGAGATACCTTTCTTGCGTGACATATACACCATGATCTGTATATGTGATTTCCATTCCTAGAAAGTATGATAACTTTCCTAGGTCACTAATCTTGAATTCCTTTTCTAGCAGTTTCTTTACCTCTGTGATTCCTGCATCTGAGGTTTCTGTAATTATTATGTCATCTACATAGATACAAATGTAGATCATTCCTTCTTCTGTCCTTTTGATGAGTAGACTTGCATCTTCCTTCGAACTTTGGTATCCAAGTTCATTGAGATATTTCACAAGTCTGTAGTTCCAAGCTCTTGGAGCTTGCTTCAGTCCATAAAGTGCTTTTCTTAACCTGCAAACAAAATTTGGGTATCTGGAACTTGTAAAACCTTCCGGTTGTTCCATATAGACTTCATCTGATATATATCCATTCAGGAATGCATTCTTTATATCTAGCTGACTTAGCTTCCATCCTTTTGATGCTGCTATAGCAATCACTGTTCTTATGGTTGACATCTTTGCCACCGGACTGAACGTCTCGTCATAGTCTATGCCATGCGTCTGAGCATAGCCCTTGATAACCAGTCTCGCTTTATGTCTGGCTATCCTTCCATCTGCAAGTTTCTTTATTTTGAACACCCATTTATTTCCAATTATTTTCTTACCATTCGGTTTAGGAACAAGCTCCCATGTCTTGTTCTCTTCTAGTGCGGTGAATTCTTCTTTCATTGCTTCTTGCCATTGCTTCTTGCCTTTGGCTTCGTCATAGCTCTGAGGCTCTTCCTCTTCTTTAACCATATATGCATAATCTTGTTGAGTTATATATGATGTATCATACGAGTATCTTTCCGGTTGTCTTCTTACTCTGTTTGACCTTCTTAGTTCATATTCTTCGTGTGTGTCTGAGTACCCGTCTTCATCTTCGTTCCTTATACCTGTTCTGGTCCTGGACGTACTTGCCTCGTCTTCTTTGTTTACCTGTATGATTGTTTTACCTTTCTCTCTTCTTTTTATCTCTTCTTCAAATTCTTCAGCTGTATGACTCTGATCTGCATACCAGCTTTTCTGTTCATCAAATGTTACATCTCTGGAAACAGTAAAATGTTTGGTTAGAGGACTCCATAACCTGTAACCCATCTGTTTTTCATCATATCCGATGAATACCTATCTCTCTGCTTTCGGTTCAAGCTTATGTCTGAGTTGAGACGGTACATAAGCATACGCTACTGATCCAAACACTTTGCAGTGATCAAGTGTTGGCTTCTTTCCCCACCAGGCTTCATAAGGGGTCATTCCTTCTAGCGCTGTACATGGTAACCTGTTTACCAAGTATGTAGCTATGTTTACAGCTTTAGCCCAAAGATAATCCGGGCAATTCTTTTCTTTTAGCATAGCTCGTGCAAACTCGACTAGAGTTCGGTTTCTCCTTTCTGCTACACCATTTTGTTGTGGTGTATACCTGCAGGTTATTTCTCTCTTAATACCTGCATTCCAAAGATAGTCATTGAATTCTCGGGAGAAGTATTCTCCCCCTCCATCAGACCTCAGTCTTTTGAGTTTTCGTCCTGTGAGCCTTTCAGCATATGCATGAAAATGCCTGAAGGCTCCAAACACTTCTGACTTTTCCTTCAAAACATAGAGAGTTATCCACCTTGTTGCATCATCAATGAATAAAACATAGTACCTTGATCCGCTGATTGATCCTTCTTTCGTTGGCCCCCATACATCTGTATGTATGAGTTCCAGCACACTGTCATGTTTGAATCCTTTCTTCTGGAAAGGTAACCTATGGGCTTTTCCCATCTGACAGGCTTCGCATTTGTGAATCATATGTTGGTTCTGTACGTTCGGTAATCCCAGTACGGACTGATTCGCTATCATAGCTTTGATTCCTTTTTCGTGAAAATGACCTAATCTCTTGTGCCAGAGATCAAGTTCTGTAATTACCTTTTCATCATGTGTGAGCAGCGCTTGGCCAATGTTCCCTTGTACTCTTAAGGTAAAGAGTCTGCCTTCTTTCTTACCAGAAACGACCTGATAATATCCGTTCTTGGGATCTTCTACAAATACTCCTTTATTTGTAAATCTGACCTGAAAACCTTTTTCGACTATCTGTCCTACACTGATCAGATTTTTCGGTATTGTTGGAACATACAAAACATTGGTTAGCAAATCTGCTCCACTTTTGCATTTCACTTTTCCGATTGATTGCACTTTGTGTCTTGTATTGTCACCTGTTTGAACAGTGTGACTAGAACTACCTTTCTCTAGTTCTGACATTAGTTCTATATTTCTTGACAAGTGATTAGAACATCCAGAGTCAATGTAAAATACCTTTAGATCTTCGTTTTCTGATGTGCTGATTGAGTTCATCATCAATGATGTATGACTTTCATTCTATGTGTCATTTGCGTAGTTGTTGTAGGTGGTGTTGTAGGATTGGCTCTGTCCCCAACTTCTCACTCCACCTCTACCATAGCCTCCTCTTTGGTTTTGTCTTCCTCTTTGAGCATTATTCTGATTTCTTCCGCTACTGCCTCTGCTATTGTTGTTCTGGTTTAGATTTGATCTCTGTTGGTTGTGCCAACAGTCATGCATCAGATGGTTACTTAGTCCACAAATCCAGCAAGCTTTCTTGGTGGTATTCTGGCGGCTTCTTCCTCTTGCTCTTCCTCTACGAGTGCCTTTACCTCTTGCGTAATAGGCCTGAGAGCTCGACTCTTCTTCATCTTTTGACTTGCCTTTGTCTTTCTTCTTGTTCTTCATGTACATTGCAGAGCTATGTCCTTTGTCTGCGTCTCCTTTCAGGTCTTGCTCATATGTGAGCATCAAACCTAGCAGCTGATTTAAATCTGGTACAAAATGATTTAAGGAGAGTTCAATTGATAGTACGAAAGGTTTCCACCTTTCATCTCCTCTCAACCCTGTGAGCACTTGCGCTATCAGTCTATGATCTTCGACTTCTTCATTTATGGATATGAGACTATCTGCTAGATCCTTCATTTTAGTGACGTAGTCACTAATGCTTTGAGTCGGCTTCTTTTTGAACGTTGTGAACTCGGACCATAAGCTAGCCTTCCTGGCTTTTGTAGTATTTTGGAAATGATCTTCCAATGCACTCCATATATCCTCCGCTTTCTCCAGACCTCTAATGTGCGGTAGCAGATGATCTGAAACAGTGTTGTAGATGTAGGCTCTTGCCGTTGCATCTTTCTTTTGCCATAGCTTCAAGGCTTCTATCTCTTCCTTTTCTGGTTGGCTATCATCTTCGAAAGTCGGCTTCTTTTCTTCTCCGGTCACGTACATCATTAAGTCCTTACTCATAAGTAAGGCTTCCATGCGCATTACCCATGCGGGAAAATTATCTCTGTCCAGTTTATCAATTTGGACATGATCTGCCATGATCTTCTTCCTCTCGTGGAATGATCCGGCTCTTATACCGATTCTTGGAAAACTAACCTGCTCTGATACCAATTGTTGGCAAAAACCTTCAGCTCTAATACCACTGGTGCGGAATTACTTTCGCCCTGAAGGTGGATTTCGCGACAAAGCTTGAACTCTGTCAGGCCTGCGGAAATTGCCGCGCCACCGCAATAGAATGCTAAACTAGAGTGATTCAGAACACCTCTGTAATCAACAGTAGCTCAGCCTAATTAACGTCGCTTTAACTGTGTTATCCTGCGACACAAGTTCCATCGGAACTTCACCCTACTGTCACTGGACTGACACCGTAATCGTACCGGAACTTCACCGAAATGAACTTCTACTTTGGTTATAATTACTTCAAGTGAACATAGAGAAGTGAGAAAGTGATTCGTGAGCTTTCTCCACTTAATGAACTCTTCTGAAAGTTTAAGAAAAGACTTCACAGTTCTGAAGTGCTACTTTCCGGTTAACTTTTGTACTGTGTGTACATCTCCATTCCACCAGAAACTGTGACCAGCTTAAAGTAGAGACGTCTAGCTACAAGATGAGCTATCTCTCATACAAAGCTTCGAACTCTGCTGCGAGTTATACTTCATTGTTCTACCGGAAAAAACTTGTTTTCTGAGAAACTATAACTGATCGGAAATTATTGAAATATGTTTACTGAGTAAACTTTTATTCACTGAAACATGCGTTTACAGAAAAGGTACTGAAGCACGTTTAGTAACGAGTCGTGACAGTTAACGATAAATGAAATTTCCTACCGTAACACGAAATAACTTCAGATTCTTCACAAGTAAAGATTACGCGCAGACATCCACATGAACATGTGTTTTCGATTAGAGAAGATGTGTACAAGTAAACTTGGCCTGTTCTTGCTCAAGTTACAGAAACTCTCCTACAGTGAGTAGTTTCTTATTACCATCTCTCTCAGATGAAAAACCCGACACTTCAGGCTTGTGTTATTCATCTGTACATACGCGATCTCTGGCGTCTTCTTCTACATACGCGATCTATGGCGTTTTCTATCTGTATCTCTGCGTCTCTGCGCATCTGCTATATCTCATCTCTATTCTTGCACATACACACTCCCTCCTATATGTCTCTCTCGTTCTTCAAATCTTGCTGTATATATATATTTTTTTCTTTGGCGCTCCTCTACGCTGTCACTCTTCAATTCATGTTATGCGCGCCTTACGCGCCCGCCGCGGTTAATTGCTCTGTTATGCGCACACTGCGCACTAACTTCGCATACTGTACACCTGTGCACTGATTTTTCAGAAGATTCTGTTTCTCTCTTTGTCTGTTGCGTCAAATTCGTGAGTGTTTCCTTAACAAGATTCATACTCCATGAGATTCTGATAATAGGAATAAAAACCTCTATTACTCTATTCATAACCTTGATTAAGGTTTTTTGAGCTAACTAGAGGAGTCACAAGTACTACCACTTTTTCTAAGTTGTCTTCTAGTTGTGTATACTTCACTAGAACTAGATTTTGTGGGTGTGGGGCTGCTGCCCTAGCATTGGTTGAGGTTGAGTGCATCCTTTATATTTGTAAGGTCTTTGGGCCATGGGAGGTCCCTGATATGGAATATATCTCGGAGCCTCCTTGGCTTGGTCTCTAGCTTGGTATCCATAAGGCATGTATTGTGTGGTTGAAATGGCCTAGATTTTCTATTATACATGAAATTTTTTGTAATTTGATTAATGTATTCCTGCTCAATATGCGAGTAGAGATTCAATCCTTGTGTCACTTGCCTATTGTATTGATATGGTTGTGGGGGAGCATGTCCTCTTGCACAAGAATGAGATGGGTGGACTCCTCTACAATGCATGCAACTTCTTAACATTGGCATTCTCATAGGTTGGCTTTGATATGGTTTTGGACCTTGTTGGTTTTGAACTCCTAGCTTTTTAGCCATTAGATTCACTAATTCCTCCACATTGTAAGACTGGGAAGATACACTACTAGAGGTATCATTAGACTTGGTTGGAGTATGTGGAATCTTCAAGTCATCTGCTAAGTTATCTTGCAAGTCTATGCACTCTCATAAACATTCATCCAATGTTTCTAAGAGTTTCACATACACTAAGGTTCTCAAGTTTCCATTGGTTAAACCTTCCAAGAATAATGATATCATCTTTGTTGGAACAAACCAATCACAAATTGGTGATTATAAAGAACTTGAAGGAAGTCAATGATCAGTTTGAAGTGAAAGAAGTTACTTGAGAAAGTAAAGAAGATTTCAGAATGATATCTTGTATACATATGTACATTACAGGTGGAAATTCTTGTATTATGAGTATAGATAATCCTTAGGATGATAAGGAGTAATGTAATAGAAGCAGGATAAGTCTAAAACCATATGTTTATAAGTCAATGATGTAAAGAAACACATGTGAGAGTCATTTGATGACAAGTGTCTTAGAGATAGATGTGTAGAGAGCTTTTCTCAGAAAATTAGCGACGGGTTTTTCTCTGAGTTCTCTCAATCTGATCATGTGGATTAGAAATCTTTTTGTACACATCTAATCTGGAAGCTAATGAAGCTATGTTCAGAATTTTATGATCCAATTCCTTTCATGCTATGAGTATGATCAATAGGAACATGTGTATGCAAAGTCTGCAGATAGACTTCTCAAAGTCGCACACTTTTCCATATCGATGTTTTGCTTAGATCTCAGTGCATAGTGTAAAGTTTTTTATAAGTGAGCATTCAAAATCTAAGTTAGAAGGTAAGGAAGCTATGGCTAAAAGCATTTAGCAAAACGTGATTTGTGCTATGAGAAATCAACTTAAAAAGTTGACCATGTCAAAGTCGCCATTTCTGGAAGACAGTTTCTGACATACTTTTGATCTTAAGGATCAAATTAAAGTTTTGATGATTTTTTGAAGGAATAATGGTTGTTATGATTGCGCAAAGGTAGCTTGGAGGTATGTATATCATTAGATTGAAGAAATCTGAAGATATGTACAGGTAATGAAGTCAATCTTTGAAGCAGACTTCTTGAAGAAGAAAAATTCTCACTCAGAGAATTATTCATGAATGATTTGATAAATCAAAGTAACATTTGTGTAAAGTTTGGTTTATAACTGATATAGAGGTGCTCTTAGATCAGTATAGATCAAACATTTGGAGATTAAAAGGTCTCCAACAGTGGTATCAGAGCTGAAAGGTGCAATACAAGTGAAGTAAAGGCATTGGAAGTCCCAACTGCTGTAGATATTGAAGTTCCTTCTAATTGAAGGTGGACAAGGACAAATTCTTGAAGATAACCTACAGAAGTATAAAGCAAGAGTTTGAAGGATTAAGAAAGATTAAAGATTCATATCAAAGGTACACTCTATTATCATAAAACATAGTAATTGCAGACATAGATGGGAGAAAGCTTGCAGATTGATAAGCTAGATAGGGAGAACTATCCAGCTTGGTCCATGAAGATGGAGGCACACCTCATGAGCAAAGATTTGATGGCATTTATTACAGGAGAAGAAGAAAAGCCTGAGTTTGCAGATCCTAGTATTCCAACTAGGGAAGAGCTTGCAAATTTCAAGACTTGGATGAGAAAGGATGCTCAAGCTAGGAGCATCATTTACATGGCTATAAATGGTTATCTTCTACCTCACATCAGAGGATTAGAAAGTGCAACAGATGTGTGGAATGCTTTGGAAGAGCATTTCCAAAACACAACCAAGTTTAGGAAGTCTTCATTATGGGAAAAGTTTACAACCTTTAAGAAGAAGAGTTCACAATCAATTTCTGATTATGTGGCAAGGATGAAGGATATTGCAGATAGCTTGGGAGTTGTAGATGAAGACATTGAAGAGGATAAGTTGGTAAGGCAAATACTTACAGGTCTGAGAGGAGATGAGAAGTGGAAGCCTTTCATATTGTCCATAGAATTGTCACTTGATCACTTTACTCCTGATCTTAATCAATTGCTAGGATACATGCTAACTTTTGAGCAGGATATTAAGGGGGATAATGTTAGGAGTGCAAGTCAAGCTATGTACTCCAAGGACAAGAAAAAGAATGGCAAAGGGAAGCAGTCAACTGATGATGAAGGAACTTCAAGTCAAGCTCACTTTACAAAAGGAAAGATGAATTTCAGAGGTAAAGGAAGAGGAGGTAAGAACAAAGATAATACTAAAGCTTGTTGGATTTGTGGCAGAACCAATCATTTGGCAAATGATTGTTGGTATAACAACCAAAATGGTGGAAGCAATAATCACAGTTTTAACCAAAGAGGTAGAGGAGGCAGAAAACAAAGAGGCAACTTCAGAGGAAGAGGTGGTAGGACATCATATGCTAGAGGAGGTGGAAGAAGTTTTCAATCCCACTCGTACAACAACAATTATTATAATTATGCATCAGATCAAAAGGATGACATGACTCTCATCTTGAATGCAACTCATGAAGCAGTAGGAGAAGACCAAAGGGTGTTCTATATTGACTCAGGATGTAACAATCATCTGAGTGGCAATATATCATTGATGACTGATATGGAAGCAAAGGTGAATGGACATACAGTTCAAACAGGTGACAACACCAAGCATAAAGTGGAGAGCATTGGATCAGTGAAGACAAAGAGTGGAAGTACACTCTTGAGCAAGGTACTTTATGTTCCTACTATTCCTAAAAATCTGATAAGTGTAGGGCAAATTGTGGAGAAGGGATATGAAGTCAGATTCACAAATGATGGTGTTTATGTGCAAGATCCAAATCAGGGATATAAAAACATAATTGCAGGTAAAAAGGAAGGAAGACTGTTTACTCTCAAAGTCCAAGGTAATGTGGGACATGCTCTATTTACTTATGGAAGTCAAAAGATGTCTGAGTTAGACCTATGGCATAAAAGGCTAGGTCATTTCAATGAAAGAGCCATAAAGGAAATGTCAAGGAATGATGTGGTGCTTGTTGGTGCAATTCAAGCCTTCACAATTTGGCTTGGATACTATCTTGAAGACTCAACATGTGAGAAGGACTATAGGAACTTATGCTTATAAGTTCTTTCCATTTTATCTCTTGTAAAAGTCTTAGTGACTTGGCATTTTATGTAATCACACCTAATTGATTGGAAGTCGTGGAAAAGGTTGGTGTTTAATTGAGAGAATATCTCAATCAACTTTTAGGTGAAAGATTCTAGGAGATTGATTTGAATTCAAATTCAAATGATCACCCAATTCCTATAAAAACTACAAGGAAAAAAGTCGCGGTGTGTGCTTCACCATTCCCGAGGCTAACATCTGTGATCATTGAGTGTGTGAGGTCTACTCTATAACCTACACCTCTGAGTACCATTGGACTATGTTTATCATGTCAATGGGAATGTACATCAATATGATTTAATACATACATTGTTCATATATCATATCTGTATTCTCTGAGTTGTCTACCTTCAAGTCTGTCAACTTCAAAGAGGCATATCTCAGTGCCTACTGCACCAAATCAAGTGATTCAAAGCTTGGTAGATCCAGCTCAAAGTATTCTACAAGCATACAAAGTTTGAAGCAATTTGGTTCAGCCAATCTCGAGAAATCGCGGTCGAAGTGCTCACTGGTATTTGTCAGCACATTTCCTAAAAAGTCGGGAGTGTTCCTAATTTTGCTAAAGTGATTTCTCTGTTGGAGAATTCCTCTCCTAATCGCAGCGGAAAGTGTAGAAGACCTTCTCAGGATGAAGACTCTTGCCAACAGCAGAACCTTCAAATGAAAACTGGTACCAACTGAAATATCCAATGAACTTGAAACTTTGGTCACTCAAACTAGACATCTAGAGCTTTCAAATGAGATATCAAACACTCAATTTGGAGTAGATTTGAGTTGTCAACTATTTGATTCAAAACAGACTACCTATCCACTCAGTTAGGCTGAAAACTGGACTTCACTAAAACCTGAATAACTCAGAGAGCATAAAGAATTTCATAAAACTGTTCCAGAGAGAGGAAGTACTCAAGATAAGCTTTCCAACAAATGTTTAAACACTAAATTTGGATACATATGTTGAGAGATATGACTCTCATAAGTAGACTACCCAAAAAATGGGTGTGCGGCTGGACACAGCTGAAAACTGGACTTCACTAAAATCTGAATAACTCAGAGAGCATAAAGAATTTCATAAAACTGTTCTAGATAGAGGAAGTACTCAAGATAAGCTTTCCAACGAATGTTTAAACACTAAATTTGGATACATATGTTGAGAGATATGACTCTCACAAGTAGACTACCCAAAAATGGGTGTGCGGCTGGACACACTCTATGAGAGTGAACTGAACGAAATGACTCAAACCAAATGAAGTAGATACAAGGGGGCTTCCACGCCTTCTTGCTCTCTCATTGAGTGTCCTCCCTTGCTTCTTTTATAGCCAAGTGACCAAAAACTCTCATGATGAGTTTGAGAGCTCTTCTCCATCATTTCTCCACTACTTTGGTCAGCCACTCCTCTTACAATTCAGATTTTGGATTTGATTCTCTTTTGAATGATTCTCTTTTGGCCTCCACTACTTGCTGAAGTAAATGCTTCTATTTTTCATTTTTGTATTTTCCTTCTACTTGAAGAAAATCCTTTTTGCAAAAATATATACGAGCTTACTTCTTTATTTTTAACACTCCCCCTCAAGCTCACGTGTGAGCTTGCACCTTCAACCATATCTTGTAAGTTGATGTCGTCCTTGAACCTCTTGAGCTTAGAAGCATCGAGGGACTTTGTAAGCATGTCTGCAACCTGGTCATTAGTTCCAATGAACTTTATATCCACATCCTTGCTCAAAACTTTTTCTCGAACATAATGATAATGCACTTCTATGTGCTTGCTTCGTGCATGAAACATTAGATTGTTTGTCAAGTGAATGCTTGACATGTTGTCATCATAAATTGGAATGGTCTCCACCTGCACATCAAGATCAGCCAAGAGCTTCTTAATCCACATAGCTTCACAAGTTGCAAAGGCTAAACCTCTATATTCAGCTTCTGTAGATGATAGTGCAACAGTAGGTTGCTTCTTTGAGCTCCATGTGATAGGTTTGCTACCTATCATGAACACATAACCTGAAGTGGATCTTCTATCCTCCTTGGAACCAGCCCAATCAGCATCACTGAAGCCCTTTACCTGCAATTCTTCATCATATCTATAAAACAATGCATGATTGACAGTGTGCTTCACATATCTTAGCACTCGTTTGGCTGAATTTAAATGTTCACTTGTTGGAGCTTGCATAAATTGAGAAAGAACTCCAACAATATAACACAAATCTAGTCTTGTGATCGTAGCATAGATCAATGAACCTATAATACTCCTGTATGTAGTTACATCATGTAACTTATCTCCATCATTTGAGCATAGCTTCACATTTGTGTCCATAGGTTGAGTGAGTGGTTTGCATTCACTCATTCCAAATCTGAAAAGAACATCCAATAGGTACTTTCTTTGCATTAAGTAAATGCCATCTTTCCCATAGACTATCTCAATGCCTAAAAAGTATTTCAGCTCACCAAGATCTGAAATTTTAAACTCCTTACCGAGTTTTCTTTTGATCTCTTGTATTCCTGTAACATTACTTCCTGTTATGATGAGATCATCAACGTATATGCAAATATATACCTGCTTGCCTTCTTCTTTCTTCATGTAGAGAGAGGGATCTGCATTACTTGGACTATACCCACACCTTGTGAGGTACTCGACCAATCTTTGATTCCAAGCACGTGGTGCTTGCTTCAGCCCATACAAAGCTTTCTTCAATCTACAAACAAAATTTGGATGCTTTTTGTCTTCAAATCCAATCGGTTGACTCATGTATACCTCTTCTTGAAGTTCACCATTGAGAAAAGCATTTTTTATGTCGAGTTGGTACAATGGCCATCTCCTTGCTGCACTCACTCCAATCAAGGTTCTAATTGTTCCCATCTTTGCAACCGGGCTGAAAGTCTCTTCATAATCGATGCCGTGAGTTTGCTTGAATCCTTTTGCTACTAGTCTAGCTTTATGCCTTGCTAGAGAGCCGTCAGCATTTCTCTTTATTTTAAACACCCATTTATTTGGAACAATCTTCATACCTTCAGCCTTTGGAACTAGCTCCCATGTGTGATTGTCCTTGAGAGCTTTCATCTCTTCTTGCATAGCTTCTTGCCATTCTTTTTGTGTACATGCTTCTTCATATGCATCCGGTTCTTTATCTTTGACCACCTGTGTCATATATGCAAAATGTTTTGCAATAAAACTATCATAGCTCAGCCTTTCAATTGGATACCTTGCTCTTGAAGACCTCCTTTCATTTCCTTTTGAACATTGCTTCTTCAATCGGTTCAACTTTACCTTTGGTGTGATCACCTCTTCATACTCTTCTTCACTTGTATTTGAATCACTATTTTGGGCAGCACTTTTGGCTTTAGATCTTTCGTAAGCTGATGTTGGTGATGAGGAATGACTCCTTAGCCTCCCCTTCCATGTTGAGCTTTCTCCAAGTGATGTAGAAGCTTCTGGACCTGACATTTGAGTGCTTGTTTGCTGAAATTCTTCTTGGACAGCACCTTCATCATCTTCGCAATCTTCTTCAAGAGTCTTCTCTTTCCCTTTGTCTCCAAACCATGGTCTTAGCTCATCAAATACCACATCTCGTGAGACTCGTAGCTCCTTTGTCACCGGATTGTAGCACCTATATCCCTTTTGCTCCGATGAATATCCAATAAAAATACATTTTTCGGACTTTGCCTCCATCTTTGTCCTTAGTTCTTGAGGGATGTGATCATAACACACACATCCAAAAACTTTGAGATGTGTAAGGTCAGGCTTCTTACCGGAATAAACCTCCTCGGGAGTTAGATTATGCACTCCAGCCATTGTGCACTTGTTCATCAAATAAACGGCCGTACTAGTTGCTTCAGCCCAATAGTTTAGTGGCATCTTCATCTCGTTGAGCATGCATCTTGCAACTTCTGTGATATGTCGATTTTTCCTTTCAGCTATTCCATTTTGTTGAGGTGTGTACCTACATGTAAATTGTCTCTTGATTCCATTTTCATAAAGAAATTCTAAAAATTCTTTGGAAAAATATTCTCCTCCTCCATCGGACCTCAAGGTCTTTATGTAGCGTCCTGTTTCCTTTTCTACCTGTGCTTTAAATCTCTTGAACATGGAGAACACATCTGATTTTTGTTTTATGCAAAACATCCATACTTTCCTTGAATGATCATCAATAAAAGTGACAAAATATCTATTACCAGCCACTGATGGTTGTTGTGATGGTCCCCATACATCCGTGTGTATCAAGTCGAGGACATTCCTTGCCACATAGTTGCTTTTCTTGAATGGTTGTCGAGTTTGCTTTCCTAGTTGGCATGCTTCACAAAACTCATGTAGTCCGGCATCATTGAATCTTGGAAGACCTCTTACCACTTCATGGTTGCTCATGTCCTTGAGCTTGGGAATGTTGATATGTCCAAACCTTTTGTGCCACAAATCAATTTCAGCTATCCTCTTGTTTCCAAACTGAATATACATCACCTTTCCATGCGGTTGTTGAATGTCCAAAGTGAACATCCTTCCTTCTTTCCTTCCTTGAGCAATGACCTTGAATCCTTCTTTTGGATTCTTTATAAAGCAGCCTTTTTCATTGAAGATAACATGATATCCTTTCTCTACCATTTGTCCTACTGAAATCAAATTCTTTGCAATAGTAGGAACATGAAGAACATCAGCCAATACCTTCTTGTCTCCAAGCTTGATATCTCCAACATGCTCAATTGCGTGTTGAGTTTCATCGCCGGTCTCTACACATCCTTTTCCACTTGGAGCTTGTAGCTTTGTGAACAAATCTCCTTGGCATGTCATATGGTTGCTGCAACCTGAATCTATGAACCATTTTTGTTCATCACTTCTCGAGTTGTTGTAGTCATGCTTCATGGCAAGCATGGTTTGCGTGTCTCCTTCACTTGATGTACTCGCATAGTTATTTTGGCTCCTTTGGTTGCCTCCATTCAGCCTTCCATTCTTTTGCCAACAATCATTTGCATAATGTCCTAGTTTACCACAATGATAACATGTTATACCTTTATGAGGATTGTATGAACCTCGACCTCTTCCTCTATTTCTTCCTCGACCTCTTCCATGTGTGTTGTCATTTGAGTTGTCCTTGTTGTCGTCCGAGTTGTGTTGGCTGAAATTTGTATTGTTGTAGCTTCTTCCTCTTCCTCTCGAGCCTCCTCTTGAGTTCCTTCCTCTACCTCTTCCTGCATATAACATTTGACTATGGCTGTCCTTACCTTTGTTGCCTTCTCCTTGTTGAGCAACCTCTTCAGCCACAAGATTTGGTATAATTTCGTCGAATGTTGGTAGAGGATCTCTATAAAGGATGTTTGTGATGAGGGGCTTCCACTTTTCTTCACTCCTCAAGCCATTGAGGGCTGTTTGGACGATGTCTTCCTCTTCTATCTTGCATCCAACTGATGCTAGTTGATCTCGAAGCTCCTTAATCCTCAATGTATACTCACTAATACTTTGGTTTGAGCTTTTCTTCATGTTGTTGAGCTCGTTCTTGAGTTGCATCCTCCGAGACCTTGTTGAGGTAGCATACACCTTCTCCAATGCTTCCCAAACTTCTTTGGCTGTTTCTAAGCTTTGCACATGACCAATCATAGTTGTTAGAAATAACTTGTGAGATGAGGAACATCACCCTTCGATTCCTCTCTTCCCAATCAGCAAATTGTCTCCTTTGTGCCGGAGTAATGTTGGGATCTTCAAGGTCTACCGGTTGTGGATCATCTCCACTAACTAAACCCCATAAACCTTTACCTTTAAGGTAATTTATCATTCTATACCTCCAAGACTGAAAATTGTCTTTGTCTAACTTCTCAACTTGTTGTCCTAAATCAGCCATTGAAAACTTCCAAGATTGAAGTTTACCTCAAGTATGTTGTGGCGCTCTCTCTTGAATTCACGAAGCTCCCCCTTGATTTGTAGCTTTCCCTTTGCTTCAGTTTAGTTCCAATGCTTTGCCTCTTCAACCTCCAAGGCTTTGATACCAAATGTTGGAGAATTCCTCTCCTAATCGCAGCGGAAAGTGTAGAAGACCTTCTCAGGATGAAGACTCTTGCCAACAGCAGAACCTTCAAATGAAAACTGGTACCAACTGAAATATCCAATGAACTTGAAACTTTGGTCACTCAAACTAGACACCTAGAGCTTTCAAATGAGATATCAAACACTCAATTTGGAGTAGATTTGAGTTGTCAACTATTTGATTCAAAACAGACTACCTGTCCACTCAGTTAGGCTGAAAACTGGACTTCACTAAAACCTGAATAACTCAGAGAGCATAAAGAATTTCATAAAACTGTTCTAGAGAGAGGAAGTACTCAAGATAAGCTTTCCAACGAATGTTTAAACACTAAATTTGGATACATATGTTGAGAGATATGACTCTCACAAGTAGACTACCCAAAAAATGGGTGTGCGGCTGGACACAGCTGAAAACTAGACTTCACTAAAATCTGAATAACTCAGAGAGCATAAAGAATTTCATAAAACTGTTCTAGATAGAGGAAGTACTCAAGATAAGCTTTCCAACGAATGTTTAAACACTAAATTTGGATACATATGTTGAGAGATATTGACTGTGTTATACTTTATGAAGCATAAGGATGAAGTATTTAATTGTTTCAAAAGATATCTTGCACTAGTTGAAAATCAAACAGGTAGAAACTTGAAAAGACTAAGGTCAGATGGAGGAGGTGAATACGTCTCAAATGAGTTTGAAGATTTCTTGCAGGAAAGAGGCATCAAAAGGGAGATAACCACAAGGTACTCACCTGAACAAAATGGAGTAGCTGAAAGAAGGAATAGACTTATAGTTGAAACAGCCAGGTCCATGCTTAATGAAAAGAAGTTGCCAAATTATCTTTGGGCAGAGAGTGTATCTACTGCCACCTATCTAATAAACAGGTTGCCATCAAAATCACTTGATGGAATGACACCTTATGAAGCTTGGCATGGTAAGAGACCATCATTGGATCATTGCAAAATCTTTGGGTGTGTAGCATATGTGCATATTCCCTCACAGGTAAGGGGAAAGCTAGACCCTAAAGCTGAAAAATGTATCTTCATTGGTTATGATTTGAATAAAAAAGGGTACAGATTCTACAACCCAACCAATAAAGGGTTCAAGGTAAGCAGAGATGTCATCTTTGATGAGAATGACTCATGGTATGAGAATGAATGCAGGAAAGTTAGTCTACCCTATGATTTGGAAGAGGAGTTTCCAAAACTCTCAAAGGAGGAACCAATCCAGAAGGAAGACTTAAGTTCAGAAGATGATGACACAATCAATCTTGAAGAATTCAAGGCATGGAAGTCCAAAGGCAAGTTAAAGATGAAGAAGCTTGAGGATGTACCAGAATCTTCAACTCAAGCAATGAGGAGATCTCAGAGAGAAAGTAAGAAGCCTATCAGATATGGGTATGATACATCTCTTGTAACTAAGCATTCAATTTATCTTGCAAAGGACTTGTTAAGTGAAGAACCAGGTACATATGAAGAGGCAATCACCAAACCAGAATGGAAAGGAGCTATGGATGAAGAAATAGAAGCTCTCAAGGAGAGTGACACATGGGACTTAGTACCCAAGAAGGACTCTATGAAGGTGATAGGATCCAGATGGATCTACAAACTAAAAAGGAACTCTGATGGTACAATCAACAGGTACAAAGCTAGGTTGGTAGCCAAGGGTTTTGCACAAACCCTAGGCATTGATTATGAGGAGACATTTTCTCCTGTGGCTAAGATGCCCACAATCAGAGTATTGGTGAGTGTAGCTGCATCCAAGAATTGGAACATGTACCAATTAGATGTCAAGAATGCTTTCTTGAATGGATGGATATCTGAAGAAGTCTACATGTCACAACCACCTGGCTATGAAGATCCCAAGAAGGTAAATTATGTTTGTAAATTGAAGAAGGCTCTATATGGATTGAAGCAGGCACCTAGAGCATGGAATTACAGGTTGACAACCTATCTCCAAGACCAAGGATTTATAATGAGCAAGGCAGATACATCATTGTTTATCAAAAGGAACAATTCAGAGGTAATCTATCTCTGTGTTTATGTTGATGACATCATCATTACAGGAAATGATGTCAATGGAATCAGAAGCATAAAGAATCAGATGATGAAGGAGGTCAAGATAAATGATCTTGGATTATTGAAGTACTTCTTAGGTCTTGAATTAGTGTATACTAATTCAGGTATATATATTACTCAAAAGAAGTATGTACAGGATATGGTCAAGAAGTTTAATTTGCAAGATGCTAAAGTCTCAAGCACTCCAATGGAGGTCAACCTAAAGCTTAGTGCTCATGAAGGGGATGAAGTCCAAGACATTACAGGATATCAAAGTATGGTAGGTAGTTTGAATTATGCTACCTTGACAAGAATTGACATAGCATATGGAGTTAGTGTGCTAAGTCAATTCATGCACAAACCAAGAGTACCTCACCTAGAGGCAGCAAAGAAGATCTTGAAGTATCTAAAGGGAACTCTAAACCATGGTTTGTACTTTCCTTATACATCAGATATTGACATTAAAGTATATTCAGATGCAGATTGGGCAGGATGCAAGGATGATAGGAGAAGCACATCAGGATACATATGCTTTGCAGGTGACAAACCTATTTCTTGGTCAGCCAAGAAGCAACCAACAGTGGCATTATCATCCACTGAAGCAGAATATAGAGGGCTAGCTAATGCCACTCAAGAAGCTATTTGGTTAAAGCTTTTGTATACAGAGTTAGGCCTATACACTAGGCCTCCAATTATTTTTGGAGACAACACAAGTTCTCTTCACCTTGCAGCTAATCCAATATATCATGCTAGGACAAAACACATAGAGGTTCATTACCACTATGTGAGAGAAAATTTGCTAAGCAAAGACATTCAATTGACCTATGTGTCTACTAATATGCAATGTACAGATTTACTTACTAAAACTTTGGATGGAAACAAGTTATGCAGATTCAAATCCATGATTGGATTGCAGGATGTGATTGAAGAATAAAGCTGAAGACTTGAGCCAAAATGTTTGGCTTGAGGGGGAGCTCTTGGTGCAATTCAAGCCTTCACAATTTGGCTTGGATACTATCTTGAAGACTCAACATGTGAGAAGGACTATAGGAACTTATGCTTATAAGTTCTTACCATTTTATCTCTTGTAAAAGTCTTAGTGACTTGGCATTTTATGTAATCACACCTAATTGATTGGAAGTCGTGGAAAATGTTGTTGTTTAATTGAGAGAATATCTCAATCAACTTTTAGGTGAAAGATTCTAGGAGATTGATTTGAATTCAAATTCAAATCATCACTCAATTCCTATAAAAACTACAAGGAAAAAAGTCGCGGTGTGTGCTTCACCATTCCCGAGGCTAACATCTGTGATCATTGAGTGTGTGAGGTCTAATCTATAGCCTACACCTCTGAGTACCATTGGACTATGTTTATCATGTCAATGGGAATGTACATCAATATGATTTAATACATACATTGTTTATATATCATATCTGTATTCTCTGAGTTGTCTACCTTCAAGTCTGTCAACTTCAAAGAGGCATATCTCAGTGCCTACTGCACCAAATCAAGTGATTCAAAGCTTGGTAGATCCACCTCAAAGTATTCTACAAGCATACAAAGTTTGAAGCAATTTTGTTCAGCCAATCTCGAGAAATCGCGGTCGAAGTGCTCACTGGTATTTGTCTGCACATTTCCTAAAAAGTCGGGACTGTTCCTAATTTTGCTAAAGTGATTTCTCTGAGTATACTTTATCATTTTATCTCATTCTACTTGCAAATGGTAGCTTACTAAGCTAATAGAATACCTCTAGAAGGAATTTTGCCAATTTTAAGTGTACTGGTCATACTGAGCATATCTCTGAGCAGGTGTCAATACCAAAATAGCAAGTTTTTTTGGATATGTGAAGTATCAAGTAGTCTGTTTTGATTTGATCACTACACACATCATTTGCAAAGTACATATATGATCTCTTGGTATCATTTGGAAGCTAAGGGTGTCTACTAATCATATCTGGAGTCACTGAGGGCTGGTGCAAAGCAGGATTAGCAGCACCTACTCAATCTTCTAGGTGTATCCAACCATTTCTCCCAACAGTGCTTGGTTTGCCAAAAGTTGAAGGGCAACATATGGTGTACAAGTGTGAAGCTTGTCAATTAGGTAAAGCACACAAGAGTTCATACAATAAATCAGGATATAAGTATTCAAACATGCTTGACTTAGTTCATACAGATGTGTGGGGTCCTTCAAGGGACTATAGCATAAGTGGATCTAGATATTATCTGTTGTTTGTTGATGATGCAACCAGATGGATTACTTTATATGTAATCAAGGACAAATCAGAAGTGTTCAAGACATTTAAGCATTATCATGCTTATGTAGAAAGGATTACAAGACAAAAGCTCAAGAGGTTGAGATCACATGGAGGGGGAGAGTATTTTTCTAAAGAGTTTGATGATTATTTGTGGAATGCAGGTATAAAAAGAGAAGTAACTTGCAGGTACTCTCCTCAACTGAATGGAGTTGCAGAAAGAAGAAATAGAACTCTTGTAGAATTTGCAAGAGCAATGATGAAGGAAAAAAATTGCCCAAATTACTTGTGGGCAGAAGCTAATAACACTGCAACATACCTTGTGAATAGGTTACCTTGTAAAGCTTTGGATGGAAGAACTCCTTATGAAGCATGGTGGGGTAAGAAACCTACTCTTGATCATTGTAAGGTGTTTGGATGTTTAGAATATGCTTATGTTCCTTCACAATTGAGGCATAAGTTAGAACCCAAAGCAGAAAAGTATGTGTTTATTGGGTATGATGATAGACAGATGGGTTACAGATTGTGGAGTCCATCTACAAAGCAATTTCTTGTTACCAAAGATGTTACATTTGATGAGCAAAGCACATGGTATACAGGGTCAACAAATGATTATGCAGGTGTTGAAGAAATACAAAGGAAAGGGAAGGCAAAAGTAAATGTGTATGAAGAAATATTGATGATGTTGACTATAAAAGTAAATTGCAGGATAATGTTGAAGATGGGCCAAGATTTGATCCAGAATCAAATGTGGCTGAGACTTCAAGAAGTGCAGAGGTTAGAAGATCCTCAAGAGAAAGGAAAGAGCCTATCATGTATAGTTATGATACATCATTTCTAATAACAAAAGATTATGCTTATATTGTGAAGACAGAAGAGGACCCAATCACATATGAAGAAGCTAAAGGTAAACAGAATTGGTAGAAGGCAATGCAAGAAGAGTATGATGCTCTTCTTGAAAATGAAACATGGGAATTGGTGCCAAGACCAAAGAATCAGAAAGTCATTGGATGTAATTGGGTGTATAAAACAAAAAGATTTGCAGATGGTAAGGTGTCTAGATACAAGGCTAGACTTGTGGTCAAAGGTTATGCCCAAACTTATGGAGTAGATTATGATGAAACCTTTAGTCTTGTTGCTAAGATGTCTACAATTAGATCATTGATTGCTATTGATGTTTGTAAAGGATGGAAGTTATCACAATTAGATGTGAAGAATGCATTTCTTAATGGATACATTGCAGATGAAGTGTACATGGAGCAACCAGAAGGCTTCATGGATTCAATTGGATCAGATTATGTGTGTAAGCTTAAGAGAGCTTTGTATGGGTTGAAGCAGGCCCCAAGAGCATGGAATTACAGGCTTGTTAAGTTCTTGAATGAATGTGGATTTCAAGCATCAAAGGCAGATAGTAGCTTGCTAGTGAAGGCAAGTGAAAATGGATACATATACATGTGTTTTTATGTTGATGATATTATTGTCACAGGTACAGATGCTCAAGGAATCAATGAGCTTAAGAAACAAATAGAGAAGGAGTTTAAGATAAGTGATTTGGGAAACTTATCTTATTTCTTAGGAATGCAAATTGTATATACTCAACATGGAGTATATGTTACACAAGAGAGGTATTTGAAGAATCTTCTGGTCAAATTTAACATGGAAGATTGCAAGCTGTAGCTCAGTGATGAGAAGCACCTCCTTTAATGTCAATCCGGGAAGACGTGAGGATGGTATGAAGACCTCGAGCAAGTGGAGGCACAAGTGCGGGAGTGAGAAGCACACAAACATGCACACACATACACACACACGCGCACACCCGGCAAGACAAAGAGTGAGAAGCAATGGAGTTCTTAGATTACTTTCAAAAAGCTCTTACAAGTTCATTTCAATTACAATCTAACCTCAAAAATGAGCTCTCTAGCTCTATTTATAGTTTTTGTCTAGCTTTGGCCCTGTCCAGACCTAGTGTCCGGCCTAGTTAAAAATTAGGTTCCAGGGCTTATTTGAGGGCTCAAACGAGATCTAAAAAATACGAAAATTGGTAAGCAACTACTTCTAAGGCTCCTCAAGCTCGAGGACTCCTCGGCTTGCACAAAATGGAGCTACAAAAAGGTGAACATGGTATTTACAGGGGTTGTTAGTGATGAGAATCACTTTTAATTTGTGTAAGGATTTTGAAAAATTAAAGGGTTGCCTTAGTGCTAGATCTGCGTGAATGCTCGTACTTGCTTCTTCATGAAGAAAATTATTGGCCTACTTGCCAGATCGTCGTTGACTCCCTTGTCTGCTTGTGCCTTCTCTCCCCTCTGACTCTCTTCTCTGACTGCCATGCCTTGTCAGTCCTTCAGTTCCTTGTCTGCTGCTAACACCCCCCCTCTCTCGCGTCTGTCGTCCCTGACAGACCCTTGTTGGGAGGGTCGTTGGACGTAGTATTCGACAACATCTTGCGCTAAGTGATGTTCGGCAATCCTCAATCCTTTGGCCAAGTCTGTGAGTAGAGCATCCCAATCTACCGGCCCGGGAACCTCTGGATGTGGCATACGTAACTTTTCTGAATGGAGAGCTTGTTCCACTGCAAACAATTGTAATAAATGTGAGGGCCTGGGAATGAAAATCTCTGAGTGATATTCCCAGAACCCTGTGACAAACATCTCTTCAAATCTCTGTTTGAAGCAGGCCGGTAGGTACTTTATGCGGGCATGCCATGCATAAACAACATTAATAGAGGGCGTTGTGCTCATGTCATAAACAAGATCCTGATTGCCTTCATTGAATCCGAGCGCAGAGAGGTGAGGTTCCTTAACATTCTTGAAGGTCCGGAAGGTGACTATCATGAGTTCAAAAATTTTAAGGCACATCTGTGTCATGACATCTGGTACGTTTTTGAACCTGACACCCCAATGCCGAATTGTCGATATCATATACCCTACGGTAGGTTGACCTTTAGGTGGTGCTAAGTAGACATAGTTGAGCCATTTCTCACATCCTTTGGTTGTCAGCACCATCTTTGTGTATTCCGGCCACGACCTTCTTCGGAAAACAGGACAGTAGCAGGGATTATACTTGATATACAGGGGCATGTTATTCCATGTGCGATTCATTTCCGGGTAGGTTTCAAGCAGCCGAATTCTCCAAGTCGGTTGGCGAATATTTCCCTGCTTGGCACTTTCTGGGATGTCGTCTGGTGCAAACTGTGTGGCAGAGGTTGGTTCCCGTGAGGTGTGGTGCTTGATTTTAGCATTATAATCCGCCATTAAGACACAAAAAGGAACATACAAGTCGTCGGAGGTGTCGATCCACCTGTGATGAGAGAGGTTCCTAAAATAGTCCGATTTTATGACCACCTCTTCCAAGCGTGACATAGATGCTATCTGGACTGCCACCCTATCATCATGTGTTGTGGCCACTTTTTCCAATTTCTGCATCCATTCAGGAGCCTCTATTTCAAGGGTGTCCATGCCCTCGTCTGTTTGCTTGCCTCCAGGTGCTGGCATCGAAACGTACGGGTCCTCAAAAGTTTCCTCTACTTCGATTGGTACTAGGTCTTCACGTTCTAGTTCTACCAAGGGGGAGGGTTGGCGTTCATACTCAAGCACTTTCTTTTGTAATTCTTTGAGTTGTGCTTTGAGCGCTGCTACTTCGTCAGTTGTGTCAGCTGTGGTTGGGACTTCTTTGGGTGGTTCTGGTTGAGCTTCCAATTGCCTTAGTAGTTCGTCTCTTTCCTTTTCTAAGGCTGCATGGGCTTCGAGGAGATCAGCATGGGTTTCCAATATGATTTGCATATTGTCCGAGGGAATGGCCTTAAACTTCTCCGGGTCAATTTCTTGTGGGGAACCTTCCATGGCTACTTCCAAGTTCTCTTTGTTTTGTTTCTGAAGCCGTCTATTTTCTTCCAGGGCTGCAGACATATGCTTCCGTAATAGAGCCATGTTGCGGCGGAGCTTGAGGTTCTCTGTGATTTGGGAGTGTAGCAGATCATCCATTTGTTGTCTTTCTTCTGCATCTGGCTGCGGTGGATTTGCCACTAACTGCTCATGTTGTTCTTGCAATGCACTAAACTGTTGTTGTAATTGTTTCTTCTCTTTCTCTAAGTCAATGAATCTTCCTTGTAATGCTTCATGACTCCTGAACAAACTTGTATGTTGAGCATCGAGGTGCTGATAGTGTTGTTGTAACTGAGACATGCACTGATACATGTTATTAAATACATTATTAATGGGGGTGGATGCAGGAAGGGTGTTAAATGCAGAAGGAAAGGGAAAGGGGAAGGGAAGTGTGAATGCGGTGCTGGAAAATGGTGAAGTGGGTGGTGGGGGAATGGGAGATTGTGGCCGTATGGGGGGAGGGAGAGGTGCGGTGGAGGGTGATATGTCCATAAAATCCATGGTGGACGTAGTAGTGGGAGTGATTGTGAATAGTGGAATTGTGGGTGCAGTGATTGTGGTGAATGTGTACAGTGGTGTGTGCAGTTGTGAATATGAACTGCCCGAAAGTGTGAGTGGGGGAATGGGGATGTCAGTAGCTGCCGTTAGGATTACAGTGTTAGTGGAGGTGTATACACGAGAGGTGTTGAGAGGGTGTGTGGGTTGATTGGCGGTTTGTGCTTCAGTCATGGCAGTGGACTCGGAGGTGGTAACGGTGGTTGTTACATTGGTAATGGGAGGTGAATGTGGTGGAGTGGGAGGCGGGGGTGGCAAGGGGGGTGATGGGGGTGCACTGGACACATGGGTCTCTTCAGTATCGTGCAGAGTGTGTGCTGTGCCCGTGGTCGTGGTTGTCCCTTGTGTTTCGGATACTAAGACATTCATCTGTTTCCCTGCTCGTGGGGGACGTCTTCCGTATCTTCTTTCCGTTCTGCGTGATTGTGCCAGGGCAGTATGCACTGTCTCAGGTACTCCTAAAGCATCAGAGATCATATCCAGTGTGGCACGATATTGTTCGTCGACTCCTTCCTCCTCAAGGATTTGGTGCATGATAGCCTTTCTTGCTGCAAGGGATAACTTATGTTGTTGTTGGACCCTGTTGATGGTATTGTAGAGCTTTTTCAACTCCTTTGTATATGCTGGGGCACCCTCTAACTCCTGTATAACTTCTTGCTCATAGTCATGTGCCTCCTCATCAGAAAGTCCTACCTGTTCATCCTCTTGTTCTTCTTCTTCTTCATCCTCCACTTCCACCACTTCTGGTTGTCTTGGCTGGGGTTGTTCTGTAGCCGTTTGTTGTCCACTACCCTGCTCTGCTTCGACTTCCGCATTAACAGCTTCAATGATTCTGGCAACTTCTTCATCCGTTAGATCTTGCAAAGTGAATCCGTGAGGAAATTCCAGATCAGTAGGTACTGGTGGAAACACAAGGTTAGGGCCATCTGTGTTGTGCCTGGGTAACCTGATAGTAAATGGTTGCACTCGTCTGGGAAGCCTTGGAGTTGTTTCAGGTGTTAGGGTTGCACCGCGGGCTTGTGCACAAGGCATCTGGACGGCGCCTCTCATCTTCTTTGAGGGAGGCCCTGCGGCTGACAGTCTGCGTTGAAACTCCTGTGCTCTGGTCCAAATGAGAGCCCTTTGCACCGGTACATCATATGTGAGACATCTATACACAATTCTTGTAAGCGCACAGCATCCATACAGTACAGACTTTTGTTTCTTATACCACCTTTGATGAGCCAAATGGATTTGGTCGATAATCCAGTGGGGCATATTGATTGTCAAATCAAAGGCATCTGCTAAGTAGAGGCTAAACCATATCTTTTTGGGAGGCATTGTGAACCTTTCCTGCGGGGGGAATGCGAAATGTTGCATGACCATGCGTAAATGAATGGTGATCGTAGGTGTCATCGCGACCATGTCCTTTAATTTCATCAAATTTATGTTCTTCATATTGTCTGGAACCATAGTCTCTTTCTCCGTAGGAATGTGCATACCTTTCATGTCCAAAGCTTCCCTTACCAAGTTGATAGTTAATCTGAAGCGCTTGAGCTCATTGCCCCTTGTGAGATACGGGAGGACAAAGGAGCTGTATCCCTTTTTGTCTTTGCTCGAAGTAAGGGTGCTAATCAGATACGAGCACCTTAGAAAATCCGGCTTTGGCAATTGGAATTTGAAATACTCGTAGAGTCCTGCCTTCTTCCATATGGGTTTCAATCCTTCATTATTCTGCAATCTTTCAAATTCCCTGGTAAAAAAGTGATACCTGCCCCAGCGCCCATTGAATTCTATCTCTGCCTCCCACATATAAGTGCCTTCACCTAGGGGGCCTACCACATCACTGAACCAATGAGAGTTTTTGCTGACTGGCATTGTGTGCCCCTGTGGAGGGTTCTGAACAGGTATGGCATGTAATGCCCTCAATGCCGCTGGTCGTTCCTTTAATTCCTCCTCAACCGGAAGGCTTTCAATGTCCACAACTTGGGGGCTGGTGCCTGCCTGGTAGTTAGTTCCTACCGTATCTGCCATGTTACTTCTTGCTTCCTGTCTCTGTGAGAATATAGAAACATGTGTTAACATTGTACAGGACAACAGAGAACCGTTGTTGTTCCCATTACAACATTAACATGAGGGTCGGGAGACAGTAATGGGTTAGTAAGTGCTCGGTGCGAGTGTGTGTGTGGTTAGGAGTTCGGTAGGCCTAAGAGCTAAGTGGAATGATGTAGTGTGATAGTGATGTGGTTAGTAGGTTGTCATGGATTTACAAATGGGGTCCGGGGGTTTGTTACAAATCTTAGGCTGCCAAATGCAGTGGATGGGTTTTGCTCTTGGTTTCGTAGAGACTCTCGAGAGCTTTATAGGTGTGTCGGCTTGAAAATGAGGCCTTTTAGGGACCCATTTACAAGTGATTATGTTCGTGCTCATGGGCCTTGGTGTGTTCCTGAGTGTTGAAAACGAGTGGATGCCGGCTGTGCGAGTGAATGGATCATGCTGTATACGGTGTGGTCTTGGTGTAGCTATTTGAGCCCGCAAACAAGCCTTAGGCACCCAAATTTGTCTTGATTGTGGGCTAGCCTTCATCGACTTCTTGGGCACCCAAATAGACTTCACGTTAGCAGAAGAACTTCTGAAAGACTTCTTATTCGTGTCGTGTTGTTGGTTACTAATAAGAGGCTTTGCCCGTGTGGTTGGCTTGAGTGCAACCGGGTGTTCGCCTTTCCGCACCCACACTTGTTTCACTAGCTGAGACATTTTGCTACGCAGGTACTTTTGATCTCCGACATAGGTAGTACTCTGCTTCTTCTGCCTTTGATCCACCTTTGGTTGCTGCCTCCCTCTGGCCTTTGGAAAAGAAGGGAGTTCCGTTGCATCCCTGACTCCTTTTTTGCAAGCATCATTCCTCTGCAACACATAGTTTTGGACAAGAACAGCATGGTCATCTTCATGTGTACTCCTGGAAGGACCAGGAGTGTGTGCCTTTCCTAGTTCCTTGAGTGCTCCATTATCTAACTCTACTGTAATTCGACTATGATTGACCCATATATGAAGAAGTCCACTTCTTAGGTTTAGGTTGATTGCATGATCATAGATCCAGTCCTGACCCAAGACAAGAGGCTCCGTGAGGTCTTCGTCTTGGCACACTAGTACCTTAACTGTCATTAACATGTCCTGAATGTAGAGGGGAAGCTCCACCTCGCCCATGCAAGGGGTTTCCACACCTCCTAATCCTATGAGATAAGATTCTATAGGATTGACCTTTAATTTCAATTCTTGACAGTAAGAGAGTCTCACCGCACTAGTGGCTGCACCTGAGTCAATCAATGCTCGCACGGACTGTGCACTAGTTCCTTGTCCTACCTCTATGGTCACAAAAGGTCGTCGATCAATTATTCTATGGGAACTTGTTCCTGCGACTTCACACATTGCCATATGATATCCTTGATCTGCATAGTCATTTGTTCTAGGCTGATCTCTACCTTGTCTTCACAACTTCATCCTTCTGATGCGTTCTAAAGCTTCTGCTTGAGCTTCTTTTCGAATCCGCTTTTCTTCTTCCTTGCGTTTCTTGGCGATATTGAGTCGACTTAGCATTTCCTCTGTGAGAGGTTCCTGATATAACTTGACTCTGCATCCGCTTATATAGCTTGGGAGAACGTCACCTTCCAATGTGGCTAGTTGCACTGCTCCACTTGTGGAGATCCTATTTATGATCATAGGTCCATAGCCACGCTTCTCTAATTTTCGCGCATGTTGTTTCAAAGTGTATACTAGTACTAGGTCGCCTGCCTTCAAACCTTTATCCTTAACGTGGGCATCAAAATATGCCTTCTGTCGTTTCTTAGCTGCATATATCCCTGCAACTGCCCTTAGTCTTGTTTCTCCTAATTGTTCAAGGTCAAAAAGTCTAGAGGAGAGTTCATGACCCGTCCATTCGTGCTCTTGTGCTACCTTCAATGTAGGTATCAAGAAGTCCAATGGTAGCACTGCATTTTGACCAAATACCATCTGAAAGGGGGTGGCTTGGAGTACCGTTTTGTAGGCGACTCGGTATGCCCAAACAGCATGGTGTAGCTGTTTGTCCCATTCAGAGCATTTATTATTCACGAGCTTGGTCAGCACATTGCACAGAATCTTGTTTGTGCTTTCGGCTTGCCCATTAGCTTGTGGGTGGTAGGGGGCAGACTTCTTATGAACTACCAAGAATTCTTGGAGCAGATTTTCAATTACTTCATTCAAGAAGTGAGTGCCTCTATCACTTACTAACTCTATAGGTAGCCCGTATCTTGTGAATACATTCTCAAACAAGAATTTAGCAGTTGTTTGAGCATCGTTCTTCGTTGTGGCTTTTACCTCTACCCACTTTGTTAGATAGTCTGTGGCAACAATGATATATTCCGCATGGGAACCCTTAGCTGGGGGATTAATAGGACCTACGAAGTCTATTCCCCACTTAGAGAATGCACGTCCACCCATCATAGGTTTCAGTGGCATCTCATCTTTACGTACAGGATACTGAGTTCTCTGGCAAATATCACACCGTTTCATATAGGTATGTGCATCCATGTGAAGGGTCGGCCACCAGAAGCCCGCAAATAGTATTGCCTTGATCACCCGATCTGGTCCAAAGTGTCCTCCTGCTACACCTTGGTGAGCAGTTTCCAAGATCTTAAGATATTCACTCTCATGGACACATAGTCTCAGGTAACCGTCTTTACCACATTTGTATAGATTATCACCAATGAGTGAGTAATCCTGGGCTTCTTGTTCTAAACTCCTTTTCCTAGCCAGAGTCATGTCTGGAGGGAATGTTTTTGTCCTCAGAAGGGATACTAGTGGTTCACTCCACTCCGGCACTATGGACACTTGATAAAGTGTGGCATGTTCCACAGGTGGTTTAGTGCAGCAGATTGGGCATTCCTTGCACAACTTTTGGACATCAGCTTCCATAGTCGGCCAATGCACTCCGAGTCTCCTTAGTGTCTGCAGGGTTCGTTGCTTTGAGTAGTGTTGCTCTAATGCACCTACATGTGCTAATTGCAACCATTTAGCGTACTCATCCTCTTCCACACAACAAGCCAAAATCCCTTGATCTGTGTGCTTGTACATACTTCCTGCCATGATGTGATACTTTTGGGCTTTCACAACCTCTCTACTTTGTGTGTTTACTACTGGATGGTTAGGCCCGTATGTCAAGACTGGCACTAGTGGCTTAGCCCACTGTGGCACCACTTCCAAATTAAACAAGTAAGCATCAGGAAGGTCATCCGACACTCCTTGTGGGGCTTCTCCAGATGTGAGTCTAGAGAGATGGTCTGCTCGCAAGTGAGTCCTACCTTTCCTTACCACAACCTCGAAGTCGTATTCCATTAGTAAGAGAAACCATCTTACTAATCTACCTGTATTACATGGCTTGTTCACAAGATATAGCAGTGCCTGATGGTCAGTAAAAAATTTAAACTTATTTGCAAGCAAGTAATGTCTAAACTTTTTAACCGCATATACCATGCCTAATCCTTCTCTCTCTGTAGTGGTATAATTTCGTTCAGCTGCATTCAATTGTCTACTAGCATAGGCAATTGGAAGATCCATATTACCTTCACCAGTAGGTTGCGTGAGTACACACCCAATAGCATAATTGGATGCATCCACATGAACATGAAATGGCTTGTTCCAATCTGGTGTGTTCAAGATTGGTGTTGAACATAATCTTCGTTTAAGCTCTTGGAAGGAGTTCTCACATTCATCAATCCACTCAAAGTTAGTCAGAAGTCCATACATGGGCTTTGCAATGACAGCGTACATATGAATGAACCGTCAGTAGTAACCACAATGCCCCATGAAAGCTTGTACTTCCTTGACATTCCTTGGCCTAGGTAGCTCTGCTATGGCTCTCACTTTCTCTTCATCAGTGGATATGCCATTCTTTGACACTATGTGTCCTAGAATCTTGCCTTGCCTGACCATAAAGACGCACTTTTCTGGGTTTAGGCAGACTTGATATTCTCTACATTTGTCAAAGATTTGTCTGAGTTCAGGAATATGGGTTTGTCTAATGTTGGAATGAGCACAAAGATCATCAACATAGACTTCTAAGTTCTTCCTCAGGAACTCTTTAAATACATGGCACATCAGCCTCTGGAAGGTTGCTGGTGCATTGGTAAGCCCAAATGGCATTACCCGAAAGGCAAATATGCCCCATTCAGTGGCAAAAGCCGTTTTATGCTGATCTTCTGGCGCTATGGCTACTTGATTGTAGCCCGAAAATCCATCGAGGAAGCTGTACACTTCCTTGCCTGCTACTCTTTCTAAGAGATGCTCAGTAATAGGAAGCGGATAGTTATCTCGAATTGTGGCTGCATTAACCTTCTTCAAGTTAATGCACACACGTAGCTTTCCGTTTTTCTTGGGCACCACTACAATGGGGGATACCCACTCAGTGTGCTCAATTTCATAGATAAATCCAGCTTCAACCAGCCTATCTATCTCTTCTTTGATCTTGGCAGCATAGTTATCATTGTATGTGTATGGCTTTTGCTTAGAGGGTTTGGCATCTGATGTCATGGGGATAGTGTGTGAGCATATGTCAGGGTCCACTCCTTTCAAATCCTTGTAACTCCAAGCGAATACATCTCTGTACTCTCTTAGCAAGGCTATTAACGCATGCTCTTCTTCCTCTGTTAGGTCGTGGCCTATGTACGTGCATCTCTCTTCTCCTTCTTCTAGGGCTACTACTATTTTCTTGGTGGTTTCTTTGTTATCATAGGCCGCTCCTGATTGTGCCTCCCGTTTAGGCATTCTTATCATAACTCTTCTGTCATCTATCTCATACTTCTTAAAATTTTCTGGGACCTCAAACAAAGATTCTTCCTCTGTTTGTGTGACTTCTCTCTTCTTTCTTTTCTTTCCTTCTTCCTTCAGGGTCACTTGTGTGGCTAGCCTTACGTCACTTGTAAGCTCTCCATACCTCTGGGGTTGAAATTCTACTTCGTAGAAGTATTCTTCATCTGATGTAAAAGGTGGGTCCATAATGATTGACTCTAGATCGGAGTCACTTGCATCCTCAAATGCATCAGGGCTAGGTTCACACTCTTCTAACACTGCCTCTCCCATAATTGGCTCTATGGAGAAAACTGAAATGTCATAGCCATCCTCATCACAATGGGGTGTCCATTGTTCTTCATTGATGGCCACATCCATTGTTGCAAAGATTTCTGCCCAGCCATGGGGTTCAAATTCTTCGTCAGGAAAGACTACAGGTGCATAGGCTGGGTCTTGAATTGATCTATGTGTTTCTTTTGCACCTACCTCTCTGGCTTTCTCTCTCTTTTCTTCTTCTACTGCTACTTTGCACATCCATAACTGGGTATCTTCATGCATCCATGAGGATCCTGATCCTATGGAATGCACCGATTCTGTATCATCTTTAGCTTTATGGATGGGATTCCATTGGATAGGAGGGACATCTCTATGAGAGTAATCTTTAAGATTCACTTTGGTCGTGACACCTAGGTGTTGCAAATACAAGGAATTGGTTCCCCAATCCTGTACCACTTGCAACTGTCGCATAAACGGTCTTCCCAAAATCATCTCATAGGCATGATTTTTGCTAAAGTCACATATAGCAAATGTATGCTCGAACTCAACACCACATGTGGTGAGAGTTATTCCTTCTAACAACCCTAAGGGTCGCTCTATGTGACCATCGGCCATCTGCAATTTCATCCTCGTGGGCCTGAGTGCTGGCTTGCCCCAACGCTTCCACAGGGAAGTGGTCGCAATTGCAACACCTGCACCTGAGTCTAGAATGGCCTTGGTGGTGTATCCTTGATGGGTGATTGGAAGATAGGTGTTTGGGGTTGTGTAGGTAGAGGTAAGGGACAATCACAAATGAGGTGATCTCCCTGACATCTATAGCATGGTCCTCTAGGGAATGGGGGTCTTACCTGCCTAGGTTGAGGCCTAGTATTGGGGTTTGTATACATGAGGTTTGTGTGATCTAACTCCCAACTAGGTTCACTCGGTTCCTCACTGTAGTAGGACTCACCATGTTTAGGAGATTGCATGTAGTAAGCATGGGGACTATCGACATGTGTAGAATCAAAGCTATGGTCACTGGGGTCACTTTCAGACAGCAGTGGTGTTACAGGGACTATAGCTCTATTCAGGTTTTCTTCTACTGCTGCATATTTTACTGGGATCACATTAGCTGGGGCAGGGGTTTGTTGTGCTAACACAGGCTGAGGCCTTTGTTGGTTTTGGTATGGTTGCTGATAAGGTTGTTGTGGCCTGCCATATGGCTATGGAGGGTACGGGTTCTGGTATCTTCCCTGCTGAGGGTATGGCTGAGGGTAGGGTTGCCTAGCCGCCTGCTTGTTGTATGGGCAATCTTGCGCGGTGTGATTGGTGTACCTCCGCTCTATGGTGCAGTACTGGCTACTAGGATTCACTTGGGGTTGAGCCATGATGGGACACACGTTCGCCATATGGTCACCCCCACAAGTATAGCATCTTTTCATAGGGGCAAACCTTGGGATTTGTTTGCTAGAGACACCTAATTTCTGAGCCACTTTCTCTACAAGTTCCTCAATTGATGTGGATTGCGTGGAAGAGAGGCTAGAGGCACTATCTGAATCTTTGTATATCTTAGAAAGCTCTAACTCCTCCCCTAGGTTATCCTCGATGTCAATGCACATGCGTACACACTCTTCTATAGTCCTAGGGTCCTTCAGATACACATAAGATCTCAATTTTGTACTTAGTAATCCATCCAAGAATAGAGCCACTTGCTTAGCTGGTGTGGGTAATTCAGGGACAGGGCATCTCTCTAAGTATTGCCTAAATCTTCTCCCTACAAGTCTCACGGTCTCTTGAGGGGTTTGCTTGAAGCTGTGAATCAATGAGGAGGTATTATGCCTTATGCCACTCTTAGAGAATTCAATAATGAAAGCCTCTAGGAGTTGGTCTATGCTCCTGAACTGTCTCTCATTCAATGGTTGAAACCACGTAAGGGCTGTGTTCCTAAGGGTTAGACCAAAGGCATTATACTGCGTGAATAAATCGTCCACTTGTTCAGCTCTCAAGACTTGCCTAAACTCAGCCACATGATCGTATGGATCTCCCGTGCCATCGAAGTAGTTCTTCATGGACTTAACTAGCTGGGCTGGTCTCAAAGTCCTTGTGTGCTCTCTAGGTCGTGGTAGAGGGAACTCATCGGCATTTCTTCGATGTCCTGGGGCTCTAAGTACCTCAGGCTCTACTCTATTTGTTTCCGTCCTCGTTCTTTCTCTGCCCCCTGAGTTGGCAAAGCTTACCTCAGGTCTATCTCTATGTCTGTCTCTTTGGGCTCCATGAGCTTGGGATGTTCCAGCACCAGGGTGACCATAGGAAACATTCGATCTTGGTTGGGGGAAAACCATAGGTCACTCTACCTGGGCTATCTGGATCTTTAAACTCATAGATCATGATTGTCTCTATATCAATTGGCTTGTCTGATTTATACCTCCAAAAGGCTTCATCGGTTTCTCGGTTTAGCAGCAGATCTATACTCTTATTGTCCTGTGGGATCCACTCTGGAGTGATGATCCTTGTTAGCACTGACTTTCCACGAGGGGTCCTAGGTTCTACACCCATGTTTCCTTGCTCCAATTCACCTAAATCCGCTTCTGAGATCACATTTCCGAATTCGTCTGTCCTATCTGGGTGACTGGTGACTACGTATATAGTTCCTTCTTTGTCCAAGTATGCTCCGTTTTCAAACTTGACAGCTGGGTGCTCTAGTCCAATGGATTGGTCAAGGTTTTTAATCTGGACCACAGATCTTCCTAGACCGTCCTCATAGATGCTAGCACCTAATCGGTTGGTCCTAAGGTATTCCAGCTGTGTCTTGTACGGGCCTTCTACCCTGTGCAAGTATGGCACTCCTGAACTTCCCGTAGGTCTGTCCATGCCTTGAGACATCTCTGATTCACTAGTCTCAGAGCTAGGGTAGTATGAGTGGTGGCTCAACTGTTGGGCCCAAGACCTCGCAGTATGATTGACGCTAGCTTCTGAAGACCTAAGGCTTTGTCTATCCCTTACTAGATGCCGTCCTGATCTAAGGTTCATATGCCTAGTTAAGTAGCCCGATTTTTGCCCAGAGTACAACCTCGTTGCCGATCAATTGGTATCAGTCACTTGATTCTTTTTTAGTGTGTTATCATGTTTATGATCTTGTCTGATATTGCGTCGTCAGGAATACTTGAGTATTTTTCGTACTTTAAGTTGATCGTTCCACGTTAAATTCTTTTTCTTTAGGATTCTCAATCGTACAAAGATTATGTAGTTATCTTGAACTTTGAGTATTTAGGTAGTCTTCAACTTGATAGATGCCTATCGCCGCCGTGGCTTACTCCTATCACTAGTCGTTCTTAGCCTAAGCTAGGAATTGACAAAGGGAGTTGAGAATTTCCAACCTTTTGTTTCCTTCTTGGTTGCCCTTGAGTGCCCAGGAAGCGTGTTCCCAAGCTTGCACTTACTCTTGCTTAGAATGCCCTTCGATGCTCTCAATAGATCTGTAAGAGTTCCAAAGTTAGCTCAAGACCAATTTGCACTGTGATTTTTTTGGAAAACAATTCTAGAGATCCCTAAATTTTGTTCCCCCTGGGTATGGTCAACTTCAAAATACCCTATTTAATAATCCTGATCTTAATTTAACTATAACCAGTCAATGTTTTGGTTGTGCTCCCCACGAGGTTCAAACAGGCTAACAGATCACAGGATTTTTCTCAAAAGCACATGTGTAGGGACCTCACAACTCACTAATTGCTAGATCAATATGCTCAAAAACTATCCCCAAAGCTTAGAATAAAAAACCCTAATTTTTTTGGCCGAAAAGTTTGTCAATCGCGATTGACAGAGGTGTCCGTCGGGGACTGTCGGTTGCGATCGACACGTCAGTCACGATTGACAGTGTCAATCGCGATCGACAGAGTCGGTCGTGAGTTCTGTCAATCGCGATTGATGGTGTCAATCGCGATCGACACTTTTTCCGGGTTTTTTGCCGTGATTTCAGTCAATCGGGGATGTGTCCGTCGCGATGGACACGTGGCTACGCGTAAAAGTCAATCAATCATTGAATTTCAGTCGGTCGTGGCTGTCGATCGCGATCGACGGTGTCAATCGTGATTGACAGGGTCCTACGTGGCAGTCAATCGGTCGTGGGGTCTGTCGGTCGCGATTGACAGGGTCTGTCGGTCGCGATTGACAGAGAACCGCAGATTTTTTCTACTGTTTTTAGTGTTTTAGGATGTGCTCTTCATGCTTGTGCTTGTGGTGAACTTTGTTTTACCAAATGATCGAATTTGCTGTCGATCGCGATCGATAGAGGCTGGCGACTGCGAGACAATTTCTGAGTATTCCGTACCTGCGCAACGTGCTGGGGATGATGATTCAGCAAGAACCTACAAAATGCTCAAGAAACATGCAAAAACAGTGCAAGCGATATCGCTCTCTCGCTCTCTCGCTCTCTCTCACAAGTAGAATGAAGGAAATGAGGTGGAGATGGTGATATGATCAAAACTAAAAATTTTCGCGATGATGGAGATGGAGGTGGGAGATGGTGATGGTGATGATGGTGATGAAGATGGTGAAGAAAAAACAAGAAAGTAGATGAAAGTGAAGAAAATACCTACAACTCCAACGCGTCAACTCTACGTCTTACCATCACACGCTCGTCCTCAAGGCTCGATCCTCGGCAACAGCGCCAAAATTTGGTGTAGCTCAGTGATGAGAAGCACCTCCTTTAATTTCAATCCCGGAAGACGTGAGGATGGTATGAAGACCTCGAGCAAGTGGAGGCACAAGTGCGGGAGTGAGAAGCACACAAACATGCACACACATACACACACACGCGCACACCCGGCAAGACAAAGAGTGAGAAGCAATGGAGTTCTTAGATTACTTTCAAAAAGCTCTTACAAGTTCATTTCAATTACAATCTAACCTCAAAAATGAGCTCTCTAGCTCTATTTATAGTTTTTGTCTAGCTTTGGCCCTGTCCAGACCTAGTGTCCGGCCTAGTTAAAAATTAGGTTCCAGGGCTTATTTGAGGGCTCAAACGAGATCTAAAAAATACGAAAATTGGTAAGCAACTACTTCTAAGGCTCCTCAAGCTCGAGGACTCCTCGGCTTGCACAAAATGGAGCTACAAAAAGGTGAACATGGTATTTACAGGGGTTGTTAGTGATGAGAATCACTTTTAATTTGTGTAAGGATTTTGAAAAATTAAAGGGTTGCCTTAGTGCTAGATCTGCGTGAATGCTCGTACTTGCTTCTTCATGAAGAAAATTATTGGCCTACTTGCCAGATCGTCGTTGACTCCCTTGTCTGCTTGTGCCTTCTCTCCCCTCTGACTCTCTTCTCTGACTGCCATGCCTTGTCAGTCCTTTAGTTCCTTGTCTGCTGCTAACACAAGCCTTCAAGCACACCATTGGAGGTAAATCATAAATTGAGCAGGTATGGAGGTGAAGAATTCAATGACATGAAGAAATATAAGAGTTTGGTAGGTAGTTTAATCTATGCTACCTTGACAAGGCCAGATCTATCATATGTAGTAGGTGTGTTATCACAATTCATGCATTGTCCAAAGAAGACTCATTGGATTGCAGCTCAGAGGGTACTTAGATATATTAAAGGAACCCTAACTGAAGGTTTGTATTATGGATTTACTTTTGATACAAGAATCAAAGTGTTTAGTGATGCAGATTGGGCAGTGATTCAGATGATAGAAGGTCTACTCATGGGTAGCTCTGTTATATTGGAGATAAACTAGTTTCTTAGTGCTCAAAGAAGCAACATACAGTTGCTTTGTCATCTACAGAAGCTGAGTATAAAGGTTTGGTAGAGGCTGCAAAAGAAATGATTTGGTTAAAGACCTTGTTGAAGAGTTTTGGAACTGATCAGAGTACTCCACTTATTTTTGGAGATAATATGAGTTCATTGTATTTGGCAGCTAACCCTGTTTTCCATGCCAAGACTAAGCATATAGAGATTCAGTATCATTTCTTGAGAGAAAAGGTACTTGTTGGCAGCAGTCAGGGAACCGAAGGAGCCACAAGACGAAGAGAGCCAGAGCGAAGGGACAGCACAAGCAGACATGGCAGTCAAAGAAGATCTGGCAAGTAGGCCAATAATTTTCCTCATGAAGAAACAAGTATGAGCATTCACGCAAATCTAGCACTTAGGCAACCCTTTAACTTTTCAAAAACCCTTACACCAATTAAAAGTGATTCTCATCACTAAACACCATTGTAAATACCATTTCATATTTTTGTAGCTCCATTTTGTGCAAGCCAAGGAGTCCTTGAGCTTGAGGAGCTTTAGAAGTATCTACCTGCCAATTTTTGTAATTTTTAGATCTCGTTTGAGCCCTCAAATAAGCCCTGGAACCTAATTTTTAACTAGGCCGGACACTAGGTCTGAACAGGGCCAAAGCTAGTCAAAAACTATAAAAGGAGCTAGAGAGCTCATTTTTGAGGTTGGATTGTAATTGAAACAAACTTGTAAGAGCTTCTTGAAAAGTAATCTAAGAACTCCATTGATTCTCACTCTTTGTCTTGCCGTGTGTGCGCGTGTGTGTGTATGTGTGTGCATGCTAGTGTGCTTCTCACTCACGCACTTGTGCCGCCACTTGCTCGAGGTCTTCATACCATCCTCACGTCTTCTCGGATTGACATTAAAGGAGGTGCTACTCATCACTGAGCTACACCAAATTTTGGCGCCGTTGCCGGGGATCGAGCTTTGAGGACGAGCGTGTGATGGTAAGACGTAGAGTTGACGCGTTGGAGTTGTAGGTATTTTCTTCACTTTCATCTATTTTCTTGTTTTTTCTTCACCATCCTCATCACCATCATCATCATCACCATCTTCCACCTCCATTTCCATCATCGCGAAAATTTCAGTTTTTTGACTATATCACCATCTCCACCTCATTTCCCTCATTTCACTTGTGAGAGAGAGCGAGAGAGCGAAATTGCGTGTGCTGTTTTTGCATGTTTCTTGGGCTGTCTTGCAGGTACAGGTCACATCATCGTCCCCAGCACTCTGCGCAGGTACGGAATTCGAAGTAACTGTCTGTGTGTCGCCGACTTCTGTCAATCGCGACCGACAGAAAAAATGCTCAAATTACCAAACAAAGTGCAAAACCATGATCTACACGCCTAGAGCTTCCCAAAAAAGTGTTTAGTTTCTTGAAATTCCTCAGATTTCTGTCAATTGCGATCGCTCTATCAATCGCGACCGACAAACCACGACACACAGATCTGTCAATCGCGATCGACACGTCAATCGCGACCGACACAGTCAACGACTGTTTGACCACGATTGACAGCCCCGACGGCTCTGTCAATCGCGACCGACACAGTCAACGATTGTTTGACCACGATTGACAGCCCCGACGGCTCTGTCAATCGCGACCGACACAGTCAACGATTGTTTGACCACGACGGACAGACCCTCGCGACTGACCTGTCAATCGCGATCGACCCATCAATCGCGACCGACAGAGTCAACGACCCTTTGACCACGACTGATTGACTTTTCGTAACCCCTGTCAATCGCGACTGACCAGTCAATCGCGACTGACAGCCACAACGGATCTGTCAATCGCGATCGACACGTCGATCGCGACTGACCTGTCAATCGCGACTGACCAGTCAATCGCGACTGACAGCCACGACGGATCTGTCAATCGCGATCGACACGTCGATCGCGACTGACCTGTCAATCGCGACCGACAGACTTTGCGAACACGTTAGAAGGGCAAATTAGGTCAAATTTTTTAAGGCAAAAATATTGGTCTAAATTTTGGCCAAGTGTGGGACAAACATGTTGGTGCAGACCAATCACCAATTGAAGGCTTGGGAGATCAAATGATGAAGGAAGAATCAATTCCTAAAGTGTGGAAGAAGATTACATTCAGAAGACAAGAGAAGTGTACACATATGTACATTAGTATAGTCATAGATGACTTAGATTTTTTGTTCAGTAAGAATCATGTACAAATTATCTATAAATACTTTGAGAAAAGTCGGGGCATGTATGAGAGCACATGAGAACATATGTAGAAACCAAGATTGAGGAAGTTAGGAGTCAATAGATAGAGAAAAGTTAGTTGAGTTAGCTCTCATCACTCAGTTGTAATTTTCCTGAGTTAATGAAGAAATTTTGCGCCCGATCTTTTTGTGTCTGCTCCTTCTGTGTTTGATCAATTGTGAAATCCTTTTGAGGATATCTAAGTTGTTAGTTAATGAGCCTGTGACCTAAATTTCAGAGTCCAATTGTAAACAGGCTAGGAGAATTGTGAGTAGGAACATTCATATGTGTTGAGTGTCTACAGTTCTCTGAAACAGGCGCAAATTTCGAGTTTAATCTTTTGGTCAGTGCTCACTCCATAGTTTAAAGTTTTGTGCAAGCAAGCACTTAATCTTTAAGTTGGAAGGTGATCTACTCGTGGCTAAAAGCATTTGGCAAAACGGGTTAGATATTGTGAGAACCAAAGTTAAGAAGTTAGGGGTGTCTAAATCGACTTCTCAGAAGTGCAGATTTAGACATAGATAACTTGTGAAGACAATTTCTCAAGTTATACTAAAGCTTATGAAATAATTCAACTTGGAGATGATGCGCAATCTCTAGGAGATGATTCGTACAAAGTTTCATCAAAAACTTTACACATTTGATAAGTCAATGTGAAGAAATTCTGCAGCAGACTTTTCTGTGTATCATCTTCTTCACAGAATTGTTAACCTTTTGATAGTTAGTAATTGATCCTCTAAATGTGTGAAAGGTTTTGACTTATTCTTGGTATAGAGGTGCTCTAATCACAAGAATAGGTTGTTCTTTTGGAGATTAACACTCTCCATCAGTGGTATCAGAGCAGGAGACATCAATTTGAAGAAAGAAGGATCCCGACTGCTGCAGATTCAAGAAATTCAACACTTGAAGGACTAAGAAGTGAAAGCTTGGAGTCAAAGCTTGAGGAGAAGACTATTTGACATCAAGAAAGACAAAAGGAGTCCAATTCGAAGTAAAGGTACACACATTGTTTGTAAAGCTTGAAGTTTTCAATACACAGGTGGACACAAGATGGGAGAAAGCTTGCAGATTGATAAGCTAGATAGGGATAACTATCCAGCATGGTCCATGAGGATGGAAGCACACCTCATGAGCAAAGATCTTATATCATTTATTACAGGAGATGAAGAAAAACCTCAGTTTGCAGATCCAAGTATTCCTACTAGGGAAGAACTTGCAATGTTGAAGACTTGGATGAGAAAGGATGCTCAAGCAAGGAGTATCATCTACATGGCTGTAAATGATTACCTTTTACCTCATATCAGAGGTTTGGAAAGTGCTACAGATGTTTGGAATGCCTTGGAAGAGCATTTCCAAAATACTACTAAGTCAAGGAAGTCCTCACTATGGGCTGAGTTCACAACCTTCAAGAAGAAGAGCTCACAATCAATTTCAGATTATGTGGCAAGGATGAAGGATATTGCAGATAGCTTGGGAGCAGTGGATGAAGACATTGAAGAAGAAAAGTTGGTAAGACAAATACTTACAGGTCTAAGAGGTGATGAGAAGTGGAAGCCTTTTATATTGTCCATAGAGTTGTCACTTGATCACTTTACTCCTGACCTTAATCAATTGCTAGGACATATGCTAACCTTTGAGCAGGATCTTAAAGGAGACAATGATAGAAGTACAAGTCAAGTTATGTACTCCAAAGACAAGAAAAAGAATGGCAAAGGAAAGCAATCAAATGATGATGAAGGAAATTCAAATCAAGCTAACTTCACAAAAGGGAAGACAAATTTCAGAGGTAAAGGAAGAGGAGGTAAGAACAAAGATAATGCTAAAGCTTGTTGGATTTGTGGCAGAACAAATCATTTGGCAAATGATTGTTGGTATAACAATCAAAATGGAGGATACAACAATCAGAATTATAGTCAAAGAGGTAGAGGAGGCAGAAACCAAAGAGGCAACTTCAGAGGAAGAGGTGGTAGGACATCATATGGTAGAGGAGGTGGAAGAAACTTCCAATCTCAGTCCTACAACAATAATTATTACAATTATGCATCAGATCAGAAGGATGACATGACTCTTATCTTGAATGCAACTCATGAATCAATGGGAGAGGATCAAAGAGTGTTTTATATTGACTCAGGGTGTAGCAACCATCTGAGTGGGAATCTATCCTTGATGACTGATATGGAAGCAAGGGTGAATGGACATACAGTTCAAACAGGTGACAATACCAAACATAAAGTGGAGAGCATTGGATCAGTGAAGACAAAGAGTGGAAGTACACTTCTGAGCAAGGTACTTTATGTTCCTACTATTCCTAAAAATTTGATAAGTGTAGGGCAAATTGTGGAGAAAGGATATGAGGTAAGACTCACAAATGATGGTGTCTATGTACAAGATCCAAATCAAGGATATAGAACCATAATTGCAGGTAAAAAGGAAGGAAGATTGTTTACTCTCAAAGTCCAAGGTAATGTGGGACATGCATTGTTTACCTATGGAGGTCAAAAGGTGTCTGAATTAGACCTATGGCATAAAAGGCTAGGTCATTTCAATGAGAGAGCTATAAAGGAGATGTCAAAGAATCAGGTAGTGCTTGGATTGCCAAACATTGAGGGGCAACATATGGTGTACAAGTGTGAAGCTTGTCAATTAGGTAAAGCACATAAAGGTTCTTATAACAAATCAGGGTACAAGTATTCAAATATGCTTGAATTGGTTCATACAGATGTATGGGGACCCTCAAGGGACTATAGCATAAATGGATCCAGATATTATGTGTTGTTTGTTGATGATGCAACCAGGTGGATTACTTTGTATGTAATCAAGGACAAATCAGAAGTTTTCAAGACATTCAAACATTTTCATGTCTATGCAGAAAGGATCACAGGACAAAAGCTAAAGAGGTTAAGATCAGATGGAGGGGGAGAGTATTTCTCAAAAGAGTTTGATGATTATTTGTGGAATGCAGGTATCAAAAGAGAAGTAACTTGCAGGTACTCCCCTCAACAGAATGGAGTAGCAGAAAGGAGGAATAGGACTCTTGTAGAGTTTGCAAGAGCCATGATGAAAGAAAAGAATTGTCCAAATTACTTATGGGCAGAAGCTATTAACACTGCAACATATCTTGTGAATAGGTTGCCTTGCAAAGCTTTGGATGGAGGAACCCCTTATGAAGCATGGTGGGGTAAGAAGCCTAGTCTTGATCATTGTAAAGTATTTGGATGTATTGCATATGCTTATGTTCCTTCACAATTAAGACATAAGCTAGAACCAAAAGCAGAGAAGTATGTGTTTATTGGATATGATGATAGACAGATGGGTTACAGATTGTGGAGTCCATCCACAAAGCAATTTCTTGTTACTAAAGATGTGACATTTGATGAGCAAAACATGTGGTATACAGGATCACCAAATGAGTATACAGGTGTTGAAGAAATTCAAAGAAAAGGAAAGGCAAAGGTAAAAGTATGTGAAGAAATTGTTGATGAAGTTGACTCTAGATGTAGAGTGCAGGATCATGTAGAAGAAGGGCCAAGATTTGATCCAGAATCAAATGAGGCTGAAACTTCAAGAAGTGCAGAAATTAGAAGATCTACAAGAGAAAGGAAAGAGCCTATAAGGTATAGTTATGATACATCTTTCCTAACAACAAGAGATTATGCTTACATTGTGAAAACAGAAGAAGATCCAACCACTTATGAAGAAGCCAAAGGTAAACAGAATTGGGAGAAGGCAATGCAAGAAGAGTATGATGCTCTACTTGAAAATGAAACTTGGGAACTAGTACCAAGACCAAAGAATCAGAAGGTCATTGGATGCAAGTGGGTATATAAAACAAAGAGGTTTGCAGATGGTAAGGTGTCTAGATATAAGGCTAGACTTGTGGTCAAAGGTTATGCCCAAACTTATGGGGTAGATTATGATGAAACCTTTAGTCCTGTTGCTAAGATGTCTACAATTAGGACATTGATTGCTATTGCTGCTTGCAAAGGATGGAAATTATCACAATTGGATGTGAAAAATGCATTTCTAAATGGATACATTGCAGATGAAGTATATATGGAGCAACCAGAAGGCTTCATGGAATCAATTGGATCAGATTATGTGTGTAAGCTCAAGAGAGCTTTATATGGGTTAAAGCAAGCCCCAAGAGCTTGGAATTACAGATTGGTCAAGTTCTTGAATGAATGTGGATTTCAAGCATCAAAGGCAGATAGTAGCTTGCTAGTGAAGGCAAGTGAAAATGGATACATTTACATGTGCATTTATGTTGATGATATTATTGTTACAGGAACAGATACTCAAGGAATCAATGAACTCAAAAGACAAATAGAGAAGAAGTTTAAGATAAGTGACTTGGGAAACTTATCTTATTTTCTAGGAATGCAGATTGTGTATACTCAACATGGAGTATATGTTTCACAAGAGAGATACTTGAAGAATCTTCTAGTCAAGTTTAACATGGAAGATTGCAGGACCTCAACCACACCATTGGAGGTAAATCATAAATTAAGCAGGTATGGAGGTGAAGAGTTCAATGACATGAAGAAATATCAGAGTTTGGTAGGTAGTCTAATCTATGCTACCTTGACAAGGCCAGATCTATCATATGCAGTAGGTGTGTTGTCACAATTTATGCATTGTCCAAAGAAGACTCATTGGATTGCAGCTCAAAGAGTACTCAGATATATCAAAGGAACCCTAAGTGAAGGTCTGTATTATGGTTTCACTTCTGACACAAGAATCAAAGTGTTTAGTGATGCAGATTGGGCAGGTGACTCAGATGATAGAAGGTCTACTCATGGATATCTATGTTATGTTGGAGACAAGTTAGTGTCCTGGTGTTCAAAGAAGCAACATACAGTTGCTTTATCTTCCACAGAAGCTGAGTATAAGGGAATGGTAGAAGCTGCAAAGGAAGTGATATGGTTGAAGACCTTGATGAAAAGTTTTGAGTTTGATCATAGTACTCCAATAATTTTTGGAGACAATATGAGTTCTTTGTATTTGGCAGCTAACCCTGTTTTTCATGCCAGGACTAAGCATATAGAGATTCAGTATCATTTCTTGAGGGAAAAGGTACTAGATAAAGAGATTGAAGTGATGTACACTCCAACAAAAGAACAAGTGGCAGATATGATGACAAAAAGCTTGGATGGACCTAAGTTACAAAGGTTCAAGGACATGGCAAGTATAAAGAAGACAGAAAAAAACCTCAATTGATGATTGAGGGGGAGCTGTTGGTGCAGACCAATCACCAATTGAAGGCTTGGGAGATCAAATGATGAAGGAAGAATCAATTCCTAAAGTGTGGAAGAAGATTACATTCAGAAGACAAGAGAAGTGTACACATATGTACATTAGTATAGTCATAGATGACTTAGATTTTTTGTTCAGTAAGAATCATGTACAAATTATCTATAAATACTTTGAGAAAAGTCGGGGCATGTATGAGAGCACATGAGAACATATGTAGAAACCAAGATTGAGGAAGTTAGGAGTCAATAGATAGAGAAAAGTTAGTTGAGTTAGCTCTCATCACTCAGTTGTAATTTTTCTGAGTTAATGAAGAAATTTTGCGCCCGATCTTTTTGTGTCTGCTCCTTCTGTGTTTGATCAATTGTGAAATCCTTTTGAGGATATCTAAGTTGTTAGTTAATGAGCCTGTGACCTAAATTTCAGAGTCCAATTGTAAACAGGCTAGGAGAATTGTGAGTAGGAACATTCATATGTGTTGAGTGTCTACAGTTCTCTGAAACAGGCGCAAATTTCGAGTTTAATCTTTTGGTCAGTGCTCACTCCATAGTTTAAAGTTTTGTGCAAGCAAGCACTTAATCTTTAAGTTGGAAGGTGATCTACTCGTGGCTAAAAGCATTTGGCAAAACGGGTTAGATATTGTGAGAACCAAAGTTAAGAAGTTAGGGGTGTCTAAATCGACTTCTCAGAAGTGCAGATTTAGACATAGATAACTTGTGAAGACAATTTCTCAAGTTATACTAAAGCTTATGAAATAATTCAACTTGGAGATGATGCGCAATCTCTAGGAGATGATTCGTACAAAGTTTCATCAAAAACTTTACACATTTGATAAGTCAATGTGAAGAAATTCTGCAGCAGACTTTTCTGTGTATCATCTTCTTCACAGAATTGTTAACCTTTTGATAGTTAGTAATTGATCCTCTAAATGTGTGAAAGGTTTTGACTTATTCTTGGTATAGAGGTGCTCTAATCACAAGAATAGGTTGTTCTTTTGGAGATTAACACTCTCCATCAGTGGTATCAGAGCAGGAGACATCAATTTGAAGAAAGAAGGATCCCGACTGCTGCAGATTCAAGAAATTCAACACTTGAAGGACTAAGAAGTGAAAGCTTGGAGTCAAAGCTTGAGGAGAAGACTATTTGACATCAAGAAAGACAAAAGGAGTCCAATTCGAAGTAAAGGTACACACATTGTTTGTAAAGCTTGAAGTTTTCAATACACAGGTGGACACAAGATGGGAGAAAGCTTGCAGATTGATAAGCTAGATAGGGATAACTATCCAGCATGGTCCATGAGGATGGAAGCACACCTCATGAGCAAAGATCTTATATCATTTATTACAGGAGATGAAGAAAAACCTCAGTTTGCAGATCCAAGTATTCCTACTAGGGAAGAACTTGCAATGTTGAAGACTTGGATGAGAAAGGATGCTCAAGCAAGGAGTATCATCTACATGGCTGTAAATGATTACCTTTTACCTCATATCAGAGGTTTGGAAAGTGCTACAGATGTTTGGAATGCCTTGGAAGAGCATTTCCAAAATACTACTAAGTCAAGGAAGTCCTCACTATGGGCTGAGTTCACAACCTTCAAGAAGAAGAGCTCACAATCAATTTCAGATTATGTGGCAAGGATGAAGGATATTGCAGATAGCTTGGGAGCAGTGGATGAAGACATTGAAGAAGAAAAGTTGGTAAGACAAATACTTACAGGTCTAAGAGGTGATGAGAAGTGGAAGCCTTTTATATTGTCCATAGAGTTGTCACTTGATCACTTTACTCCTGACCTTAATCAATTGCTAGGACATATGCTAACCTTTGAGCAGGATCTTAAAGGAGACAATGATAGAAGTACAAGTCAAGTTATGTACTCCAAAGACAAGAAAAAGAATGGCAAAGGAAAGCAATCAAATGATGATGAAGGAAATTCAAATCAAGCTAACTTCACAAAAGGGAAGACAAATTTCAGAGGTAAAGGAAGAGGAGGTAAGAACAAAGATAATGCTAAAGCTTGTTGGATTTGTGGCAGAACAAATCATTTGGCAAATGATTGTTGGTATAACAATCAAAATGGAGGATACAACAATCAGAATTATAGTCAAAGAGGTAGAGGAGGCAGAAACCAAAGAGGCAACTTCAGAGGAAGAGGTGGTAGGACATCATATGGTAGAGGAGGTGGAAGAAACTTCCAATCTCAGTCCTACAACAATAATTATTACAATTATGCATCAGATCAGAAGGATGACATGACTCTTATCTTGAATGCAACTCATGAATCAATGGGAGAGGATCAAAGAGTGTTTTATATTGACTCAGGGTGTAGCAACCATCTGAGTGGGAATCTATCCTTGATGACTGATATGGAAGCAAGGGTGAATGGACATACAGTTCAAACAGGTGACAATACCAAACATAAAGTGGAGAGCATTGGATCAGTGAAGACAAAGAGTGGAAGTACACTTCTGAGCAAGGTACTTTATGTTCCTACTATTCCTAAAAATTTGATAAGTGTAGGGCAAATTGTGGAGAAAGGATATGAGGTAAGACTCACAAATGATGGTGTCTATGTACAAGATCCAAATCAAGGATATAGAACCATAATTGCAGGTAAAAAGGAAGGAAGATTGTTTACTCTCAAAGTCCAAGGTAATGTGGGACATGCATTGTTTACCTATGGAGGTCAAAAGGTGTCTGAATTAGACCTATGGCATAAAAGGCTAGGTCATTTCAATGAGAGAGCTATAAAGGAGATGTCAAAGAATCAGGTAGTGCTTGGATTGCCAAACATTGAGGGGCAACATATGGTGTACAAGTGTGAAGCTTGTCAATTAGGTAAAGCACATAAAGGTTCTTATAACAAATCAGGGTACAAGTATTCAAATATGCTTGAATTGGTTCATACAGATGTATGGGGACCCTCAAGGGACTATAGCATAAATGGATCCAGATATTATGTGTTGTTTGTTGATGATGCAACCAGGTGGATTACTTTGTATGTAATCAAGGACAAATCAGAAGTTTTCAAGACATTCAAACATTTTCATGTCTATGCAGAAAGGATCACAGGACAAAAGCTAAAGAGGTTAAGATCAGATGGAGGGGGAGAGTATTTCTCAAAAGAGTTTGATGATTATTTGTGGAATGCAGGTATCAAAAGAGAAGTAACTTGCAGGTACTCCCCTCAACAGAATGGAGTAGCAGAAAGGAGGAATAGGACTCTTGTAGAGTTTGCAAGAGCCATGATGAAAGAAAAGAATTGTCCAAATTACTTATGGGCAGAAGCTATTAACACTGCAACATATCTTGTGAATAGGTTGCCTTGCAAAGCTTTGGATGGAGGAACCCCTTATGAAGCATGGTGGGGTAAGAAGCCTAGTCTTGATCATTGTAAAGTATTTGGATGTATTGCATATGCTTATGTTCCTTCACAATTAAGACATAAGCTAGAACCAAAAGCAGAGAAGTATGTGTTTATTGGATATGATGATAGACAGATGGGTTACAGATTGTGGAGTCCATCCACAAAGCAATTTCTTGTTACTAAAGATGTGACATTTGATGAGCAAAACATGTGGTATACAGGATCACCAAATGAGTATACAGGTGTTGAAGAAATTCAAAGAAAAGGAAAGGCAAAGGTAAAAGTATGTGAAGAAATTGTTGATGAAGTTGACTCTAGATGTAGAGTGCAGGATCATGTAGAAGAAGGGCCAAGATTTGATCCAGAATCAAATGAGGCTGAAACTTCAAGAAGTGCAGAAATTAGAAGATCTACAAGAGAAAGGAAAGAGCCTATAAGGTATAGTTATGATACATCTTTCCTAACAACAAGAGATTATGCTTACATTGTGAAAACAGAAGAAGATCCAACCACTTATGAAGAAGCCAAAGGTAAACAGAATTGGGAGAAGGCAATGCAAGAAGAGTATGATGCTCTACTTGAAAATGAAACTTGGGAACTAGTACCAAGACCAAAGAATCAGAAGGTCATTGGATGCAAGTGGGTATATAAAACAAAGAGGTTTGCAGATGGTAAGGTGTCTAGATATAAGGCTAGACTTGTGGTCAAAGGTTATGCCCAAACTTATGGGGTAGATTATGATGAAACCTTTAGTCCTGTTGCTAAGATGTCTACAATTAGGACATTGATTGCTATTGCTGCTTGCAAAGGATGGAAATTATCACAATTGGATGTGAAAAATGCATTTCTAAATGGATACATTGCAGATGAAGTATATATGGAGCAACCAGAAGGCTTCATGGAATCAATTGGATCAGATTATGTGTGTAAGCTCAAGAGAGCTTTATATGGGTTAAAGCAAGCCCCAAGAGCTTGGAATTACAGATTGGTCAAGTTCTTGAATGAATGTGGATTTCAAGCATCAAAGGCAGATAGTAGCTTGCTAGTGAAGGCAAGTGAAAATGGATACATTTACATGTGCATTTATGTTGATGATATTATTGTTACAGGAACAGATACTCAAGGAATCAATGAACTCAAAAGACAAATAGAGAAGAAGTTTAAGATAAGTGACTTGGGAAACTTATCTTATTTTCTAGGAATGCAGATTGTGTATACTCAACATGGAGTATATGTTTCACAAGAGAGATACTTGAAGAATCTTCTAGTCAAGTTTAACATGGAAGATTGCAGGACCTCAACCACACCATTGGAGGTAAATCATAAATTAAGCAGGTATGGAGGTGAAGAGTTCAATGACATGAAGAAATATCAGAGTTTGGTAGGTAGTCTAATCTATGCTACCTTGACAAGGCCAGATCTATCATATGCAGTAGGTGTGTTGTCACAATTTATGCATTGTCCAAAGAAGACTCATTGGATTGCAGCTCAAAGAGTACTCAGATATATCAAAGGAACCCTAAGTGAAGGTCTGTATTATGGTTTCACTTCTGACACAAGAATCAAAGTGTTTAGTGATGCAGATTGGGCAGGTGACTCAGATGATAGAAGGTCTACTCATGGATATCTATGTTATGTTGGAGACAAGTTAGTGTCTTGGTGTTCAAAGAAGCAACATACAGTTGCTTTATCTTCCACAGAAGCTGAGTATAAGGGAATGGTAGAAGCTGCAAAGGAAGTGATATGGTTGAAGACCTTGATGAAAAGTTTTGAGTTTGATCATAGTACTCCAATAATTTTTGGAGACAATATGAGTTCTTTGTATTTGGCAGCTAACCCTGTTTTTCATGCCAGGACTAAGCATATAGAGATTCAGTATCATTTCTTGAGGGAAAAGGTACTAGATAAAGAGATTGAAGTGATGTACACTCCAACAAAAGAACAAGTGGCAGATATGATGACAAAAAGCTTGGATGGACCTAAGTTACAAAGGTTCAAGGACATGGCAAGTATAAAGAAGACAGAAAAAAACCTCAATTGATGATTGAGGGGGAGCTGTTGGTGCAGACCAATCACCAATTGAAGGCTTGGGAGATCAAATGATGAAGGAAGAATCAATTCCTAAAGTGTGGAAGAAGATTACATTCAGAAGACAAGAGAAGTGTACACATATGTACATTAGTATAGTCATAGATGACTTAGATTTTTTGTTCAGTAAGAATCATGTACAAATTATCTATAAATACTTTGAGAAAAGTCGGGGCATGTATGAGAGCACATGAGAACATATGTAGAAACCAAGATTGAGGAAGTTAGGAGTCAATAGATAGAGAAAAGTTAGTTGAGTTAGCTCTCATCACTCAGTTGTAATTTTTCTGAGTTAATGAAGAAATTTTGCGCCCGATCTTTTTGTGTCTGCTCCTTCTGTGTTTGATCAATTGTGAAATCCTTTTGAGGATATCTAAGTTGTTAGTTAATGAGCCTGTGACCTAAATTTCAGAGTCCAATTGTAAACAGGCTAGGAGAATTGTGAGTAGGAACATTCATATGTGTTGAGTGTCTACAGTTCTCTGAAACAGGCGCAAATTTCGAGTTTAATCTTTTGGTCAGTGCTCACTCCATAGTTTAAAGTTTTGTGCAAGCAAGCACTTAATCTTTAAGTTGGAAGGTGATCTACTCGTGGCTAAAAGCATTTGGCAAAACGGGTTAGATATTGTGAGAACCAAAGTTAAGAAGTTAGGGGTGTCTAAATCGACTTCTCAGAAGTGCAGATTTAGACATAGATAACTTGTGAAGACAATTTCTCAAGTTATACTAAAGCTTATGAAATAATTCAACTTGGAGATGATGCGCAATCTCTAGGAGATGATTCGTACAAAGTTTCATCAAAAACTTTACACATTTGATAAGTCAATGTGAAGAAATTCTGCAGCAGACTTTTCTGTGTATCATCTTCTTCACAGAATTGTTAACCTTTTGATAGTTAGTAATTGATCCTCTAAATGTGTGAAAGGTTTTGACTTATTCTTGGTATAGAGGTGCTCTAATCACAAGAATAGGTTGTTCTTTTGGAGATTAACACTCTCCATCAGTGGTATCAGAGCAGGAGACATCAATTTGAAGAAAGAAGGATCCCGACTGCTGCAGATTCAAGAAATTCAACACTTGAAGGACTAAGAAGTGAAAGCTTGGAGTCAAAGCTTGAGGAGAAGACTATTTGACATCAAGAAAGACAAAAGGAGTCCAATTCGAAGTAAAGGTACACACATTGTTTGTAAAGCTTGAAGTTTTCAATACACAGGTGGACACAAGATGGGAGAAAGCTTGCAGATTGATAAGCTAGATAGGGATAACTATCCAGCATGGTCCATGAGGATGGAAGCACACCTCATGAGCAAAGATCTTATATCATTTATTACAGGAGATGAAGAAAAACCTCAGTTTGCAGATCCAAGTATTCCTACTAGGGAAGAACTTGCAATGTTGAAGACTTGGATGAGAAAGGATGCTCAAGCAAGGAGTATCATCTACATGGCTGTAAATGATTACCTTTTACCTCATATCAGAGGTTTGGAAAGTGCTACAGATGTTTGGAATGCCTTGGAAGAGCATTTCCAAAATACTACTAAGTCAAGGAAGTCCTCACTATGGGCTGAGTTCACAACCTTCAAGAAGAAGAGCTCACAATCAATTTCAGATTATGTGGCAAGGATGAAGGATATTGCAGATAGCTTGGGAGCAGTGGATGAAGACATTGAAGAAGAAAAGTTGGTAAGACAAATACTTACAGGTCTAAGAGGTGATGAGAAGTGGAAGCCTTTTATATTGTCCATAGAGTTGTCACTTGATCACTTTACTCCTGACCTTAATCAATTGCTAGGACATATGCTAACCTTTGAGCAGGATCTTAAAGGAGACAATGATAGAAGTACAAGTCAAGTTATGTACTCCAAAGACAAGAAAAAGAATGGCAAAGGAAAGCAATCAAATGATGATGAAGGAAATTCAAATCAAGCTAACTTCACAAAAGGGAAGACAAATTTCAGAGGTAAAGGAAGAGGAGGTAAGAACAAAGATAATGCTAAAGCTTGTTGGATTTGTGGCAGAACAAATCATTTGGCAAATGATTGTTGGTATAACAATCAAAATGGAGGATACAACAATCAGAATTATAGTCAAAGAGGTAGAGGAGGCAGAAACCAAAGAGGCAACTTCAGAGGAAGAGGTGGTAGGACATCATATGGTAGAGGAGGTGGAAGAAACTTCCAATCTCAGTCCTACAACAATAATTATTACAATTATGCATCAGATCAGAAGGATGACATGACTCTTATCTTGAATGCAACTCATGAATCAATGGGAGAGGATCAAAGAGTGTTTTATATTGACTCAGGGTGTAGCAACCATCTGAGTGGGAATCTATCCTTGATGACTGATATGGAAGCAAGGGTGAATGGACATACAGTTCAAACAGGTGACAATACCAAACATAAAGTGGAGAGCATTGGATCAGTGAAGACAAAGAGTGGAAGTACACTTCTGAGCAAGGTACTTTATGTTCCTACTATTCCTAAAAATTTGATAAGTGTAGGGCAAATTATGGAGAAAGGATATGAGGTAAGACTCACAAATGATGGTGTCTATGTACAAGATCCAAATCAAGGATATAGAACCATAATTGCAGGTAAAAAGGAAGGAAGATTGTTTACTCTCAAAGTCCAAGGTAATGTGGGACATGCATTGTTTACCTATGGAGGTCAAAAGGTGTCTGAATTAGACCTATGGCATAAAAGGCTAGGTCATTTCAATGAGAGAGCTATAAAGGAGATGTCAAAGAATCAGGTAGTGCTTGGATTGCCAAACATTGAGGGGCAACATATGGTGTACAAGTGTGAAGCTTGTCAATTAGGTAAAGCACATAAAGGTTCTTATAACAAATCAGGGTACAAGTATTCAAATATGCTTGAATTGGTTCATACAGATGTATGGGGACCCTCAAGGGACTATAGCATAAATGGATCCAGATATTATGTGTTGTTTGTTGATGATGCAACCAGGTGGATTACTTTGTATGTAATCAAGGACAAATCAGAAGTTTTCAAGACATTCAAACATTTTCATGTCTATGCAGAAAGGATCACAGGACAAAAGCTCTCATCACTCAGTTGTAATTTTTCTGTTGTTGAGTTAGCTCTCATCACTCAGTTGTAATTTTTCTGAGTTAATGAAGAAATTTTGCGCCCGATCTTTTTGTGTCTGCTCCTTCTGTGTTTGATCAATTGTGAAATCCTTTTGAGGATATCTAAGTTGTTAGTTAATGAGCCTGTGACCTAAATTTCAGAGTCCAATTGTAAACAGGCTAGGAGAATTGTGAGTAGGAACATTCATATGTGTTGAGTGTCTACAGTTCTCTGAAACAGGCGCAAATTTCGAGTTTAATCTTTTGGTCAGTGCTCACTCCATAGTTTAAAGTTTTGTGCAAGCAAGCACTTAATCTTTAAGTTGGAAGGTGATCTACTCGTGGCTAAAAGCATTTGGCAAAACGGGTTAGATATTGTGAGAACCAAAGTTAAGAAGTTAGGGGTGTCTAAATCGACTTCTCAGAAGTGCAGATTTAGACATAGATAACTTGTGAAGACAATTTCTCAAGTTATACTAAAGCTTATGAAATAATTCAACTTGGAGATGATGCGCAATCTCTAGGAGATGATTCGTACAAAGTTTCATCAAAAACTTTACACATTTGATAAGTCAATGTGAAGAAATTCTGCAGCAGACTTTTCTGTGTATCATCTTCTTCACAGAATTGTTAACCTTTTGATAGTTAGTAATTGATCCTCTAAATGTGTGAAAGGTTTTGACTTATTCTTGGTATAGAGGTGCTCTAATCACAAGAATAGGTTGTTCTTTTGGAGATTAACACTCTCCATCAAAACACTCGGGGTTAGCATTGCATGTTGAGGCTGCAACCCAAGTAATTCAAGAATTTTTGCCTACTTGATTAAACTGTTTTGAATCCTGTTTAGCCCCAAAACCCTGAACTGGCATAACTTCCTCATACGAAATCCGTTTGCCTTTTGAAGTTGACCATACCCAGGGGGAACAAAAATTCAGGGATCTCTAGAGTTGTGTCCAAAAAGTCATAGTGCAAAATTGGTGAAGTGTTACATGCATGAAAGTGATTGGTTCTGTCTTTTGAATTTAAGTCTTGAGCTAACAGTGGGCCTTTTACAGGTCCTTTGAGAGCAGCGAAGGGTACGCAAGGCAAGAGTAAGTGCAAGCTTGGGAACACGCGTCCTGGGCACACCAGGGCAACAATACAAGGAAAGGAACTCAAGGTTGGAAAACCCGCAACACCCTCTGTCAATTCTTAGTTTAGGCTAAGTGCGGGTAGTGTTAGAAGTAATTCCAGGCAACGATAGGCACAAGATAAATCAAAGACTGTCTAAGAAATCAAGTGCAAGTTAAGAGATAACCTGTGTGTGTGTGAACGACAACTTTAAAGGAAAAGAACCTAACGGGAAACGACCAAACTAAAGTGTGAAATTAAACTCAAGTGTTCCTAACGACGTGATATCAAACAAGAGTATAAACACGATAATCCACATAAAAAGAACCAAGCAACCGATACAAAAGGACTCAGAAATGTGGTTGTACCTGGGAGAAATTGGGTTAATCAAATAGGCATATGAACCTTAGATGAGGACGGCACCTAGTAAGGGAGAGACAAAGCCTTAGGTCTTCAGAGGCTAGTGTCAACCACACTGCTAGGTCTTGGGCCCAGCAGTTGAGTCACCACTCGTGCTACCCAAGTTCTGAGACTAGTGAATCAGAGATGTCTCAAGGTATGGAGAGACCTACGGGAAGTTCAGGTGTGCCATACTTGCACAGGGTAGAAGGCCCTTACAAAACACAGTTGGAATACCTTCGGACCAACCGATTAGGTGCTAGCATCTATGAGGACGGCCTAGGAAGATCTGTGGTACAGATTAAGAATCCTGATCAATCCATTGGACTAGAGTGGCCAGCTGTCAAGTTTGAAAACGGAGCATACTTGGACAAAGAAGGAACCATATACGTAGTTACCAGTCACCCAGATAGGACGGACGAATTTGGGAATGTGATCTCAGAAGCGGAATGTGACCTAGAGCAAGGAAACATGGGTGCAAAACCTAGAACCCCTCGAGGTAAATCGGTTCTCACTAGGATTATCACACCGGAATGGATCCCCCAAGACAACAAGAGCATAGATTTGCTCCTCAATCGAGAAACTGACGAAGCCTTTTGGAGGTATAAATCTGATCAGCCAACTGATATAGGAACAATCATGATCTATGAGTTTAAGGATCCTGATAGCCCAGGTAGAGTGACCTACTTAGATCACGCTTCGGAGAGGATCTTTGTGGTGACAGAAAATGATAGGCATGCTTACACTTGGAAAGGTGAATTCATTTTTCCCCAACCAAGATTGAAGGTATCTTATGGTCACCCTGGAGCTGAAACATCCCAAGCTCATGGAATGCAAAGAGACAGAAGTAGAGATAGACCAGAAGTAAGCTTTGCCAACCCAGTGGGCAGAGAAAGAATGAGGAGGGAAACAAATAGAATAGAACCTGAGATGCTTAGAGCTCACAGGAATCAAAGAAATACGGATGAGTTCCCTCTACCACGACCTAGAGAGCACACAAGGACTTTGAGACCGACTCAGCTAGTTAAGTCCATGAAGAACTATTTCGATGGCACGCGAGATCCATACGATCATGTGGCCGAGTTTAGGCAAGTCTTGAGAGCTGAACAAGTGGAGGATCTATTCACGCAGTACAATGCCTTTGGTCTGACCCTTAGGAACACTGCCCTGACATGGTTTCAGCCACTAAATGAGAGGCAGTTCAGGAGCATAGACCAACTCCTAGAGGCTTTCATTATTGAATTCTCTAAGAGTGGCATAAGGCATAATACCTCCTCGCTGATTCACAGCTTCAAGCAAACCCCTCAAGAAACTGTGAGACTTGCAGGAAGAAGATTTAGACAATACTTAGAAAGATGCCCTGTTTCGGAGCTACCTACACCAGCTAAGCAAGTGGCCTTATTCTTGGATGGATTGCTACGTACCAAATTAAGATCATATGTGTACTTGAAAGACCCTAGGACCATAGAAGAGTGTGTGCGCATGTGCATTGACATCGAGGATAACCTAGGGGAGGAGTTAGAGCTTGCTAAGATATACAAAGATTCGGATAGTGCCTCTAGCCTCTCTTCCACGCAATCCACATCAATCGAGGAACTTGCAGAGAAAGTAGCTCAGAAATTAGGTGTAACTAGCAAACAAATCCCAAGGTTTGCCCCTGTGAAAAGGTGCTATACTTGTGGCGGCGACCACATGGCGAATGTCTGTCCCATTATGGCCCAACCCCAAGTGAATCCTAGTAGTCAGTACTGCACCATAGAACGAAGGTACACCAATCACACCGCACAAGATTGCCCCTACAATAAGCAAACCGTTAGGCAGACGTACCCTCAGCAAGGAAGGTACCAGAACCCATACCCTCCACAACCATATGGCAGGCCACAACAACCGTATCAGCAACCCTACCAAAACCAACAACGGCCTCAGCCTGTGTTAGCTCAACAACCCCCTGCCCTAGCTAATGCGATCCCAGTAAAATATGCAGCTGCAGAAAAGAACCTGAATAGAGCTATTGTCCCTGTAACACCACTGCTTTCTGAAAGTGACCCGACTGACCATAGCTTTGATTCTACACATGTTGATAGTCCCCAGGCGTACTACATGCAGTCTCCAGAACATGGTGAGTCCTATTACAGCGAAGAGCCGAATGAACCTAGTTGGGAGTCAGATTACACAAACGTCATGTATGCAAACCCCAACCCTAGGCCTCAACCTAGGCAAGTAAGACCTCCATTCCCAAGAGGACCGTGCTACAGATGCCAAGGAGATCACCTCATTCGTGATTGTCCCTTACCTCCACCTACACAAACTCAGTCAGTGACGATCCAAGGCTTTTGCCAAGATTGTGGAAAAGAGCATCTCTTACGAGATTGCCCAAAGAACCCCAATAATATGCCAAAAATCACTCCTATCAACGTTATTGGGTTAGTGGTAGATTCCATAGGAAGTGTCACTTCCACTACTCCCGTACAGGTAGTCACTAGAGCTCAAGCATTGCAGCAAAATCAAGGGGTAAACCAGGATAAGAACCCAGAGGCTAGTGAAACCGAGAGCATAACAAAGAAAAGGACTAGAGCATGGAAAGATAGTCGGGAAAGAATGAAAAGACAATGGGCTAAAAAGATGAGCGAACTTGAGGAAAGCATAAGAGAAACCAAAGCCAGGATAACTGAACTCACCTCTCAAACCCCCTCTCACACTATCCCACCACCACCATTCCCATCGCCATCCGACCCGCCACCTTCCAACCCACCTCATATGATTCCACCAACCCCAAGAGTAGGATCCGTATTAGCTGATCCCACTCCTGAAGATATAGACATGATGCTTAAAGCATATCAGGCCAGAATCCAAGAAGGGCCAAATGTCACGGATCATGACAAGTGTTACCCTAGAGCTGACCTAGAGATAGAAAGAACCAAGCTTTGCGCAAAAATGGTCGCATTGGCTCAGACTATGTTTGAAGCCAGTCGCCTTTTCAATTACTCGGGCTCAGCCAAGACGCAATTACACTTGGATGGACTTCTGGAGAAGTTAGAGGGCATAATTGCAAGATCGGCCAAGGAAGAAGAAAATCAAGAAAGAGATAACGCAAGCAAAAATGTGACCCATCCCCCACCGAGAGCTTATGTGCCAAATTCCATTGAACCAGACAATTCCCCCCCCCCCCCTAGAAAGAATGGAGAATCTAATGGCACAATCACAAAAGGAACCTGCCTTTCAACACAAGGGCAAGGTAAGTGAAAGAGTAAGCATTCCAGCTCAAGCAGCCTATGTGCCTGAAGCCTATGTGCCTGAAGCCTATGTGCCTAACTCTACGGAGCCAGACACATCATCTTCTATGAATCGATTTACACCAGAATTCCTACGAGAGATTCAAGAAGACAAATGGGCTAAAGAGAGTAAAGTCCCTCCTCCTATTGAACTTGTGGATGATGCACATGACCAATTCCCACAAGACATCCCATCCATTTATGGAGAGCAGGAGAGTATCCAATCTCAAGAAAGATTAGACTTCGAGTCTAATTCTTTACAAGAACTACCCCATTTCATAGGCCCATGGGAAGCAAGGTCCACCTGTATGAGAGCACCTACAGTCATGGTAAGAAACGAAGATTCAGTCATTACCTAGGAACACTGAGGTAGTGAAGAACACTAACATGCAGTGCAATCTCAAGTTAGAAGAGCTACTCAAGGTTAGACCTGAATTATGGAAACATGTCGCCAAACAAGTACCAGAGATAGCAAAACCTCGTTCCCAGGTAGGATCCCAGAGAACAGTGCCAGAAATACCCTTGGATAAGATAGGAGACATGTGTGAAGGCGAAGAAGGGAACACCTATCTTCCCATTACATACCAGGAGTACACCACCAAGGCAATTTTGGACTCAGGTGCCGGAGTTGCAATTGCCACCACTTCCCTATGGAAGCGTTGGGGCAAGCCAGCACTCAGGCCAACGAGAATGAAATTGCAGATGGCCGATGGTCATATTGAGAGACCCTTAGGATTGCTAGAAGAATAACTCTCACCACCTGTGGTGTCGAGTTTGAGCATACATTTGCTATATGTGAATTCAGCAAAAATCATGCCTATGAGATGATTTTGGGAAGACCATTTATGCGACAGTTGCAAGTGGTACAGGACTGGGGAACCAATTCCTTGTATTTGCAACACTTAGGTGATGAAACGGAATCGGTGCATTCCATTGGGTCAGGATCCTCTTGGATGCATGAAGACACCCACTTATGGATGTGCAAAGTAGCAGTAGACGAAGAGAAGAGAGAAAAAGCCAGAGAGGTAGGTGCAAAAGAAAACCATAGATCAATTCAAGACCCAGCCTATGCACCTGTAGTTTTTCCAGACGAAGAATTTGAACCTCACGGCTGGGCAGAAATTTTAGCAACCATGGATGTAGCCATCAATGAGGAACAATGGACACCTCACTGTGATGAGGATGGCTATGACATTTCAATCTTCTCCATAGAGCCAATCATGGGAGAGGCAGTTCTAGAAGAATGCGAACCTAGCCCTGATGCATTTGAGGATGCAAGTGACTCCGATCTAGAGTCAATCATTATGGATCCACCTTTTGCATCAGATGAAGAATACTTCCATGAAGTAGAATTTCAACCCCAGAGACATGGAGAGCTTACAAATGATGTAAGATTAGCAACACATGTGACCCCGAAGGAAGAAGGAAAAAAACAAAAGAAGAGAGAAGTCTCACGAGAAGAGGAAGAATCTTTGTTTGAGGTTCTAGAAAATTTTAAGAAGTATGAGATAGATGACAGGAGAGTCATGATAAGAATGCCTAAACGAGAGGCACAATCAGGAGAAGCCTATGATAACAAAGAAACCACCAAGAAAATAGTAGTGGCCCTAGAAGAAGGAGAGGAGAGATGCACGTACATAGGCCATGACCTAACAGAAGAAGAAGAGTAGGTGTTAATTGCCTTGCTGAGAGAATACAGAGATGTCTTCGCTTGGAGTTACAAGGATTTGAAAGGTGTTGACCCGGACATATGCTCACACACCATCCCCATGACCTCAGATGCTAAACCCTCTAAGCAAAAGCCCTATACATATAACGATAATTACGCTGCTAAGATCAAAGAAGAGATAGATAGACTGGTTGAAGCTGGATTTATCTATGAAATTGAGCACACTGAATGGGTATCCCCCATCGTAGTGGTGCCCAAGAAGAATGGCAAGCTGCGTGTGTGCATTAACTTGAAAAAGGTTAATGCAGCCACGATTCGAGATAACTATCCGCTTCCCATCACAGAACATCTCTTAGAAAGAGTGGCAGGCAAGGAAGTGTACATCTTCCTTGATGGATTTTCGGGTTACAATCAAGTAGCCATAGCTCCAGAGGATCAGCATAAAACGGCTTTTGCCACTGAATGGGGCATTTTTGCTTTTAGAGTAACGCCCTTTGGGCTTACCACGCACCAGCCACCTTCCAGAGACTGATGTGCCATGTGTTTAAGGAGTTCCTGAGGAAGAATTTAGAAGTCTATGTTGATGATCTTTGTGCTCATTCCAACATTAGACAAACCCATATTCCTGAACTCAGACAAATCTTTGACAAATGTAGAGAATATCAAGTCTGCCTAAACCCAGAAAAATGTGTTTTCATGGTCAGGCAAGGCAAGATTCTAGGGCACATAGTGTCAAAGAATGGCATATCTACTGACGAAGAGAAAGTGAGAGCTATAGCAGAGCTACCTAGGCCAAAGAATGTCAAGGAAGTACAAGCTTTCATGGGGCATTGTGGTTATTACCGGCGATTCATTCACATGTATGTTGTCATTGCAAAGCCCATGTACGGACTTCTGACTAACTTTGAGTGGGCGGATGAATGTGAGAATTCCTTCCAGGAGCTTAAACAAAGGTTGTGTTCAGCACCAATCTTGACCACACCAGATTGGAATAAGCCTTTTCATGTTCATGTGGATGCATCCAATTATGCCATTGGATGCGTGCTTGCACAACCTACTGGTGAGGGTAATATGGATCTTCCAATTGCCTATGCCAGTAGACAATTGAATGCAGCTGAACGGAATTACACCACTACAGAGCGAGAAGGTTTAGGCATGGTATATGCAGTTAAGAAATTTAGACACTATTTGCTTGCAAATAAGTTTAAATTTTTTACTGATCATCAGGCATTGCTATACCTCGTAAACAAGCCATGCAATACAGGAAGATTAGTGAGATGGTTTCTCTTGCTCATGGAATATGACTTTGAGGTTGTGGTAAGGAAAGGGAGGACTCATTTAAGAGCAGATCATCTCTCTAGGCTCACATCGGGAGAAGCCCCACAAGGAGTATCAGATGACCTTCCTGATGCTTACTTGTTTAATTTGGAAGTGGTGCCGTAGTGGGCTAAGCCATTGGTACCAGTATTGACATACGGACCTAATCATCCAATGGTAAACACACGGAATAGAGAGGTTGTAAAAGCCCAAAAGTACCACATCATGGCTGGAAGTGTATACAAGCACACAGATCAAGGGATCTTGGCTTGTTGCATAGAAGAGGACGAGTACAATAAATGGTTGCATTTAGCACATGTAGGTGCATTAGAGCAACACTACTCAAAGCAACGAACCTTACAGACGCTAAGGAGATTTGGAGTGCATTGGCCAACTATGGAAGCTGATGTCCAAAGGTTGTGCAAGGAATGCCCAATCTGTTGCACTAAACCACCTGTGGAACACGCCACTCTTTATCAAGTATCCATTGTGCCAGATTGGAGTGAACCACTAATATCATTCCTGAGAACGAAAACATTCCCTCCAGACATGACTCTGGCTAGGAAAAGGGGTTTAGAACAAGAAGCCCAGGATTACTCACTTATTGGTGATAATCTATACAAGCGTGGTAAAGACGGTTACTTGAGGCTATGTGTCCATGAAAGTGAGTATCTTAAGATTTTGGAAACTGCTCACCAAGGTGTAGCATGAGGACACTTTGGACCAGATCGGGTGATCAAGGCAATACTATTTGCGGGCTTCTGGTGGCCGACCCTTCACATGGATGCACATACCCATGTGAAACGATGTGATGTCTGTCAGAGAACTCAGTATCCTATACGTAAAGATGAGATGCCACTGAAACCTATGATGGGTGGACGTGCATTCTCTAAGTGGGGAATAGACTTCGTAGGTCCTATTAATCCCCCAGCTAAGGGTTCTCATGCAGAATACATCATTGTTGCAACAGACTATCTAACTAAGTGGGTAGAGGTAAAAGCCACGACAAAGAATGACGCTCAGACAACTGCTAAATTCTTGTTTGAAAATGTATTCACAAGATATGGGCTACCTATAGAGCTAGTAAGTGATAGAGGCACTCACTTCTTGAACGAAGTGATTGAGAATCTACTCCAAGAATTCTTGGTAATACACAAGAAGTCTGCCCCCTATCACCCTCAAGCTAATGGACAGGCTGAGAGCACCAATAAGATCTTATGCAATGTACTGACAAAATTAGTGAACACGAAACGCTCTGATTGGGACAAGCAGCTACACCATGCTGTTTGGGCATACCGAGTCGCCTACAAAACGGTACTCCAAGCCACCCCCTTTCAGATGGTATTTGGCCAAAACGCTGTGCTACCCTTGGACTTCTTAATTCCTACATTGAAAGTAGCACAAGAGCACGAGTGGACGGGTCATGAACTCTCCTCTAGACTTTTTGACCTTGAACGATTAGGAAAAACAAGACTGAGAGCAGCTGCAGGAATCTATGCAGCTAAGAAGAGACAGAAGGCATACTTTGATGCCCATGTGAAGGATAAGGGCTTGAAAGCAGGAGATCTAGTTTTAGTCTATACACTGAAACAACACGCAAGGAAGCTAGAAAAGAGAGGCTATGGACCTATGATCATCAATAGGATCTCCACGAGTGGAGCAGTACAACTGGCCTCATTAGAAGGTGATGTTCTCCCAAACTATATTAGCGGATGCAAAGTCAAGTTGTATCAGGAACCCCTCACGGAGGAAATGCTCAGTCGACTCAACACTACTAAGAAACACAAAGAGGAAGAAAAGCGAATTCGAGAGGAAGCTCAAGCAGAAGCTTTAGAACGCATCAGAAGGATGAAATTAAGAAGACAAGGTAGAGAGCACCCTAGGCAAGATGCATACGCAGATCAAGGATATCCTATGGCCATGTGTGGAGTCGCAGGAACAAGCTCGCATAGGATAATTGATCGACGTCCTTTCATGACCCTAGATATAGGACAAGGAAAGAGTGCAAGGACCGTAAGAGCCTTGATTGACTCAGGTGCAGCCACTAGTGCTGTTAAATTGTCTTACTGTCAAGAGTTGCAGTTAACTGTCAATCCTGTGGAAGCATATCTCATAGGATTGGGAGGCGTGGAAACCCCTTGCATGGGCGAAGTGGAACTTCCCCTCTATATTCATGAGGAGGCAATGACAGTTAAAGTACTAGTGTGTCAAGATGAGGACCTCACGGAACCCCTTGTCTTGGGTCAAGACTGGATCTATGACCAAGCAGTCAACTTAAACCTAAGAAGTGGACTTCTTCAAGTATGGGTCAATCATAGTCGAATTACAGTAGAGTTAGATAATGGAGCACTCAAGGAACTAGGAAAGGCACAGACTCCTGGTCCCTCCAGGGGTGCACATGAAGTTGACCATGCTGTTCTTGTCCAAAACTATGTGTTGCAGAGGAAGGATATTCTCAAACAAGGAGTCAGGGATGCAACGGAACTCCCTTCTTTTCCAAAGACCCGAAGGAGGCAGCCACCAAAGGTGGATCAAAGGGAGAAGAAGCAGAGTACTACCTATGCCAGAGATCAAAAGTACCTGCGCAGCAAAATGTCTCAGCAAGTGAACCAAGTGTGGGTGCGGAAAGGCGAACACCCGGTTGCACTCAAGCCAACCACACGGGCAAAGCCTCTTATTAGTAATCAACAACACGACACTAATAAGAAGTCTTTCAGAAATTCATCTGCTAACGTGAAATCTATTTGGGTGCCCAAGAAGTCGATGAAGGCTAGCCCACAATCAAGACAAATTTGGGTGCCTAAGGCTTGTTTGCGGGCGCAAATAGCTACGCCGAGGCCACAACCTATACAGCGTAACCCATTCACTCGCACAGCCAGCATTCACTCGTTTCCAACACTCAGGAACACACCAAGGCCCATGAGCACGAACATAATCGCTTGTAAATGGGTCCCTAAAAAGCCTCAATTTCAAGACGATACACCTATAAAGCTCTCTAGAGTCTCTACGAAACCAAGAACAAAACCCATCCACTGCATTTGGCAGCCTAAGACCTGTAATAAACCCCCCGACCCCAATTTGTAAATTCACCCCCACTTACTAACTGCATTAGTCTCCTAGGACTACCCAAGCATTAACTACACACACTGTCTTCGTGCACTTACTAACCACTAACTCACCATCTACCTCATGTTAATGTTGTAACGGGGACAACAACGGATTTATTCTGTCCATTACGATGTTAACACATGGTTCTATATTCTCATTCTCACAGAACCAACCAGCAAGCAGGGCCATGGCAGAAGCAGGAGGTGCCAGTTCTCAAGCCGGATCCGGTGCAGAGATTGTGGACATAGAAACACTCCTCCTCGAGCCACATCTCACCGCAAGGCTGCAAGAACTTCAAGCTGTGCATGTGCTCCCCATTCAGGATCCTCCTCAAGGGCACACCTCTCAAGTAGGTAAACACGCTCACTGGTTCAGTGATGTCGCTGGACCATTGGGCGATGGAACCTATTTCTGGGAAGCAGAATTGGAATTTAATGGTAAATGGGGACGTTACCACTTTTTCACGCGTGAGTTTGAAAGCTATCAAAACGTCGAAGTCATGCGATCAGTTTGGACCAAAGCCGGTGTGGACAGTTATTTCAGGGCCCACTTACCAAAGCCGGATTTCTTACGATGTTCATATCTTATCAGTACCATCACGCCAAGCAGGGCCAAGGGAGGCGACAGCACCTTTGTGTTACCCTCACTGCTGCCGGGTCATGAGCTTAAAAGATTCAAGCTGACCCTTAATCTGGTACGAGAAGCATTGGGCATGTATGGCATGCATATCCCCACTGAAAAGGAAACCATGGTTTCAGGACGAATGAAACACAAAGATCTTAATAAGCTGAAGGATATGGTAGCGATGACACCTACCATTGCGCTTCACCTGCGGACCGTCATGCAACATTTTGCTTTCCCCGCCCCGGAAAGATTCACAATGCCCCCAAAGAAAATATGGTTCAGCTTGTATCTGGCAGAGACAGAAAGCCTTCCCATCAACGTGCCACATTGGATCATAGATCAGATCCACCTAGCCCATCAAAGGTGGAACAAGAAGCAGAAAAATGTGCTTCATGGATGTTGCGCTCTAACAAAGATAATCTACCGATGTCTGGCCTATGACGTGCCTATTCAGCGGGCACTCATATGGCCCCGCGCCCAGGAATTCCAGAGAAGACTATCAGCAGCAGGTCCCCCATCAAAGAAGATGAGGGGGGGAGTACAATTACCCTGTGCTCAACCAAGGGGAGCCACCACTACACCAGAAATTACCCCTCCCCAGACACGACACGTTAGGCCATTCACAATCCGGCTACCAAGACCAAGCACAGATGGACCTAATCTGGTATTTCCACCCGTCCCATCAGATCTGGAATTCCCACAGGGTTTTACTCTAAATGATCTCACGGATGAAGAAGTAGCCCGACTGATCTATGATTCTAATCTCGAGACGGAAATAGAACGTGCTCAGGAACCACAACCCCAGACAACAACAACAGCCCCCACCCGACCAGAAGTGGTAGAAGTCGAAGTCGAGGAACAAGAGACAGAACAAGAAGAAGAAGCCTACGAGGAACAAGAATATGACGAGCTTTCAGAGCTGGCAAGTGCCCCTACGTATTCGGCACAAATCAAAAGACTATATCGAACCATGCAACTAGTTCAAGAACAGCATAAGATGTCACTGGAATCGGGCAAGAAACTCATGAACCAGTTGCTAGCTGAGGAAGGTGTGGACGATTTGTTCATTGAGTCCATAAACCTTCATGCCGATGCAGTAGGATTGGACGAGGCCATCCATGAGGCAATGGCCTACATTCACAAATTTGAGAAGAGGGTTCCCGCTCGTCCCATGAGGTCCGGGAAACAAATTCATATCAATGTATCAGCACCAGGAGAGACAACGCAAGCAGACGAACATCAGGAAGCACCACTGTCACCACCCTCCCCACCTCTCACTACACAACTCACTCCACCACATGACACTAGCACCACCACACTCACTACCACCACCATTGTCATGGGAATTCCACTCTCCCCGGGAATCCAATTCGGGGGAGTCACCATGCCCACTTTCACCACTCTTTTCACTGACGTCACATCCACTCCACCCACGATCCCCATCTACACTGTCACTCAAACAATTGAAACTATGGAAACATCTCCTGCCACAGCACCGCTCCCTCCCCCCATGCCACCTTCATCTCCCATACCCCCTCCACCCACATCTCCACTTGCATCCACATCATTCACAACTCCCTTTCCCGCCCCCATTCCCCCTGCATCTTCACCCCTCCCAGCATCATTTAATGTAAATAGCATATTTTTAGCATTAAATCAATGTGTATATCAGCTTCAGAATGAGTACAGAGCTCTGGACGGCCGGTATCAACAACTGACAACTCACCACCAAAACGTACAAAGGCAATTTCAAATTCTACAAGAGGAAAATGCAAAAGTGAATCAACGCTATACAACGCTTGAGCAGGCTCACCAAACACTATTGGAGGCACCCCAACCATCGACAGAATCAGGCGTCAAACAACTAGAAGCCTTGCTCGAAGTATACCAGGCCGATAACCTGCGAGTCAGACGTAACTTGGCGCTACTCAAGAAACACATGGCCACAGCACTGGAAGAGAACAAAAGACTGCAAAAACAAAATGAAGAGAATCTGGAAGCGGCAATGGAAGGCTCTCCCCACGAGATAGATCCAGAGCAGTTCAAAGCAGTCCCCACGGAGATGATGAAAACCATTTTGGAAAGTTATGCAGATCTCTTGGAAGCCCATGATGACTTGGAACGAGAACGTGACACACTACAGAGCAGACTTAAGGAACAGGAAGAACAACCGAAGAGTGTCCCATCAACCTCTACCTCAGACGAAGTAAAGGCCTTAACAAAGCAGGTAGCAGAATTACAAAAGAGGTTACTGACATACGAGAGGCAGCCATCTCCAGTGGTAGAACCAGCGCCAGAAGAGTTGGTCCCTATTGAGGTAGATGATTCGTACGAAGAACCATATGTTCCTATGCCAATGCCAGGCGGGCGACGAGCCTCAGAGGGACTAGACACATTGGAAGTGGAAGCACCCGAGTGGCTTCAGACACTGGAAAGGACAGCAAACACCCACGAAGAACGGGTGGCCATTCAGATCCAATCACTAGCGAACTTAGAAGAAACTGTCATAAAGTCTGAATATTTCAGAAGCATGTCTCATCATAGATGGATCGGCACCAATAATGACCAATATGTGCCATTCTGTATACTTTTGGCCGATTACAACGCAGAGATTCAACGACAATGTGGCAAGCCTCCCACATTTGCTACACAATTTGGTCCAGATGATATACCAGAAAGCGCTCAGCGTGGGTCCATCCATCAACCCACCTGGAGAATCAGGCTTTTGGAAACGTATCCAGAAATGGTCCGAACCTGGAATAATATGCCGTTGTTTATTAAGTATAACCCTTGTTACATTCCAATTCTTCGACGACGCACCTGGCCTGAATTCACTATTGCCATCAGAGACATCAAAGCCTGTGCAAAATGGTTGAATTATGTTTATCTAGCACCTCCACGAGGACCCCCCACGGTCAACTACATGATTTCTACAATCCGTCACTGGAGTACTCGGCTACACAATAATCCTGATGTGATGGCCCAGATGTGTATGAAAATATTTGAATTAATGCTGATCACTTTCAGGACGTTTAAGAACATTAAGGACCCTCACTTCTGAGGTGCAGGCTTTGTGACAGGAAACCAAGATCTAGTGTACGATATGAGTACCACCCCGTCAATTGAAGTAATATATGCTTGGCACGCCAGAATCAAGTACCTCCCAGCCTGCTTTAAACAGACATTTGAGGAGATGTTCATCACAGGATTCTGGGAATATCACTCCGAAATCTTTATACCCAGACCATCACATCTCCTCCAATTAATTGGTGTGGAGAGAACCATTTACTCAGAACAATTGAGGGTGCCTCATCCAGATGTTCCCGGACCTGTGAATTGGGATGATTTGCTCATAGATCTAGCACGCAGCTTGCGACTCGAAGAACACCACCTAGCCTCCGATGTCGTCCAATACTATGTTCAAAAATCCTCTAGACAAGGGTCTGTCAGGGGCGACAGACGCGAGAGTGGGGGGGGGTGTTGGCAGCAGTCAAGGAACCGAAGGAGCCACAAGACGAAGAGAGTCAGAGCGAAGGGACAGCACAAGCAGACATGGCAGTCAAAGAAGATCTGGCAAGTAGGCCAATAATTTTCCTCATGAAGAAACAAGTATGAGCATTCACGCAAATCTAGCACTTAGGCAACCCTTTAACTTTTCAAAAACCCTTACACCAATTAAAAGTGATTCTCATCACTAAACACCATTGTAAATACCATTTCATATTTTTGTAGCTCCATTTTGTGCAAGCCAAGGAGTCCTTGAGCTTGAGGAGCTTTAGAAGTATCTACCTGCCAATTTTCGTAATTTTTAGATCTCGTTTGAGCCCTCAAATAAGCCCTGGAACCTAATTTTTAACTAGGCCGGACACTAGGTCTGAACAGGGCCAAAGCTAGTCAAAAACTATAAAAGGAGCTAGAGAGCTCATTTTTGAGGTTGGATTGTAACTGAAACAAACTTGTAAGAGCTTCTTGAAAAGTAATCTAAGAACTCCATTGATTCTCACTCTTTGTCTTGCCGTGTGTGCGCGTGTGTGTGTATGTGTGTGCATGCTAGTGCTTCTCACTCACGCACTTGTGCCGCCACTTGCTCGAGGTCTTCATACCATCCTCATGTCTTCCCGGATTGACATTAAAGGAGGTGCTACTCATCACTGAGCTACAGTACTTGATAAAGAGATTGAAGTGATGTATATTCCAACAAAAGAACAAGTTGCAGATATGTTAACAAAAAGCTTGGATGGACCTAAGCTACAAAGATTCAAGGAGATGGCAGGAGTGAAGAAGAATGGAATAATCACAATTAGTGATTGAGGGGGAGCTATTGGAACAAACCAATCACAAATTGGTGATTATAAAGAACTTGAAGGAAGTCAATGATCAGTTTGAAGTGAAAGAAGTTACTTGAGAAAGTAAAGAAGGTTTCAGAATGATATCTTGTATACATATGTACATTACAGGTGGAAATTCTTGTATTATGAGTATAGATAATCCTTAGGATGATAAGGAGTAATGTAATAGATGCGGGATAAGTCTAAAACCATATGTATATAAGTCAATGATGTAAAGAAAAACATGTGAGAGTCATTTGATGACAAGTGTCTTAGAGATAGATGTGTAGAGAGCTTTTCTCAGAAAATTAGCGACGGGTTTTTCTCTGAGTTCTCTCAGTCTGATCATGTGGATCAGAAATCTTTTTGTACACATTTAATCTAGAAGCTAATGAAGCTATGTTCAGAATTTTATGATTCAATTCCTTTCATGCTATGAGTATGATCAATAGGAACATGTGTATGTAAAGTCTGTAGATAGACTTCTCAAAGTCGCACACTTTTCCGTATCGATGTTTTTCTTAGATCTCAGTGCATAGTGTAAAGTTTTTTATAAGTGAGCATTCAAAATCTAAGCCATTTATGGAAGACAATTTCTGACATACTTTTGATCTTAAGGATCAAATTAAAGTTTTGATGATTTTTTGAAGGACTAATGGTTGTTATGATTGTGCAAAGGTAGCTTGGAGGTATGTATATCATTAGATTGAAGAAATCTGAAGATATGTGCAGGTAATGAAGTCAATCTTTGAAGCAGACTTCTTGAAGAAGAAAAATTCTCACTCAGAGAATTATTCATGAATGATTTGATAAATCAAAGTAACATTTGTGTAAAGTTTGGTTTATAACTGATATAGAGGTGCTCTTAGATCAATATAGATCAAACATTTGGAGATTAAAAGGTCTCCAACAATCTTTTGTTTGTTGGGTCTCTCAGTTCTAGGACATTGGTCCATGAATTGATCAAATTGCTTGGGTGCTAGTCTCACTTATTCATTGGGTGCTTGCTTGAATCTATTTATCAAATGTTTGATTCCGCTCTTTGTGAGTTCACCTATGAATTCTCCTAAGATTTTCTCTATATTGGCACATCGATTGGGATTCAGGGGTTGAAACCAAGTTGAATTTGTTCCTATGAGGACGAGTCCAAAGGATTGATATTCAATGAAAAAGTCATCTATCTATTCGGGTCTTATTTAAATTCTACCACATGATCATAAGGATCTCTTTACCCGTCATAGTGATTCCTCATACACTTTTCTACTTGGTAAGGTATTAGTATTCTACCCCCTTCAGGAAGTCGAGGAAGAACTTGAACCATAGGGTGCACACTTGCACCTCTTCCTAGTGGGGGTCTTAGAGGAAAGGGTGGTCAGTTCATCGTCTCCCCTCCAAAGTGAGTACTGGGTACAGTACTAGTTCTTGGCATAGGGAAGTGAACATGTGTTCTAAGTGGAACACTTTGTTGACTATTTCTCCCTATGAAAGGGTTTTCTTGGCTCTGTTGCTACCCTTGAGGATTTTTGGAGGTGGTTGTGTGATCCCTTGATAGGAATACTAGCAAACCCATGTACTACAGCCTAGATCTCTTGAGATCAAAAATTGCCCAATATCTTATTTTGTTTTGATCCAAATAAGTGACTCTAGAAGTGTCTTTAGCATCATGAAAATCATAAATGGTAGCCATGTTAATGGGTGAAGTGGTTTGCAACAAGCTGTCACTTCCAGCTATTAAATAAAGTTCCATCAGATCATCCTCTTGAGGGATCCTATCTCCTCTCCAAATATTCACTACCATTGATCTTCCTCCTGGGATCTTCATAGCTTCTCTATTGCCAGTTCTAGTCGGATTATTTAATTCCTCACTTTCTCCCCTTTTGTTCATCCTACCATGATGCTTAGTTACTAAGTATAATTTCCCTCATTTGTCCATGCAATATCCTCCTTTGAATTTCAAAGCTGGTCTTAGCAAAAATTCTGAGTCAATTGAATTCCTTACTCTTGAAAGTGACCTATTAAGGCCATCTAAGTAAATGGGAACTCCATGCAAGTTTGCATAGACATTCTACACTAAATTCCTATACTCTCCTTCTATCAAAGATATGAGCACTACTGAATGGATAGAGTTTTGCATATCTTCAAGAGCCATGATTAATTCACCCTCTATCTGCATTCATGGAGTGAATAATTATGTGAGTTACACTCCATATTGATGATATCACACTTTTTTGACTCCCTAGGGCATGTCCAAATCACATGTTCATTTCATAGTCTAGGGGCCTTATCTAGTTTTTGTAACCCTAAACTCTATGTTTTTTTTGGTATTCTATCAAGTCTTGGAAATATCTTTGATTGATGTTTGAGTAATGAAATTCCTTTACAATTTCAATTCAGATCCAATTAGGGTTTATTCATTAATTTCCACAATACATGATACTAGAGGTCTTCAGGATACACAATACTAATGCTTGATGATACAACACTCGGATACTCAGGGGAAATTCATGATACACGATACTTGGAATCTCCATGATAGACGATACTAGACCTCCATGATACGATACGTGAGGCTAGGTTATACAAGATACAAGACACTTCAAGATACACAATACTTGATACTATGGGTACATGATACATGAGACCTCAATAAAAACAGTACACAATACATGTCCCAAATCGGTGACACATGATACTCGGAGTATTGAGGATACATATTACTAGGGATGGTGACACTTGACTAGGCGATAGACGATACAGGATTATCACGATACATGCTAGGAGAGTTAAGGTATCTGTGATACATGATACCTACTAAGTATTAGTCACACATAAAAATTTGGTATCATGATACCAAACTCAACTGGTTGCGATACGTGGACTTTTCTAAGTCTAAATTAAAATTTTCTTGTGTTTTTGGATTCCATGTGTTCTCCTTGTCATGCTTATAGCTTGTGGCTAGAAAATTCCTCAAAACTCACCCAAAACATACCTCACGATACTCAGTGGGTGTCATTTCACCCCGTGTGAGTGATCAAACAAGAAAAGGATATGTTCACAGTGAAATGCTCACTTCAAAAGGTATCTTCCTAAAATTTTAACACTAGAATCTAACTATGCTCTAAGTTCTAAGCGACATGAGTCTAGTGATACCTATCATCGTGCACAATCTCCATGATACTTGCACTCACAAGCAAATTGGAATGTGGTGATTTTTTGGGTTTTTCTCACTGATCAAGGCTAGTGAACTCAAAAAAAGGGAAAAATTTTGTTTTGGTTTTTTGATGTGTTGTTTGACCTATCCTACCTCCAAAATCCTTTGCCTACCTTCTAACCATAACTTCACTTCTAAATTAGTCTTAAAAACTTTTCACACACACTCACACGGTTTATGAAGTAACAAGTGCAAGTGAATTGTTACTTGCCAAGCTACCTTACTTCCTCACGATCACTACTTTCACAAAAATACTTTAACCATCATGTAGGCACCTTGACTTAGTCTTGCAACCTTGGAAATGGCACCAAAAACATGTATACCTCAATCATCAAGCAAATGCATATAGTGGTGGTTTGATACACACATTATTTTATCAAACCAAGAGCTTGACCTATTCAAGTGCATAGAAACATGTGCTTAAATGATGATTAAAGGGACACGTTGTCGGGATGAAATCCCGCAGGGAGTGTGCATTGAGTTTTTTTTCAAAAGTTCCTTGGTTTTGAGTTTTGTGTGATGTTTTGACTGAAGAGGGGTATATTTGATGCATAATTTGGTAGAATTGATTGATTCTGTGATGCTAAAACATGTTTGAGATGTATGTTAGACCCGTGTGTATAAACAACTCACATTTGACCCATGAAAACCTAGGTTTGACCCTTCGAGACTGACTGAAAATGAGGGTTTATCCCATGAAAAATAAACTTGAACCCTTGGAAACCCTTGGAGTTTAGGCCGAATTTGTAAATAAACCATTAAATTGACGAGTTTGAGATAATTGTGAGCAAACGCCTAATTTTCCCGACCCAAAAACCTAGGTCAGACCCTTGAAATTGACGGTTATCCTAGGTCAAACCCTAAAAACCAATTAAACCGCGAACATCCAGTGTGAAAACAAAACCTTAGTCTAGGGAAAAATTAAAAGTCTGCCAAAAATAGAAAGTTCATTGAGGAGGTAAGAACGTTCTAGAAGGAAGTCCTAGGGAGGGGCCTATAAATAAGTCCAAACTCATTTGTTTCTTCCCCATCCTGTGGATTGCGCTTGTGGATCGTCTCCTCCAGGTATGCTCCTTGTCTATTCTTGCTTGGTCATGTTCTTGTTTTACTCTTCATCACCATGCCCACGAGAGAGAGACGGAGAGGGAAGAGTTTTCACTTGCCATAGGTATAAGAAACTCTATTTCTTTTTCGTGTGTGACTGTTACCCTCCATGAGTGTTGTGAGGGATTAAAATGAAGTTAGTTTTGGAATAATCAAATTCAGAGCCATGAGAGGATAGGCAGGCCTGCTGTCTGTTATGACGGAAGTGAGAGAGGTTCTTCGACGATGGCGCTGAGCTACTCTGACGGGGCACGAGAATTTAGAGAGAGAGGGGTCCTAACGGTGTTCGCAAGAGAGAGATGAAAGCTTGGCTGCTCGCGCACGGACACCGGGGTCCGGCAGACATAAGTGGAGGGAGAGAATTGCCGTGGACGAAAAGAGCGACACTTTGACAGTGGTGGCGCTGTAGAGAGTATATCGAAAGAGAGAGAGAGAGAGATGTCCTGTGTGGGGCTTGCAGAGAGAAGTGGGCAAAGCTTGACGGCGTCGTAGTTGATTTGAGGAGAGAGAGAAATTCTGTAGAAGGAATAGCGCATTGTTGACACCACGGGCATGCTCGGAGAGAGAAAACAACGGAGCTCCAAGGCTATCACAAACAGGCTACGTGGCTAGCTGCGTGGCGGGGAGATGGTGGCGCTGTTGCACCGCGTATGACCAGACAGTGCGATAGAAGTCGGGGAGAGGGAGTTATGATCGCGCGTAGATTTGATTTGAGGACGTAGATCTAATTCACAGAGAGAGAGGTCAAAGGTTATACAGACATACGTGGCTCATGGACTAGCCGCTCACGTGCACTACAGAGAGAGAGAATGAAGTATGAGAGATGGGACTCGGGAGAGAGAATACCGCAGGGTTTGGCGATGGTTGACCGACAGAGGAAGAATCAATGGTGCTGTAGAATTTGGAGGATTTGAGAAAGATAGAGAGACAGTGGGAGATACCCAATTTGGCGTGTGCAGCGTGAAGAGAGAGAGACATGTGTCTGCATCCAGAGAGAGAGAGAGAGAGAGTTCGAAGCGGCAGGCTATTCGCTCTCTGCAGTTGGTTCCGATGCCCTATCCGAGCTTCCAGGTTTCTTGGTTAGTTTGAGAGAGAGAGAGAGAAGGGGATTTGGCAGAGGGTTCGAGAGAGAGACGGATCATCTGATTGTCAGCTGTAGAAATGGAGGTTTTCAGTCGTCGACATTGGCAGATAGCAGGAGAGAATTGGCCATGGGTGTGCGCTGTTGTAGCATAGCCGGACAGAGGCGCTATTGGCAGCCGCTTGCACACGGCGAATAGAGAGAGAGAATCTAGCTGCCTGCGTGACTTGCTAGTTGCCAGCCTTCATGGGAAGGTCTATACGATGGCGCGAAGAATCTAGGCAGAGAGACATACGGAGAGACACCCGCTATTTGGTGACTATTGCGTAGTAGAGATCTGAATCATCTGATGCTGACATACGCATGTCATCATGCGATGGAGAGATTCAAAGAACTCTTGGAGAGAGAGTCGGCTGGGTTCTCCCCTATGTGCGGTAGAGAGACGGCGCTGGTGGGCAGCTATCATAGAGAGAGAAGAACGGTGTTTGATGCGCACAAGTTGAAAAAATAGAGAGAGAGAGAGAGAAAACAGCGGCCAGTAACCTTGCATCCCTGGTGGAGAGAGTGATGTAGAGCTGCAGAGAGAGAGACAAGAAGAGGTAAGAGAGAGAGAGAGAGAGAGAGAGAGAGAGAGAGAGACTAGTTAATGGCGGTGTGCAAACGTAAGGTGGAAAAGAGAACTATGGAGGCAGAGAAGAATCGAAAGGCAAAAGTACAAGGGAGAGAGAGTCATGGATAGATGTAGAATTCGTGGAACTCTTGAATTTATGATGTTGCAGAATTAAAAGGAGGAAAGAGAATAGAGAAGATGATGGAGGGTAGAAAAGTTAGAGGGAAGAAAAGAGAAGAGGGAAACAGAGAAGGAGGGGAGAGAAAGAGTGCATGCATGTGTTATTTCGCCCATATGTCTATATGCATGAATGCCATACAATTTCAAAGAGAAAAAGAAACAAATCAAAAGTATAATGTGTTTTTTATGAATTCTAATGTGCTAATGAATTTTCAAGAATACTAACATGACGCCCCATCCTGTGGATTGCCCTTGTGGATCGTCTCCTCCAGAACGTCTCCTCTAGGTTTATGTGGATGTTGATTATATGAAGCGAAAGTGATTGAAGACTGAAGATAACGATTACCCCGTGGATTGTCCTTGCGGAACGTCTTTCCAGGTTCATGCAGGTTTATGAAGTATATCAAGTGATTGAAGATTGAAGAAAAGAGTATCCCCATCCTGTGGATTGCCCTTGTGGATCGTCTCCTCCAGATCTTCTCCTCCAGGTTTATGTGGATGTTGATTATATGAAGCGAAAGCGATTGAAGATTGAAGATAAAGATTACCCCGTGGATTGTCCTTGCGGAACGTCTTTCCAGGTTCATGCAGGTTTATGAAGTATATCAAGTGATTGAAGATTGAAGAAAAGAGTATCTCCATCCTGTGGATTGCCCTTGTGGATCGTCTCCTCCAGGTTTATGCGGTTTCTGATTATCTGAAGTAAAGAGAAGGGAGGCTACTGTTGAGGATACCTGAAGTAAAGAGCGGACCGAAGTGAAGACCTGGAAGAAAAGCTTGGACCGCGAAGACCGAAGCGGAATCCCGTAGGCGATTTCTCGCACTGTAGCGAGGGATCTAGAGTAGACACTAGCCGGCCCGCACTGTAGCGGCGGCGTTTATATTGTATCATTGCACCACACTGTAGCGGTTTTATTGTACCGTCGGCCCACACTATAGCGGCCTACTTGTATCATTCATTTTATTGGAGTACTTCAGTTTCATTTTTCGTTGTATCGTTGGCTTCATCTGCATTCCTTGTATCACTAGCGTATCCGATCGTCTCTTTCCGACGCCCACGGTCCCACGTCTCGATACTTCCAAGGGGCAAGGGACCCTACGAGGATCGCGCACGCTCCGGAGAGCACAGGCAAGGCGCCCAGCGCGCAGACGCCGCTCGCAGGACAACGGGAACGGCGCACCAGAGAGGGGCCTGATCCAACCCCATGCACCGGCTTCCCGACACGACCTCCTTCTTCCTGACACCTGAACCCGACGTAAAGCGAGGCGGTTGCCCGGTGATCTTCGACGCGTCACCCACTCCTTGAGAAGAAAGACGGGAACCTCGGCATCGAACAGAGACTCCAAGTACTAGCATTTCAAGTTCTGTGAAATTTTGCATTGCTTCACATACACTACTGAAACAGAAATATTGTCTTGCTGCTTGAGTTTGAGCATCCACACTTTGCATTAGTTTAGTCCATACGTGTGAGCACTTTTTTCGCGCTTAGACTAGGGATTTGCTGATTTTCTAGCTTAAACAAAACGTTAGAAAACATTAGAAAATTCTCATTGAAAGAGGGGAAAATACATTGAAATCTTGGGAATCGAAGAGAGGACAGTTCTACTAGACTTTGGCATAGAAGAGAGTGATTAGACTGACCTTTACCTCCTGGCTCGCGACTCATTGAGCTTCTCTGATCTTTGCTCTGAGCTTAGAGAGATAATTGAACCACTTACATTGGACCTTGTGCTACATTCTAGGACAGAGCAGAGAAGAGAGATGGAGGATATATTCAAGGAATTGGTAATAGAGAAACAAGGGGCCCGCGTAGTCCAAGCGGTATTGAGAGAAAAAGGAAAGTTTACAAGCTTGAATGTGACCGAATATTTGGATGTTTTTGAGGAACAGGCACGGATTTATGGTCTACCCGAGGATGTGTTTACACATTACTTCACACGGGTAGTATCAAGATCCATTTTAGCCCCTATTACAGCACATATAGCAAAGCCTTGGGCCGAATTCAGAAAAGAATTGCATAAGTTGTTTTATTTGGAAGATTTTTCCCAACACAGTAGAGAAGGGTTCTTGCGGTGGATAAGCTCTCCGAAGCCCACTACATCCCTCACTCAACTTTTGAATGAGTTCTTGAGAAGATATGAACAACTTCCACAGGCCGATTTAGATGCTTTGAAACCTAACCTAGTTATATCTTTCCTTAGGATCTTAAGTCTTGAAGACATGACTGAGGTCAAAAGGAGGATTGAAGAGCCTGGGAAGAGATTTGGATTGACTGAAGATTGGGGTGTAGTGAGGAGAGAGGTAGAAGCAGTTGCCCAAATGAGGCAACGCCAGGCGGTGTTATACGATAGACCTGCAGGGTAACACCACAACCGCCTAGGGAAGCTCCACTTCCGGCAATTCCGAATGTGCCTGCAACGTCAGCTTTTGCTAATGTTGCATCCACTTCGTGATTGCCAATGGAGCTACAGGTTGAGATTCTCAGTCAACAGATAGAGAATCTTATTACTATGCAAGCGTCTATGTCAAAAGAAATGGCGAGTATTCACAATAAAGTTAATTCTATGGGATATCAGGACCCCACTCCTCCTCAGGCGAGTACGAGTTATGTAGATACATTACAGAGAGGTACTATGCCCATTCCAAATATGCAAGGCTATGTGATGCCACAGCCTGCACCTCCAGTGCAGCCTGTTGCCCAACAGATACCTACACCACCAGTGCAAACCACATTTCAAAGAAACACTGGACCTTTTGAGAGACGAGCGACTGGTGGGTTTGGAGGGGCTAAGAGATGTGTATGGTGTGATGCACAAGAGCATTTTTCATATGCCTGTGAAGAGCTTAAGCTAGCAAAAGAGCATCAACTGGTGATAGATATCGATAAGAAGTTATGTGACTTCAGGACCCGCCTTCCTCTACCTGTGAATTGGGGAAAGGGGGGAATGAAGAAGTTTTATGAAGATTTATCTGGCAATAATGCAAGTACATCAGCTGCACGATTAGAACCTGTTGAGGAGGAAGATGAAAAAGTGCCTAGACCTCGACCCCAAAGAAATTATTCCATTGAGGCTTTAGTGAGGGCTAGGGATGCGATCATGCAGAAGACTGCCTGGAAGTCTCCTGTTGAAGAATCCTCGGTCTATTCCCATATAGCCAATGTGGAGGAAAAGAGGAAAAGGGATGAGAGTCAGGAAGAGACTGAGCCAGAAAGAAGAGTGACCAGAAAGCAAAGCCAAGAGGCCAAAGAAAAGACTAAAGAGCCAGAAAGGAAAGTACAATTCAAAGAGCCTGTTGTTTCAAAGGAAGAGGCAAAGAAGAAAGAGATAAGAGAGGGAAAGAGGCCGGCTGGGCCAACTAAGAGAACTGACTAAAGAGAAAGAGAAAGAACCAGAACCTATTCAAAAGACCGATCAAATTCAAGAAAGTATTCAAGAGGCTGAAAAAGAAAAGAAGAAGAAAAAGAAGAGAACTCCAAAGGCTGTATTAATTTCTGAGTTGGAAAGGAAAAATGATGCAAGAGAGATATTAAATGACATTTTACTGAAGAGCCAAGTGACCATGTCCTTGGAGCAGGTCTTCTCCATAGCGAAGCCTGAGTTCAAGGACAGTTTTATAAAGCTGGTTAAGAGAAAGAGGTTTCCACTACCTGAAGATGTAGAGATGGAAGAAGCACCTGAAGATATTCAAGTGACAAATGAAGCAGTTACATTGAGTGATACATCTGATGATGATGATGATGAGGTTGCCAGGTATCATAAAAATTCTCTAGGTCCTATCATATCTGATGATGAAATGAGGAAGACAGAAAGTGAGTTTAGCAGGACCTTTTGGGCGAGAGGAACACCTGAGATGAAGGTGAAGCTAGGGAGCAATGAGGAGTCATGTTTTGCTCTGGCCTTGATTGACTCAGGATCAGAGATAAATGTGATTTCTAAGAAGCTCTATGATAAGTTTAGGTGGCCGATTGATAAAGATCATGGATGGAGGATGAGGACAGCGGATAATGGTTCAGGAGCACTGCTTGGGGCATGTGCCTTTGTGCCTGTGACCATAGGAGGGATTTCTGAGGAATTTCACTTCTTCGTCCAAGACCATTGTTCATATGAGGCTATCCTTGGGCAGCCCTTTATAGCTGAGGTAAGAATGGAGACTAAGGCCATGGATGATGGATCTGCCTATGCACGAATCCATTCTAGATCTGGCCTTCATTCTCTGCAAGTGATGTTTGTGTGTCCAAATCACTCCAGGAATAGAAAGAATATAAGAAAGAAACCTATTAATTCACATGACCATGATGAGTGTATGCCTGTTGAAGAGTATGGAGCTTCTGCTGATCAAAATTTCTGTTAGGATCCACTGTTGAGCGAGACAACAGTGGGAGTTGGTTTGATGTCTCGCATGACTTTGTACATAGTTTTGAAAGTTTTTCTATTTATTCATCTGCATTCAAGTTGCTATGCTTACACAAAGAAAATGTTTCAAATAAATTCTGTAAAGTTCATGAGAGACACTATAAGCATTTAGGAATGATGTTACCTGATGAGAAGATTGAAGATGTGATCCAGTTGGAGAGAAGTTCGACTACTCTGGAAGAGCTTGAGAAGGCATTTGAGAGAAATGAGAAATCAGAAATCATTATGCTCAGCTCTATCCAAGAGTATGAGATGATTAAGGATTTTATGAGAGAGCATGAAGTAAATGTAAATACAAAGTATAAGACTGTGGATAAGAAAGTGAAGCCTATAGCTCAGCCATTGCCAGAAGATAGTCATGAAAAGTATCTACGAGTGTCAGATGACCCTATGCTGAGACGACGAGAGCTCATAGGGCATCATTTCACTGATGAGACTATTAAAGAGATCAAGTTTGGAGAAAAACCATTCCTGAGAGAAGAAGAGAAAAAGAAATTTATTGAAGCCATCAAGAAACACGAAAAAGCATTTGCACTTTTCCCACATGAGATAGGTTGTGCAGACCCGAAACAAGTACCTCCCATGATTATCTTTACAGTTCCACATATACCATGGAATATCCGGCCTATACCAGTCCCAAAGGCTCACTTACCTGAGCTGATGAGGTTGCTAAAGGAAAAGATTTCCATGCGGATATTGGAACCCTCCTCGGCTCCATATTCGAATAGGTGGTTTACTGTGCCTAAGAAAAATGGGAAGCTTCATTTCATTCAGGATCTGCAACCTGTGAATAAAGTCACAATTAGAAACGTAGGGACAAGACCCATAGTGGATGAGTTTGTTGAAGCGTTTGCTGGGCATTCCATCTACTCTATGGGTGATCTGTATTCAGGTTATGACCAGTTTCAGTTGGCTATGGAGAGTAGAGACACTACGACCATGAGGACTCCACTGGGCCTTGTACGCATGTGTACTTTGCCGCAGGCAGCGACGAATTCTATGGCTCACATGATGAATGCCATGAATCTGGTTTTACGAGACTTTATACCATCTGTGACTATGCCATTCATTGATGATGTTCCAATAAAGGGATGTGAGGAAAGAGTGAAAGATGTGAGTTTAGATGCTTCAGGATGTAGAAAGTTTGTGAGAGATCATATTGCTGATTGTGAAAGGATATTTGAAGATGTGGGCCTAACATTTTCTTTAGAGAAATCTGTTTTTGGCGTTGATGAGGTCCTCATTGTAGGACATCTGTGTGGACATTATGGCCGCAAGCCGTACCCGCAGAAAGTTGAGGCTATTAGCAGGATCTCTGAAGTGTGTCGTAATGTGAGTGAGGTGAGAAGGTTTCTAGGAGCCTGTGTATTCTATGTGATATGGATTCCTCACTTTGCTCACGTTGCAAACCCCTTGAATGATCTGCTGAGAAAGAGAAAGAAGTTTGTATGGACAGAGAAACAGTCGAGAGCTATGCATAAACTGAAGCAGCTGCTAATTGAAGCTCCGATTCTGAAGCGTGTTGACTATTCAGGTCAGAGACCTATCATTTTGACCGTTGATACCAGTCCTATTGGCATAGGTTGGGTCATAGGGCAAGATGATGATGAGGGGCAGAGATATGCAGTGCGCTTTGGTGCTAAGATCCTACATGCTACCCAAAGAAAATATCCACAGATTAAGAGAGAGTTATGGGGATTAGTGATTGCTTTAAAGAGCGATAAAGAGTATTTCATTGGGGCGAATGTGATAGTTGAGACTGACTGTCTTCCACTGATTGGCATGATTGCAAATTGTTCATCTCCGGACATTGCTATGCTTAGATGGATCTCTTATATAAAGTTTATAAATCCTGCATTTGTACACATAGCTGGAAAGTCGAATACAGTGGTTGATATGCTTTCAAGGGCAAAATTCGATGATGAGTCTAATGATGATGATGAGGTAGAGAGAGATACACATATGATGAGATATGATCCATTGGTGTATGTTTATGAGAAGTTCCGTGAGAGTGAGTATGATGGTGAGTGGAGAGATATTGGAAGATATCTGAGTACTCTGAAACCTTCCCCCGGTTGGTCCACAAATAAGTATAGATCCATCAGGAAAAAGTCTTACAACTTTTTCTTGAAGGATGGGCTTATTTGGCGACACGCCAAAGGCAAGGTGAAGAGTCCACAGAGAGTATGGAGTTTGAGGAGTCTTCAGAGAAAAGTTATGAGAGAGATGCATGAGACCTTATGGGCAGGTCACAAAGGATTTTATGCTACATATGAGAAGATTAGGGAAGCTTACTGGTGGCCAGGGATTTATGTGAGTGTGAGAGATTTTGTAGACACTTGTGCTACATGCCAGGTGCATTCATCAGTTAGGCACAGAGACCCGTTACATCCGACTTACCCTCCTTGTATCCATTACAAGTGGGTGGTCGACCTTGTAACCATGCCCAAAGGGATAGATAAGATGAGATACATTGTACTTGCTAGAGAGGACTTGACCAACCATGTGGAAGGTCGAGCTCTTCGTACGAAGACTACTTATAATGTATGCAAATTCCTTTTAGAAGAAGTGATCTCGAGATTTGGATACGTTGAGAAAGTGGTTGCGGACAGGGGAGAGTTGGAAGCGAGAGAGGCAAAAGAGTTCTTTGATCGTCATGGAATTCGATTGTCTCTCACCACTGCCTATAATCCAGAGGCAAATGGGAAAATCGAGAGAGGTCACCCTTCCATTGTGAAGGCGATCTCTAAGGCTTGCAGCGATGACATCAAGCAGTGGCCTAGGTTCCTTCCATTCGCGCTATGGGCTGATAGGATGACTTACACTCAGTCCACAGGATTCATGCCTGTTGAATTGATGTATTGTCAGAAACCATTCTTCCCCATCCAGACTCAGATAGTGACATGGTTGACGCTCCCATGGAATGATGGTATGACGAGAGAAGAGTTGTTATCATTGAGAATAAAGCAGTTAGAACAAGGAAATGAAAAGTTGAAAGAAGCAGTCCAAAAGTTAAAGGAGTCAAGGTTAAAGAACAAGATCTATTTTGACAAAACCCATCGACTCAGACCACGTAGGATTGAGGTAGATGATTGGGTGTTGGTGTACGACAATACATTCGATACTCAGTACGATGCTAAGAAGAAATTAACCAAACGATGGTTTGGGCCGTATGTGGTTACGTCTGTGTTTGAAAATGGTATGTATACACTTCGTGAGTTAGACAGTACTCCTTTGAGATCTTTGATTGCAGGAAAGAGGATAAAATTATTCAAGAAAAGAAATGAAGTGGATTATGAGATTGAGCAAGAACTGTTGGAGAATACTGATGACACTGGAGGATACTGATGACAGTGATGCTAGTGCTGATAAAGAATGATAGATCATGAAGCTAAAGAAAAGCTGGATCAAAATCAAGAAAAATTACCAGGTGAAATGTTTCTGATTTAAGTTTTGTCTTCTTTCTGATAGAGCATATGCAGTGCATTGATGTGTGTGATTAAGATATGTATGAGTTTATGAAAATCATGTAGAATGAAGATAACAAAGATCCATTATGGGTTTGCATGAAGCATGAATGACTAGGAACTTATATGAATGGGATCAGTTAGTGGACTAGAGACTTTTGGGAGTGAAAGCTTGGGGATGTGATGGCATGCTTAGACCGAGTGCATGTATATACTGATTGATTTGAACACTCAGTGAGTGGGAAACTTTGGATCTTACTATTTGTTTCTTATGAGATCTTACCTCCATATGGATCGTGATATAAAGAAACATTCATACTCATGCCAGCTGTATATGTGCGTGTATGTCGTTGGTGCGCTACGATGGGCTAGTAGGCGGGTGGAACCACCTTGGTCGGATGATCAAGGCCACGAGCCGTAGCTAGTTTTGTCGTAGGCCTGATCTATCTGTTATCATGCGCCTGTATGGGTCGGTAGGCGGGTGGAGTCACTCTGATCGGGTGGTCAGAGCCACGAGCTGACGCCGATTTCATGCAAGGCTGATGTTGTGTATGTCGTGCGCTATGTCGGGTTGGCAGACAGGTGGAATAAACTTGGCCGGGCGGACAAGTCCATGAGTCGCACCCGATTTTGACATAGGCCGATTTGTGAAAAATAAAAGATAAAAAGAAATGCTGAGCTGAGATGAAGAGGAAAAGAAAAAGAAAAAGAAAAATGAAAAAGAAAGAGAAAAAGAAAGAAAAATCTAATGGAGAGTTGGACAAGTAGGAGATAAATAATAGGAATCGAGGTATATTCTTTAAACTGAGTTAGTAGAAACATATGTATATGCTAGTACTTAGAATGAGCAGTTGGATCTGAACCAGTTGAACGAACAAAAGATCTAGAAAGCCGACAATTTATTCATGTGATTACTTGTCAGATTGCAGACACAGAAACATAATATGATGTTTGTGAAGCTTGAATCTACCTAATTTTCTAAAATTCATACTAATCTTTATAAAAATTGCATGACTGCATGAGATCATGATTTGAGTGTTGAAAAGAAAAGAAGGATAAAAATTTTAAAGAGATTTTAAAAGAACCCTGATACTCTTCTGTTGGATCTTGCAGGTTGGCCCATCGAGATGATGTGCAGGTTTAGCGGGGGCGAATGTCGGGATGAAATCCCGCAGGGAGTGTGCACTGAGTTTTCTTTCAAAAGTTCATTGGTTTTGAGTTTTGTGTGATGTTTTGCCTAAAGAGGGGTATATTTGATGCATAATTTGGTAGAATTGATTGATTCTGTGATGCTAAAACATGTTTGAGATGTATGTTAGACCCGTTGTGGTCGTGATACGACAACAAGCTTGGAGATTTGGAACGTAACATTCAACTCAAAAACTTAGTAGCATGAATGCAGATTGGTGATCTCTATCCCTCATTAACTTCTTCACCATGTTTTGATAACTTGCATAATTTGCTTGAGATAATGAATTATCGATGATATAGGTCATGTGGTACTTGCTCATATCATTCTCATGTATGGCTAAAAAGACTTGACAAATATTGTGTGCGGTTGTGTTATTAGGAGTGTAAGCATGTCATGAACACATGCATTTGTGTGATCATTTGTGCATAAGCATTTATATAAAGGCGTGCAAACTTTAATGTATATGTGCACTTTGTATGTGAATGAGAAAATGTGCGTGTCTGCATTTAATCATGTATTTATGTATGTATTTTGGTTAGTGTGTATATTGATGAACGTAAAAAAAATATGCATTGTGTGTGTTTGCTTGAGAATATGTGTGTACATGAGTGCTTTTGTGTATGTGCATATATTGATGTATTCATAATGAGCGTTAATACGAACAATATGAACTAGGAGGACTCGTGGTTTTTTTCTTTTTTCTCTTTTCATTTTGAATATAGAAACCAGAAAGGACGTGAACCGGTTGACAGTGCACATGGGAAGCAGGATAGTTTTGTAGCTTATGCTGCCAAGTGGATGGAGGAGTTTGGGGCTCGAATCCCTGATCGATCTCTTTTAGAAGAAGTCGGCCAGGGTTTCTATGATTCTATCATCATCCATGGTGTTTCGGTCGACTTGGCGGAGCCTGGTCGCGTTGTCTGCACGATGCGTGTCTTTCCAGCACTTTGTATGGGAGCCAAAATTAGCAGGCTTCTGGTGGCAGAAGCCCAAGAAAGCCGTACAGATCCTTTCCCCGCTATTCGAATATCGGATACTTTCGTTCTGCAAAAAACAATTATTGGGTTTTCGAAGAGGCCATTACTTCAAGGACAGTGGTGCAACAGAAGAACCTCCTGATCACACTTTCTGATGCGATTATTGTTCACAAGCTTCCAGGTCTGGACACAGTCGCGTTTCTTACTAACTCCAAAGGTTCCTCCTTGTACGCTTGGGAGATCGGACGGGAGAGCGAAGTAGGGGCCTGTGCAAGGTATATGCAAGAGAAGGTGCTCACAGGATTTATTCATGAGTAACGGGCGCATATAGAAGGAATTTTACACCAGCCTTGGATCGACAGTACAAAGAAGCTAGGAAGCCCTTTCTGTCTGAAGTTCTTTCCGTGCAGAAGATAAAAAAATTGCAGAGAATGAAGCTGAAGACGAAGATTAGTTGGAGACAAGGGTATTAAAGCCTGCTGTTCAAGCTGCCAATGAAAAGCTTGGATTGTTAGAGATTATGCGTTCATCTATAGAGATTGCTAGTTTAAGAGTTTGTCGGGAAGCTGGTTGGCAAATGGAAACAAGCGGAAACAGTTTTAGCATGGACATCGGGCAATCCAGTGAGCGAAACATATTTTTCTAATTTGAAAATGTCCGTTGTGTTCATTATCTTTACATGCTTTTATGTTGCTGCTGGTTTTTGAATGATGGATTGTACAAAGAAGTTTTATGCTAAGCTTTTTTCTAGGGATGTTTCACTTGTCAATATTATATATCTATGTCCATGGAATAGAAGATTCTGGGCCAAGATATTCTGACGATGCTCCAAAGGGTCTGAGCCACACAGAGAATTGCATCTCAGTGTAGCTTCTGGCTCGTCAATATTTGTAGTTTTATCACTAAGTGCAGCAGCACCTTTGATTCCGCCTCCATCGTCTGTCAAGTCCAACATAATACTTGCAGATGATTTATAGCCATGCTTTGCAGTTACTTTTGCATGCAATTACGCAGATGCAAGTCAAAAACATCTTCTTCAACTCCATGCACAATAAAAGGTCCTGTAGAACAAGGTCGAACTTATTCATATAGGACAGCTGTTCTAAATAGGAACCTCCATTGAAGGTTGCTTTGTCACGGATTCACTTTTGATATTGACATTGCTCAGATCCGTTATCATTCGTCTGACATGGAACATCATTCATGTTATTGGATGCTTGAATGGTATTTTGCTTTTGGAGGATTGGGAGTCAGTACCCTGGGCTTATTTAACAATGAGGAATAAGAATTTGCCTTACTATTAGGATTTTTGTATCAGAAATAGCTCGTGCATGATGTTTCTTGGGTACATCAGTACCCCACTCATGTATGCTCTGCAGATTTGATTACAGATGTAACACAACATCTGTAATCAGTACCCCACTCGTGTGTTCATTGCACACTGCTTGTTCTGACTGGTTATCAAGTCTATTAGTGTTGACGATTTTAAAAGTGTGCCCAGACAAAAAGGTTAGTAAGCTGCAGATACACAACTTGAATGAAAAAGAGAATGTTCAAGATTTTGACGCTGATGCGATAACCAAATTTGAGGAAGCTGCTCAATCTGATAATGAAACTACCAGATATTTAGCAAAGTTAATTATTGTTCTAAAGAAAAACCTTGTTAAGGCAGAGACTGAGGGAGACTTCTTGTATGCAAAATATTGGGATGCACATAGACTATTGATGGATACACTTGAAGATTTCGGTATGCTGTCTCATAACGAGGAAGGAGTTCAATTAGATGGTTCCAAAGAATAGAGCTTGGTGGGATATGAGCCAAGAGAACAGCAGAGTTATCTCGTTCCTATCTTGAAACCTGACACACAGCCACCTGTGTGGATCTGATCGTGCATACTTCGGTGTAAATTCAACTATGTTATTAGTACTAACGTAGTTATCTTGAGCAACATGAATGGTTGAGCTACAAAGGAGATTCCAGTTCAAGTATTCCTGACATCACTTATCGAAGTCAATTGAGCTCATTGAACCGATGTTCTGTCAGTAGATGCTGCTGGTGGTTATTTGGGCTTTTCTCTGGCATAGAAGAATCAACAAGAATAACGGAAGCTAGTGAGCATGCATGACAGCTATACATGTAAAATGTGATTATTTGAGGGACTTTGGATATTTTATTCCATCTTGAGTGGTCTCATGTATCCCAAGTAAAGTTGTTTCCCTTCCCTCCACCCTCCTTTCCATGATCCCCGCGACACCGTGTGTATAAACAACTCACATTTGACCCATGAAAACCTAGGTTTGACCCTTCGAGACTGACTGAAAATGAGGGTTTATCCCATGAAAAATAAACTTGAACCCTTGGAAACCCTTGGAGTTTAGGCCGAATTTGTAAATAAACCATTAAATTGACGAGTTTGAGATAATTGTGAGCAAACGCCTAATTTTCTGGACCCAAAAACCTAGGTCAGACCCTTGAAATTGACGGTTATCCTAGGTCAAACCCTAAAAACCAATTAAACCGCGAACATCCAGTGTGAAAACAAAACCTTAGTCTAGGGAAAAATTAAAAGTCTGCCAAAAATAGAAAGTTCATTGAGGAGGTTAGAACGTTCTAGAAGGAAGTCCTAGGGAGGGGCCTATAAATAAGTCCAAACTCATTTGTTTCTTCCCCATCCTGTGGATTGCCCTCGTGGATCGTCTCCTCTAGGTATGCTCCTTGTCTATTCTTGCTTGGTCATGTTCTTGTTTTACTCTTCATCACCATGCCCACCGAGAGAGAGACGGAGAGGGAAGAGTTTTCACTTGCCATAGGTATAAGAAACTCTATTTCTTTTTCGTGTGTGACTGTTACCCTCCATGAGTGTTGTGAGGGATTAAAATGAAGTTAGTTTTGGAATAATCAAATTCAGAGCCATGAGAGGATAGGCAGGCCTGCTGTCTGTGTTATGACGGAAGTGAGAGAGGTTCTTTGACGATGGCGCTGAGCTACTCTGACGGGGCACGAGAATTTAGAGAGAGAGGGGTCCTAACGGTGTTCGCAAGAGAGAGATGAAAGCTTGGCTGCTCGCGCACGGACACCGGGGTCCGGCAGACATAAGTGGAGGGAGAGAATTGCCGTGGACAAAAAGAGCGACACTTTGACAGTGGTGGCGCTGTAGAGAGTATATCGAAAGAGAGAGAGAGATGTCCTGTGTGGGGCTTGCAGAGAGAAGCGGGCAGAGCTTGACGGCGTCGTAGTTGATTTCGGGAGAGAGAGAAATTCTGTAGAAGGAATAGCGGCATTGTTGACACCACGGGCATACTCAGAGAGAGAAAACAACGGAGCTCCAAGGCTATCACAAACAGGTTGCATGGCTAGCTGCATGGCGGGGACATGGTGGCGCTGTTGCGCTGTTGCACCGCGTATGACCAGAGAGCGCGATAGAAGTCGGGGAGAGGGAGCTATGATCGCGTGTAGATTTGATTTGAGGACGTAGATCTAATTCACAGAGAGAGAGGTCAAAGGTTATACAGACATATGTGGCTCATGGACTAGCCGCTCACGCGCACTACAGAGAGAGAGAATGAAGTATGAGAGATGGGACTCGGGAGAGAGAATACCGCAGGGTTTGGCGACCGTTGACCGACAGAGGAAGAATCGATGGCGCTGTAGAATTCGGAGGATTTGAGAAAGATAGAGAGACAGAGGGAGATACCCAATTTGGCGTGCGCAACGTGAAGAGAGAGAGACATGTGTCTGCATCCAAAGAGAGAGAGAGAGAGAGTTCGAAGCGGCAGGCTATTCGCTCTCTGCAGTTGGTTCCGATGCCCTATCCGAGCTTCCAGGTTTCTTGGTTAGTTCGAGAGAGAGAGAGAGAAGGGGATTTGGCAGAGGGTTCAAGAGAGAGAGGGATCATCTGATTGTCAGCTATAGAAATGGAGGTTTTCAGTCGTCGACGTTGGCAGATAGCGGGAGAGAATTCGCCATGGGTGCGCGTTGTTGTAGCATAGCCGGACAGAGCCGCTATTGGAAGCCGCTTGCACACGGCGAAGAGAGAGAGAGAATCTAGCTGCCTTCATGACTTGCTAGTTGCCAGCCTTCATGGGAAGGTCTATACGATGGCGCGAAGAATCTAGGCGGAGAGACATACGGAGAGACACCCGCTATTTGGTCACTATTGCGTAGTAGAGATATGAATCATCTGATGCCGACATACGCATGTCATCACGCGATGGAGAGATTCAAAGAACTCTTGGAGACAGAGTCGGCTCGGTTCTCCCCTATGTGCGGTAGAGAGACGGCGCTGGTGGGCAGCTGTCATAGAGAGAGAAGAACGCTGTTTGATGCGCACAAGTTGAAAAAATAGAGAGAGAGAGAGAGAGAGAGAGAGAGAGAGAGAGAAAACAGCGGCCAGTAACCTTGCATCCCTGGTGGAGAGAGTGATGTAGAGCTGCAGAGAGAGAGACAGGAAGAGGTAAGAGAGACAGAGAGAGAGAGACTAGTTAATGGCGGTGAGCAAACGTAAGGCGGAAAAGAGAACTATGGAGGCAGAGAAGAATCGAAAGGCAAAAGTACGAGGGAGAGAGAGTCATGGATAGATGTAGAATTCGTGGAACTCTTGAATTTATGATGTTGCAGAATTAAAAGGAGGAAAGAGAATAGAGAAGATGATGGAGGGTAGAAAAGTTAGAGGGAAGAAAAGAGAAGAGGGAAAGAGAGAAGGAGGGGAGAGAAAGAGTGCATGCATGTGTTATTTCGCCCATATGTCTATATGCATGAATGCCATACAATTTCAAAGAGAAAAAGAAACAAATCAAAAGTATAATGTGTTTTTTATGAATTCTAATGTGCTAATGACTTTTCAAGAATACTAACATGACGCCCCATCCTGTGGATTGCCCTTGTGGATCGTCTCCTCCAGATCGTCTCCTCCAGGTTTATGTGGATGTTGGTTATATGAAGCGAAAGCGATTGAAGACTGAAGATAAAGATTACCCCGTGGATTGTCCTTGCGGAACGTCTTTCCAGGTTCATGCAGGTTTATGAAGTATATCAAGTGATTGAAGATTGAAGAAAAGAGTATCCCCATCCTGTGGATTGCCCTTGTGGATCGTCTCCTCCAGATCGTCTCCTCCAGGTTTATGTGGATGTTGATTATATGAAGCGAAAGCGATTGAAGACTGAAGATAAAGATTACCGCGTGGATTGTCCTTGCAGAACGTCTGTCCAGGTTCATGCAGGTTTATGAAGTATATCAAGTGATTGAAGATTGAAGAAAAGAGTATCTCCATCCTGTGGATTGCCCTTGTGGATCGTCTCCTCCAGGTTTATGCGGTTTCTGATTATTTGAAGTAAAGAGAAGGGAGGCTACTGTTGAGGATACCTGAAGTAAAGAGCGGACCGAAGTGAAGACCTGGAAGAAAAGCTTGGACCGCGAAGACCGAAGCGGAATCCCGTAGGCGATTTCTCGCACTATAGCGAGGGATCTAGAGAAGACACTAGCCGGCCCGCACTGTAGCGGCGGCGTTTATATTGTATCATTGCACCGCACTGTAGCGGTTTTATTGTACCGTCGGCCCGCACTGTAGCGGCCTACTTGTATCATTCATTTTATTGGAGTACTTCAGTTTCATTTTTCGTTGTATCGTTGGCTTCATCTGCATTCCCTGTATCAGGAGCATATCTGATCGTCTCTTTCCGACGCCCACGGTCCCACGTCTCGATACTTCCGAGGGGCAAGGGACCCTAAAAGGATCGCGCACGCTCCGGAGAGCACAGGCGAGGCGCCCAGCGCGCAGACGCCACTCGCAGGACAGCGGGAACGGCGCACCAGAGAGGGGCCTGATCCAACCCCACGCGCCGGCTTCCCGACACGACCTCCTTCTTCCCGACAACATAGTGCATACAAATAGAGAAAATCCACCTGACACAACATCTCTTACACGTAAGTGTGTATCACGATACTTGGTGCAACAACAAACACAAATTAGGTGATATCTCCTAGGTCTCATACTTGAATATGGTCGATAACAAGCTCTTTTGGACACTCTCAATGAGATGCATCCAATGGTGATATATTCAACCTGATCAAACCTCTCTGCTTCAAGTTATGATAGAAAAATAGAGTAGGAGGAATCACCTACTCTCACTTTAAGACTTCCTACACTTCACAAACACACAATAATAGAGAAAATAGATGGGGATGTGTTAGATAACGCCTTTAGACACACATTTCATGCCTCAAGCACACACAAAAGCTCATGAAAAACAAGAGACATAGGCAAGAAGAAGAAAAATCAAAATTTCAGAAGTTAGCTCTTGATTATGGCAAAATTCTTTACAAAGCAGTCACAAAGTGACTTATATACATGTGCCCCAAGTTTGGTCCTTTCATACAAGAGACTAGAAATTTCTCCATATATCTCTAAGCTCCTACTATTGTAGAAAATTAATGTTGCAATTTTCAAGGATTATGCTTCTAGAGGACTAGTGCATTTACATGGCTTCTAAATACTCTATTTATGGATTTTAATGAAAGAAAATGTTCAATTTCTTGAAAGTTTTGTGGGCCTGCTTTTTTTCTCTTCTTATCTTCACTCCTATGAAACACTTTCCCCCTCTTAGTCTCTGTCCTCCCTTGACAGGCTTTCCACAGTGTTAGATCTTTGCTCTTCGAGTGGCTAAACCTCATTTACATCACTTATCAAGATATGGCCTAGTGATGCTTGTAAGCCTTGTGCACTGATTTTGTTGTATTGATGCTTTATGGTTGGCCTTTGCACACCATTGATAGATGATATCTCATCCACATCAGTCAATTGAGGCTTCCAAGCCTCCTTTCCTCTTAGAAACTTGTTCCTCTCCTAACTAATTCTTCTCTTTGCCTATTAATAGTTCTTGAAGTGCACACAACCAATGGTTGAGGAGGTGTTCAAGACTAGTAGACTATTTGTCACCTTATCTAATATTCAAGTCAATGCTATAGTTTTCCCCTTGATAATTCTTTACTTTAATCCACTTGGGTCTATTGTATTATTGTTTGCCATGCATGCCGACAATGGTTGAAATTGCATTCATAACTTGGAGGGTAGTGATTCAAAGGTCCTATTTGTATTTCTTTGTTTGCATCCTCAAGGACATGTGGCATTCCTTTGGCTTATGGATTTTCTTCCTTTGTTTCTCATTTTATCCTAATGTGTGCGCTTGGGGGGCTCTAGGCAAAGTGCAGAGCTTAATGGATTACTTTCTTTTTTGAGTTCCTATTTCTTTTACTTTTACTTATCTCTCCCTCCACACCCAATCACAAAGTTCTTACACAACTGAAGCTTTAGTGCTAGCCCAAGATGCAATCATGTAGAAGAGTGCTTGGAAGTCTCATGTTGATCAATTCTTGAGTTAGTCATATATTGCCAATGTTGAGGAAAAATGAAAGAGAGATGAAATGCAAGAAGAAGTGAAGTCTAAAAGGCACTTAACTAGAAAAAAAGCTAAGGAAGAAGAGAAAAAGACTAAGAATAGTGCAAAAGAAAGTTCAATTTCAAGAGCCTTTTGCTTCTCAAGATGAAGCTAGGAGAAAAGAGATTAGAGAAGGGAATAGACCATTGAAAGAAAACAAAAATCAAAAGAAATCTATAAAAATTCAAGAAATAAGAAGTTGTTGAGAAATTAGAGAATGTTCAAGAGGTGAGAGTCAAAAGAAGAAAATGAAATCTCCCAAGGCCATACTAAGTTCTGAGATTGAGAACAAAAATGATACCAAGGAGATTCTAAATGATATTGTTCTAAAAACCCAAGTCACAATGTCTTTGGAGCATGTGTTCTCAATTATGAAACCTAAATTCAAAGAAAAATATATCAAGTTAACAAAAAGCAACCTGAATGAAAAGATAGAAAAAGAAAGAATAGCCTACGAGTTGTAGAGAGCAAAGTTGTCAAAGGAAATAGAGTTATGGAAATCCAAACCTAGTATTCAATTGAAAGATGTTTGGATTGAAAATGTAGCTCGGGAAAGGCCAATGACCTTGAATTAACAACCTTCTCCTGTGCAAGAGCATATTGTGGAAGTTCAGAGAATAGTTGAAGCAGAGGATGAAGAATCAGATGAATTCATATGGCAACTGCTCATCGACAGAGAAGCCATCATGAAGTATTTTAGAAAAATACATGATCAATATGAAGATAAAATTGTAGAGTTCGTTTTGGAACATGGGGTTATTCTTGATCACCATCATTGAGTTGTAGATGGGTTAGGCATTTCATTTTGCATGGTTCTAGAGATCATAAAGAGTTATCAATATGCTAGAGTTGGAATAGCGCCTAATGAGTTTTTGGAGTACGAGGAGAATATAGAAATAACCAAAGAATTATTTAAAAGGCTAATTCCTCTTGGATAAATAAATGGTTGGACAAGAATAGGGAATGCATAAAGATTTTGACAGAAACTCCTTTGCACTTAAAGATTAATCCAACATTCTATCTAGTGGCACAAAGAAGATATTGGACAAAATTTTGGAAAATGAGAAAGGATGGAGCTTCCAGCTAAATGGCACAATTTCTCAAAGATAGTAGGACCCAAGAAAGGAATGTAGCCTTCAAGAAACTACATGTTCACTATTTGCAAATCAGTACTAGAAAATTTAAAAAATGTAAATGGCTCGTATATGTTAATGATCAGGATTTTGAAGTTTATCATCACCTATATAGAAACATTTACTAATAGAGATATTAGAACCCTCAACTATATAGGATTCAACTCACCTTTAGATGCACTCCTTTTTTATGTGAGTGAAACCCTAGATAGGATTTGTTTAATGGCATATTATAGTAGAATCATATTCATGGGGAACCACTATGTACAATTTTTTGAGGATGCTTTTGATTATGGTTTCTTTGAAAGAGATTTAGAAATATTAAGAACATTACCCTTAGTTATGATGGCTAGATTAACAACCTATGAAGCAACATATACAAAGTACAAAAGAAGGATGTAATAGACAAACTGAAAGCTGCCATATAAATGGAGGAAGGGTCTTTTTGAAATGGTTAATGATCTAAATGTCAAAGAAAGAAAGATTCATGACCTAGTGGCTCAAGCCTACCAAAGAAAGAAGAAGCTATAATCAAACCCAATACTAGTTTCTTCAAGGATGACAAAAGGAAAGGAGAGGGAGAAATGTTGGAAAGTGATTTTTTGTAAAGGCAAAATGGAAAATCTTTTAATATAGTAGAAAAGAATATCTTGATTTTTGTAAAAATGAGTAAGTGTCTTCCTCTTGTATAGATCTAAGTTATATATTTTTTTGTAGAATTTTTAGAGATCTTAAGATAGTAGATTTTTTGGGTAAAAGTTTAGAGGACTTGTTTTGAGTGTGAAAAGGGACACTTGAAAAAGCAGATAAGCCAATTATGACTCAATTATAGGATCTTCTTGTATGTTTTGCAATCAATGAGAACTTGAGGGCTCTTCTTTCTTCCAAATCTCATTATCAAGTTTTAATGGTGGTTTAAAGTTGATTTTCTAAGTATTTTGTATGGCTTTATCTTTGTGATCAGTAGTTCTTTGAGTGTTTCATGCTTTCATAAGTCTATCTTTATCTTCTAAGCTCCATTAATCCTTCAAAGTACTATTTCTTCATGACTATGTGAATCCTTCAAAATCGTAGTTCCCTCATCAAAATGGTACAAGTAGTGAAATTTTAATTTTATGTTATCAATGTCTTTATCATGACAAATAGCACAATTTTGGCAAAAGAAACACAAAAAAGCTTATTCCTAACTCAATCTACAATAATTATGAGAATTATCCACATCTTTTATGAAAAATATGATAATACTAATCTTGTGATGATAAATCTTGGATTCCATTAATGAAGAAGGGGCTAGGATGTTGGAAGCAGTCAGAGGCACAGACGCCACGGAAGCATGTGAAGACGAAGCAGGGAGCCAGGCGGATCAATTTTTTAAAACAAATATATTTCTTATTAATTCTCCAAACATTCAACAGTGATTGTTATCACTAATTGTAACATATGTATCATAAGAAAACCCCATTTTGTAATCCATAGCTCCATTTTGTGCAAGCCGAGGAGTCCTCGAGCTTGAGGAGCTTAGGTAGAATACCCGTACCAAATTTCGTTATTTTTAGACATCGTTTACCCTTCCAAATAGCCTCTAGGACCTAATTTTTAACTAGGCCGGTCACTAGATGTGAAACCGGTCAAAACTAGTCTAGAAACTATAAAAAGAGCTAGAGAGCTCATTTTTGAGGTTGGTTCATTGTAGCTTGTTTGAGATTAGAGTTCTTTTGAGCTTGTAAGAGTATTCTTGAGTAATAGAGCTAATTTCCCACCTTCCATTGTGTCTTGCTTGTCTCTTCATTGTGTGTGTGTATGTGTGTGTGCATCTTTGTGCTTCTCACCTTCACTCTCACATCATCTCACGTTCACGATCTTCATATCACTCCTACCTCTCCCACGGATTGACATTAAGGAGGTGAAGCTTCTTAACGTGGTACTTACCATTGTGCTAGAGCAACACCAAATTTGGCGCCGTTGCCGGGGATCGAGTCTAGGACGAATGTGTGATGGTAAGAGTATAGCAAGAAGTGGCGTTGGAAGGTAAAAATTTCAGTTTTTGTTGTTGTTTTTACTTAGTTTTTAGTGTTTTTCACCTTCCCCATACTCCATCTTCATCATCGCATCATCATCTCCATTTCCAAAAAAATCAGAAAATTCACCATATCCACCCATTCACCTCATTTCCCCTCATTTGTGCATGCGAGAGAGCGAGAGAGAGTTTTTGCGATTGTATGTGCTTGCTTTTTCTTGAGTTTTCTTGCAGGTACAGAGCTTCAGAGCATCAGGAAAGCTTCCAAAAGGTAAAAAATGTACTTTCTGTCAGAGATTTCCGAGTGTGGCGGACCATCGCGATGGTCTGCAATTTTCGGATTTTGAGGTAGGCGACCACACCACGAGGTAGGCGATCCCTGCGTATACACGAAACCACAGCTGCATTTCAAAAATTCGTTGTTTGGTGGATCATCGCGATTGGCTCGGACCATCGCGATTGTGTCGCACCATCGCGATAGGCTCACGCCATCGCGACGGCTCGGCCGGACCATCGCGACGGTTCGCTTTTTCGGACCATCGCGACGGTTCACTTGAGCCATCGCGACGGTTCAGCTGGACCATCGCGACGGTTCAGCTGACCCCGGACCATCGCGATTGGCTTATGCCATCGCCACGACAGTGCCACGTGTCACGATAGACCATCGCGACGGTTCATTTTTTGGACCATCGCGACAGCCCAAAATCGGACCATCGCGATTGGCTCAAGCCATCGCATCGCGGACCATCGCGACGGTTCATTTCGGACCATCGCGATTGTCCACCGTTGACCGTTGACCGCGCCATCGCGATTGTCCGCCTGGTCACGCCATCGCGACGGTTCAGTTTTCGGACCATCGCGACGGTCCATTCCCACGCCATCGCGATCGTTCACGTCGGACCATCGCGACGGTTCACCTTTTCGCGCCATCGCGATTGTCCAACTTTGACCGTTGACCCGCGCCATCGCGACGGTTCACCTTTTCGGGCCATCGCGATTGTCCAAATCCCACGCCATCGCGACGGTTCACTTTTTCGGACCATCGCGACGGTCCCAGACCATCGCGATTGCCCACCCCCATCGCGAATTTTGGACTTCAATTTTTGACCAATTTTGGGGGTATTTTTGGAAAATTTTTGGACCATTAGACTCATAGGAGACCCCTTAGCTCATATTTGAAGGAAAATTTGATCGTCAATTTTTACCCCCCAGGGCCTGAACGCTCATAACTTTTTCATCCGAAGTCCGTTTTTTGAGCTTAATAGCTCGTTAGAAAGCTCGCAACGAGTACTACGTGACCTCAACTGTTTTTTTCATAAAGAATACATCTATTTTTGGATAGGCTAATTTGAGGTTCACCTAGTTTGGGACTAGGAACCCAGGGGGTACACATTGAAAATTTGGGCAAAAGGGAAAGGGACTAAAAGGTGTATATACTCAAGTGTTTAATCTTCTTGTGAATTGGTCTAACATTGGAATTTTCCAGGTCTAGCAAGGGCAAGCAAAGGCAAGCAAGCAAGGCAGTGAAGACAGCAGAGCTTGGGAAGCACGGCTTCTTGGGCAACAGGGCATCAGAGCAACCAGAAAGGTCGACTTGAGGTTGGAAGATTACTCAACCCCCTCAGTCAATTCTTAGCTTAGGCTAAACGGTAGCATTGTGGATTTAAGACGATAGGAACGCCTCAAGTTCAAGATACCTAATTCTTTCAAGTTTAAGACTTAAGTAAAGGTGTGTGTGACGCGAAAACCTAAAGAAAGGAATATAAGTCTGACGGAACGAAAACTTAAAATCATAACGAAAGTCGAATTCCTGACGCAAAAATTAAGACAAGAATCCAGAGAAAATTAAAAAGAATCAAGAGAATAATAACAAAGGACCATTGACGATCTAAGTGTGTAATTGAGTGAGCAAGGAAGGAAATTAATGAACCTTAGATCAGGCAAACATATAGGTAAGTCGGACAGAAGAAGCCTTAGATCATCGGAGGCTAGTGTGAGAACTACCGCTCGATCTTGGGCTCAGCAATTGAATAGTAGTTATCCCTACGAGTTGAGCTCAGAATCAAGTGAATCAGAAATGGCATTTAGTGCAGACAGACCAGAAGGAGGGTCTCATGTAGCATACCTAGAAAAACCTGAAGGACCCTATAGAACGCAGCTAGAGTTTCTCCGAACCAACCGATTAGGTGCTCGCATCTATGAGGATGGTTTGCGAAGGCAAGTGGTGCAACTGCATAACCCTGATCAACCCATTGGATTGGAAAGACCAGTGGTGAAGTTTGAGAGAGACGCTTACATAGACAAAGAAGGAACCATGTACGTACTAAGTACGCAGCCAAACGATACTAATGAGTTTGGCACAATTCAATTAGAGACGGAAACAAAATTTCAAGGAAAAGAACCGTTAGAAGAACCTAGAACACCGAGAGGGAAATCCGTATTAACAAGAGTACTCATCCCAGAGTGGATCCCTCAAGATAACAGGAGCACCGAGTTGTTCGTAAATAAAGAAACAGACGAAGCCTTCTAGAGGTACAGAAAGGAAAACCCCAGTGAGGTAGGCATCATCACAATCTATGAATTCAAGGACCCAGATACACCTGGAAAGGTGGTATACCTGGATGAGACTTCAGAAAGAGTCTTTGTGGTGCCTGAGCGCGCTAAAAACACTTACGCTTGGAAAGGTGAATTGATATTCCCTCCATCCAGAACAAACATGAATGCAAATCAACAAGGGGCAGGAACATCCTCAGCCCATGGAAATCAAAGAGAAGGAAATAACGAAAGACCGGAAGTAAGCTTTAATCATCCCATAGGGAGAGATAGAACAACCACAAACACTAATAGGACGGATAGACAAAGAGAACATGGAATACCAGGTGGTAGAGATGATTTTCCTCTACCTAGACCACGTGAACATGCAAGAGTATTGAGACCCACACAGTTGGTAAAATCAATGAAGAATTACTTTGATGGAACAGGAGATCCCTATGACCATGTCGCAGAATTCAAGCAAGTACTGAGAGCAGAACAAGTCGAGGACATGTTCACGCAATACAACGCATTTGGACTAACGTTAAAGAATACCGCTTTAACTTGGTTCCAACCACTGCAACAAAGGCAATTTAGAGACATCCATCACTTTTTAGAGTCATTCATTACTGAATTCTCTAAAAGTGGGGTTAGACATGACACGTCTTCGTTGATTCATAGTTTTAAGCAAACCCCTCAGGAAACGGTAAGACTGGCGGGACGTAGATTCAGACAATATGTCGAACGATGTCCAATGCAAGAGCTACCCTCACAAGCTAAGCAAGTGTCCTTGTTTTTAGATGGCTTGTTGAGCGCTAAACTACGCTCTTATGTGTACCTAAAAGAACCCAGAACGCTAGAGGAGTGTGTAAGAATATGTATAGACATCGAGGACAACCTAGGAGATGAGTTAGAACTCTCAAAAGTCTATAAGGACTCAGATTGTTCTTCTCTAGCATCCACAAAATTGTCTAATTCGATAGAGGACCTAGCAGAAAAAGTGGCCCAAAAACTAGGAGTTTCTAGTAAACAGGTGCCCAAGCTACCAACTAATGTACGTTGTTACACTTGTGGTGGAAATCATTTGGCAAACGTGTGCCCCAATGCACCTCAACCTCAAGCCAACCCTAGTGGCCAATATTGCACAATTGAGAGAAGATACACGAATCATACGGCTCAGGACTGCCCATACAATAAACAAACTGTGAGACAGAACTACCCGCAAGCATACCAGCAGCCAGGTAGGTATCAAGGCCAATACAATGCTCAACCTTATTACTATAGGCCTCCTCAGAACTACTCATACCAGGCTCAACAGAGACCTCAACCCGTCTTAGCTCAGCAGCCACCCCCACCCGCGAATGTCATCTCAGTCAAATACGCTGCTGCAGAAGAGAACCTAAGTAGGGCCTTAGTGCCTTCTTCACCCCTGATCACCGAAAGTGACCCGAACTCAAACAGTTTTGACTCTACTCATGTAACTAGTCCACCCGCTTATTACACGGAGTCACCAGAGCATGTGGAGACATATCATTATGATAGTCCTCCAATGGAACCTAGTTGGGAGCCAGACTATGCTAATGTGATGTACGCAAACCCAAACCCACGGCCCCAACTGAGACAACAGAGACCACAGGGCCCTAGAGGACCATGCTTTAGGTGCCAAGGAGATCATTTCATTAAGGATTGTCCACATCCCCCAATAGCAAGGCAATCACAGTCCTATAGCATCCAAGGCTTTTGTGCCGATTGTGGCAAAGAGCACATAATCAAAGATTGTCCTAAGAACCCAGTTAACACTTCAAATGTGACACCGATCAACGTGATAGGTATTGTAAACAATGCAGATGGATCCAATACTACGTACATGCCTATCCAAGCTATAACCAGAGCCCAGGCGCTCTTACAAAACCAACAGCTCAATCCAGAGAAAGTAACCGGAACTAGTGAAGTTGCAGAATCTAGCAGTAAAAAGACGAAATCTTGGAAAGATTCCAGAGAAAGAATAAAGAGAAAATGGAGTAAAAAGATAAGTGAGTTGGAAGGAAGTCTAAGAGAATCTAGAGCCAAAATACAAGAATTGGCTTCACAAGAATTAAATCAGGAAAATCCAGCTCAGAAATCAGGATCAGTTTTCGCGGAACCCATACCAGAAGATCTAGACATGATGTTTCGTGCATATCAGGCTAGAATAAAAGAGGGACCTCAAGTCACGGAAATGAGTAAAAACTACCCTCGAGCTGATCTAGAAATGGAAAGAACTAAACTTTGCATGAAAATGGTAGAACTAGCACAAGCTTTGTTTGAAGCCTCTAGATATCTTAATTGGAATAACATGGCAAAACCGGAATTACACTTTCAAGGACTAATGGAGAGGCTAGAACACTTGATAGAAAGCAAAGAGAAAGAGGATCAGCATAGGAACCCTATTGTCCCAGAGACACAGGAAAGGAATGCACCATCCCTGTCTCAAGTACCCAATACAGAAAGTCAAGACAATTTGTCTTCCATACATAGGTACTCACATGAATTTTTGAGAGAGATCCAAGAAGAGAAATGGAGAAAAGAACAAGGAACTCATCCTCCTATTCAAGAAATAGACGACTTGCAGGAACAATTTCCCCAAGACATCCCCTCTATATACGATGATGTAGAGGTGGAACAACTGAGTGAACCCACAGGATTTGAATCTAATTCTTTACAAGAATTACCTCAGTTCACAGGACCTTGGGAAGCAAAGTCTATTAGTATGAGAGCACCCACGATAATAGTGAGGAATGAAGAATCAGTGATCCCTAGGAACACGGAAGTGATCAAGAACACGAAAGTACAGTGTAATCTCACTCTAGAGGAATTGTTAAAGGTGAAACCAGAATTGTGGAAGCATGTAGCAAATCAATTCCCCGAGCTTGTTACCACACCCTCTCAAATAGGATCACATAAGAAGGTACCAGAGATACCCGTAGAAAAGATTGGAGACGTAAGCGAAGGAGAGGAAGGTAACACATATCTTCCAATAACCCATCAAGGCTACACCACGAAAGCCATCTTAGACTCAGGAGCCGGAGTAGCCATCGCTACCACCGCTTTATGGAAACGTTGGGGTAAGCCAGCACTCAGACCCACTAGGATGAAGCTACAAATGGCTGATGGACACATAGAAAAACCATTAGGCTTACTAGAAGGTATACCTCTCACCACTTGTGGTGTAGAATTTGAGCATACTTTCGCCATTTGTGACTTTGCGAAAAATCATGCATATGAGATGATATTGGGACGACCATTCATGCGTCAGTTGCAAATTGTACAAGATTGGGGAACTAATTCTTTGTACTTGCAACATTTAGGAGTGACTACTAAAGTCAATCTTAAAGACTATTCACACAGAGATGTACCCCCAATACAATGGAATACCATCCATAAGACACCAGTAGAGACGGAATCCGTGCACTCATTAGAATCAGATCCTTCTTGGTTGCATGAGGATACCCATTTATGGATGTGTAAAGTAGCCAAACAAGAGGAAGAGCGGTTAGAAGCCAGGACCTTAGGTGCAGAACAACATCCACGAACCCTTCAAGATCCAGCCTATGCACCTGTAGTATTCCCAGACGAGGAATTCGAACCCCATGGTTGGGCGGAAATTCTAGCAACCATGGATGTAGCCATCAATGAAGAACAATGGACACCCCACTGTGACGAGGATGGCTATGACATTTCAGTTTTCACGATAGAGCCAATCATGGGCGATGCAATCTTAGAAGAGTGCGAACCAGACACTGATGCATTTGAGGATGCGAGCGATTTTGATTTAGAATCAATTATCATGGACCCACCCTTTGCATCAGAGGAAGAATATTTCTACGAAGTAGAGACTCACACTCAGAGACACGAGGAAATTACAAACGAGGTAAGGTTAGCCACGGAAGTGACCACCAAGAGTGAAGGTAAGAAAAGAAAGAAGAAAGACACCATGACAGAAAAAGAAGAATCTTTATTTGAAGTACCCGAGAACTTCAAGAAATATGAAATTGAAGATAGAAGAATCATGGTACGAATGCCCAATAGAAAAGAGAATGATGGACAAGCATATGATAACCGAGAGAAAACCAAGAAAGTAATAGTTGTCATAGAAGGAGAAGAAGAAAAATGCACATACATAGGGCATGATTTGACGACTGAAGAAGAAGAAGAGTTAGTTGCCCTATTGCGCGAATATAGAGATGTTTTTGCTTGGAGTTATAAAGATTTGAAAGGAGTAGATCCAGATATATGTTCTCATAGAATCCCTATGACTCCAGACGTACAATGATAACTACGCTGCGAAGATTAAAGAGGAGATAGATCGATTGATAGAAGCAGGATTCATTTACGAAATTGAGCATACCGAATGGGTATCCCCCATTGTGGTTGTGCCCAAGAAGAATGGAAAATTGCGTGTGTGTATTAACCTTAAAAAAGTTAATGCCGCCACGATTAGAGATAGTTATCCTCTTCCTATCACGGAACATCTATTGGAAAGAGTTGCAGGCAAGGAAGTTTACAGCTTTCTTGATGGATTCTCAGGCTATAATCAAGTAGCCATTGCTCCAAAAGACCAACACAAGACGGCTTTTGCCACAGAATGGGGCATATTTGCATTTCGTGTGATGCCATTTGGCTTAACAAATGCACCCGCCACTTTCCAGCGACTTATGTGTCATGTTTTTAAGGAATTCTTACGCAAGAGCTTGGAAGTTTATGTCGATGACTTATGTGCACATTCAAATGTAAGACAGACACATATTCCAGAGTTAAGACAAATATTTGACAAATGTCGAGAATATCAGGTTTGTTTGAACCCAGAAAAATGCGTTTTCATGGTCAGACAAGGCAAAATTCTAGGACACATTGTGTCAAAAAATGGAATCTCTACGGACGAGGAAAAGGTGAAGGTAATTGCAGAATTACCAAGACCAACTAATGTGAAAGAGGTACAGGCATTCATGGGCCATTGCGGTTATTATAGGAGATTCATACACATGTATGCAATCATAGCTAAGCCTTTGTACTCTCTTTTAACCAATTTCGAGTGGACAGATGAATGCGAAAATTCATTCAATGAACTCAAACGACGCTTGTGCTCAGCACCTATATTGACCACCCCAGATTGGAGTAAGCCATTCCATGTGCATGTGGATGCATCCAATTATGCCATAGGATGTGTGTTAGCACAACCCATGAATGAAGGTAACATAGATCTCCCCATAGCTTACGCTAGCAGACAATTGAACGCAGCAGAAAGAAATTACACCACGACGGAACGAGAAGGATTAGGGATGATCTACGCGGTAAAGAAGTTTAGGCACTACTTGTTGGCCAACAAATTCAAGTTCTTTACAGATCATCAAGCCCTATTATATTTAGTCAACAAACCATGCAACACAGGACGATTGATACGATGGTTTCTATTACTCATGGAGTATGATTTTGAAGTGGTAGTTAGGAAAGGAAAGACACATCTTAGGGCTGACCACCTCTCAAGATTAACCTCAGGAGAAGCTCCTCAAGGAGTAGCGGATGATCTACCAGATGCATACTTGTTTAACCTTGAGATAGCACCAAAATGGGCTAAGCCATTAGTCCCTATTCTGACATACGGACCCAAGAGTCCTAGGATAAAGATCAAAGAAGGAGAGATTACCAAGTCTCAGAGATACCAAATAATAGCAGGAAGCATATATAAACAAGATAATCAAAAGATTCTTGCTTGTTGTGTAGATGAATCAGAACATGCGAATTGGTTGCAATTAGCACACTTAGGTGCACTAAAGCAACATCATTCAAAACATAGAACACTATAGACTCTGCAGAGATTGGGAGTATATTGGCCTACGATGGAAGCAGATGTCTATAAGTTGTGTAAGGAATGCAGTGTTTGCTGTGAAAGACCACCGGTAGAGCATGCGACGTTATATCACGTGTCCCTCACACCAGACTGGAGTGAACCTTTAGTGACATACTTGAGGACGCACACTTATTGGCGATAATCTATACAAAAGGGGACGAGATGGATATTTAAGACAATGTGTTCACGAAAGCGATTATCTGAGCATACTAGAGACTGCACACCAAGGTGTTGCAGGAGGTCATTTTGGACCCGATAGGATAATCAAAGCCATCCTCTTTGCAGGATTATGGTGGCCCACTCTTCACATGGATGCTCATACCTATGTCAAGAGATGTGAAGTGTGCCAAAGAACTCAGTTTCCTACTCGCAGAGATGAAATGCCTTTGAAACCCATGATGGGCGGACGTGCATTTTCTAAGTGGGGTATAGACTTTGTAGGACCCATCAACCCCCCTGCAAAAGGTACACATGCGGAATACATTATTGTTGCCACAGATTATCTGACGAAATGGGTAGAGGCTAAAGCCACAAAAAAGAATGATGCACACACGACTGCAAAATTCTTATTTGAAAATGTCTTTACAAGATATGGATTGCCTATAGAGTTGGTGAGCGATCGAGGCACTCACTTTCTAAACCAAGTCATTGATTATCTGTTACAGGATTTTATGGTGATTCACAAGAAATCTGCACCATATCATCCTCAGGCCAATGGTCAGGCTGAAAGCACTAACAAGATACTTTGTACCGTACTGACGAAACTCGGGAACAATAAACGTTCAGATTGGGACAAACAGCTACACCACGCTGTTTGGGCATATCGAGTGGCCTACAAGACCGTACTCAATGCAACTCCCTTTCAGATGGTTTTTGGTCAGAATGCAGTGCTTCCTTTGGACTTCTTGATACCGACCCTTAAGGTTGCACAAGAACATCAGTGGACCGGCCATGAATTATCAGCAAGAATAATGGACTTGGAACGATTAGGAGAAACGAGGCTAAAGGCAGCAGCAGGAATATACGCAGCGAAGAAGCGACAGAAAGCATATTTTGATGCACATGTGAAAGATAAAGGCCTAAAAGAAGGAGATTTAGTTCTAGTGTATACGCTGAAACAGCATGCACGCAAGTTAGAAAAGTGAGGTTATGGACCTATGATCATTAACAGACTCTCGACTAGTGGAGCAGTACAGTTAGCCACCTTAGAAGGGGATATAATGCCTAATTACATTAGTGGCTGTAGAGTCAAGTTATATCAAGAACCTCTTATGGAGGAGATGCTCAGACGACTCACGTTGGCAAAGAAGCGTAAGGAGGAAGAAAATAGAATACGAGCGGAAGCGCAGGCAGAAGCCATAGAACGCGTTAAGCGCATGAAGCTAAGAAGACAAGGACTAGGGAGAGAACATTATAACCATCTGGAAACATCACCCAGATATCCCATGGCCATGTGTCAAGTAAAGTCAACCACTCATCCTAGCATAGTGGACAGGAGACCATTCATTACAGTAAGGCTAGCGCACGGTAACCATAGCCAAGAACTCAGGGCTTTGATTGACTCAGGTGCTGCGACTAGTGCGATTAGATGGTCCCACTATAAGGATTCAGGAATAGAAATGCGGCCAATTGAGGCATATCTCATAGGCCTAGGAGGCATGGAAACCCCTTGCATGGGTGAGGTGGACCTTCCTATCCTCATTAAGGATTTGACGATGACAGCGAAGCTACTAGTGTGCCATGATGACGACCTGATAGAACCCCTAATCCTTGGCCAAGATTGGCTATACGATCACTCAGTGGACCTAAATCTTAGACAAGGCTCCTTACAGATTGGAACCTTAGAGCAGAAGCGAGTGATACCGCTTGACTTCCCTAACAGCATTCCGCTTGACGGTTGTGACCCTAGACCCTATGAAACGCATGCGACGGAAGACCGAAAGATCTTTAAGCAGACCAGTCACGTTACGTCTACACCAACCCACTCGGGCTTGGCTATAGACAGTTGTCAATCAGAAGGACGACAGGAGATCTTCCCTGGGACTTCCTGCAAACTAGAAGAGACAGTTACCCAACAGCAAGGGCAGATGGACACAATTAGTGGTCAGGTGGGTTGCATCAGCGGACAAATGAGCACGACACCCTGCGGTGCTCATCCTTCCAAACTTGTTGCGGACTGGCCTAGATTAAAGTTAAATAAGGCATCACTTCCTAATGGGCAGGTCACGCAAGTGTTGGATCTCCCTTCTTTTCCAAAGCAGAGTGTCCATCCGACCTCTCAACCCCAGCAACAACTGAGTCAATCACGACGAAGGAACCCAGACCGACTGTAGTATCGGAGGAAACAACAAGGAAGGCAGTTCAAGCCACCCAAAGGAAGCGGCACCAGACAAATATGGGTGCCAAAAGGACAAAAAGCACCGGAGAACTCCAACCAAGCAGAGATCAACAAGCAAAAGGCCGAACAGAAACAGAATCGATATCCACCATCCCCTCGACCTTCTTCTACAGGTCCGAGCATCCGACAAATGTGGATCGCCAAGAAGTACCTTACCCATAGACCCACGCCCACGCAGATTTGGGTACCCAAACCATGTATCATAGCTCAACCCATAAGCCATGTAATATATAACCCCCACAACTCATTTCATCCCTCGATACCACCACACCCAACACCACCCTTTGCCCCTCAGCAGAAACCCACCACCCACTCCAAGATCTTTAGGAAATGGATACCGAAACGTGTCCAACCGTCTTCCCCTAACCCGTTGTCTAACTACCCCCCGACTAACATACAACCTTGTACTAAATCACTAACCTTTAAACCTTGTATAAATTCACACACCATCATCACACACCACTCGTAATCTCATCTCATCAAGAAATGTATGCATGATCTGAAACGTATAGGTGTCTAGAGACCTGCACTAGTGCTGCAAGAAACATTGCATCCATCACATCACAGCACTTGGCTACACGGGTTACGCATCAGTTATGGAAAGGGATTGCGGTCTCACTTTAATGGGATCATGATTAATTTCCATGCTAATGTGTTAATCTTTTGTAGCAGATATTTCTCACTAGTGCACCAGCCACCATGCAAACCGACGAAGGAACATCAGGAGCAGGCCCCAGTGTAGCGGCCGTGCCACTCAACGTGCTACGAGCAGAGTCCCACCCGACTGCTCCACCGCCGGAATTTCAGGGATTTCCAGGACCCATGCCTATCGACAACCCACCCATGGGCTACACCGAAAGGATACACAGAAACTCTCATTGGTTTCAGGGCCTTGCAGGACCCCTTGCGGACGCGGACTTTATATTCGAATCCTCTCTGACATTTGATGACCGCACGTGGGGCAAGTACCAGTTTTTCTCTAGAGAGTTCGAAGCCCTACAAAGCACCCAGGATTTAACTCATGTTTGGGCCAGAGCAGGCTTCACAGAATACTTCAGTGATCCTCTGCCCAAACCGGATTTTTACAGGTGCTATTACTTAATCACTACCTTACTGGCATCAGAGAATAAGGACATCCCAGGAACCTTCATATTGCCTACTCTAGTGGATGATCCACCTTACAAGAGATTTTATCTCTCTAAGGACTTAATCAGAGCAGCCATCAAGATTCATGGAACCCACACACCCACAGATAGAGAGAGATTAATTCCAGAACCGATGAAACGTGGGGACGTCACAAAGTGGGAGGAGATTTCGGCCATTACACCTGAGCTGTCAAAGCCACTAAGGATATGCATGCAACATTTCGCATTTCCAGCTCAGGACAGATTTACCATGCCCCATAAACGAATCTGGTTCGGATTGTATTTGGCATGTACGGGACCTCAAACAGTTGATCTGGCAAGCTGGATCATAGATCAAATGTATCTGGCACAGCACAGATGGGAGCGCAAGAAGGTGCTTAACGGATGTTGTGCGCTCACTAGAATTGTATATATGTGTTTGGCTTATGACTTGCCAATTGAGCGTGCACTAACAGGAGAAGAACTGAAGGCATTCAAGGGCACAACGAAGAAAGCCAGGAAGCCCAGTAGGACACGGGCAGGTAAGCGCATGCGAGGCACCATCCCCTGCCTTCAAGTGCCAGAGTCGCCATCACCACAACCATCTCCAGAGCGACCACAGACAGAAGCTGCTCCCACTGTACAACCTATTCGCATACGGTTGTCCAGACCAGTGATTACGGAGGCCACCACTAGTACCGCTGCACCTCAGGCAGCTGCCACCTCAGAACCCACCACCACAACAGCAGAAGCCCCCACCACTATTGGTGCGGAAGCGTTTTCTTTCCCGATACCACATATGGAGGCCGACCCCATAAACACGACATTTGATTTTGAGATGCCCGATGCATTCTCAAACGAATTCCAGTATTCAGAAGCATAACTGTTCTCCCAGGAATATGAACGCCCCAGCTACCCTACCACGCCGCGAGACTTGCCACAGGGACAAGCTGTGTCAAGCTCTGAAGAAGAGAGAACCGAAACAGACAACGAGGAAGGCGACGATGAAGCCAGCCAGGGCTCACATGACGGACAGACAGATGGTCAAGGCCAACAAACCGACGCACACGGCGACACCAGCACATATGAAGATGAGACTTTCGAAGCCGCAGCGTACACGCTGGCCATCAAGAAATTATATCGAACGATGGAGAAAGTCTGGGCACGGAAGAAGCTAACTGAAGAGGAGAGCCAGGCATTAATTGAACAGGAACTCCTCTCCGGAGGATTCGAAGGCGCATATATCAGAGGGTTCAGAGAGTTAGTCAAATCAATAGGCTCCCATGAAGCACTCAGGTTTTTACAAAGAAAGCAACTACCACAGTTTGATCCCCGCCGAGTGCGACTACTTTCAAAGCCCGGAGAGTATATTCGTGTACCAACAGGAGCCCAATCTTCAGCACAAACCACGGAGGCACGCCTCGCCCCAGAAAGTTCATTGACCGCAGAAACCATCCTTGTAGATTCGCCACCCCGTACCACCATTGTACATACCACTACTATCCTCGAAATAACATCCACCCCTTCTACTCCTCTCTCACCTCATATTTCACCAACCCATCCCGTATCCCCCACACACCCACCTGCTTTCCCCACATCCACACCTGTACAAAGCAACATAGCCACAACCTCTTCCTTACCCATTCATACCACCATGCCCACACCCAACCCTCCGCATCCATATGTTAACCCCTTCACCCCTTCATCCTTCCCAGCGTTTCCCCCACCTCTAAGACCCCCATTCCCCTTCCTAACCCCACTAACCTTCTCACCAGTCTCACCCCCCCAACCTACCATAACCCCTATTTCCCCGTTTCACCAAGGTGCTCCTACCACCCCCCCTGTAAACTACTCTACATTTGTAAATCCCGTATTCACACCTACACAACCACCCACGATTACACCACTTTTCACAGTCACAACACTAAACACGTCCAATGGCATGGACATATCACCATCCACCTCACCACCACCCACTCCCCTCACAGCACCCTCATATTTAGGCACGTCACAATTTTCCACAATCACCACTGCATCCACTGTCCCAACCCCATTTCCCATTCCCACTGCATCTACTCCCACTGCATCCTCATTTAGCACTTCACTACTACTATCGCCCACCATAGACACCGCATTTCAACACATGTTCGCATGCATGACGCAAGTCCGCGAGGAGTTTGCATCACTCGGTACCAAGTATCAACAGCTGCAGACGACAACGAATGAACTACAAACGCAGCTTAACTCACTATCAATTGCGAATGCCTCACTGAATAGCCGATACCAAGAATTACAAGAGGCCTATCACAAATTAGAACTAGAAAGTGAGGAGAAAACCAAAGAGGCCACCGCGGATTTGGATAATCTCCTTCGAGCCCAGACTGTCCGCAATGCAACGCTTACTAGAAATATGGGCTTACTAAGAAGACACTTAGCCGCAGCAAAAGAGGAGAACCAGAGACTCTAAGAGCAAAATAGAGAGAACTTGGAAGCGGCTTTAGATCATCCAGAACAGCCACTAAGTCCGAGCAGATTCAAGGCAATCCCATCTGAGTCGATGCGGATGTTGCTAGACGACCATGTTAGATTGCTCGAGGACTATGATCGTATGAACGAAGAACATCAAAAGTTAAAGGAAGATCACAAACTGCTACAGCTCAGAGAACCAGCAACACAACAAGTACACGTAGCAGCGGAATTACCAGCGCCTGTGGACCCTGCCCCTGAAGTTTTAGAGGAACTCAACGCACTTCGGGCCCAGGTAACAAATCTTGAATCTAGAATTGCCATCTATGAAGCACCACCAAGGCCAGACTCCCCACCTGAGCTACCAGCTGAGAAAGAAACCGTCACTATCCCGGTGGAGGAGACATTTGAAGAGGCATATGAACCGATACCCATCCCAGGCGGACGTGTCACGGCCGAAGGCCAGATGACATATGAATTACCTACCCCTGCGTGGATGAAGACAGTTGAAGAACTCGGAACGACACACTCGGCCAGAGTAGAGGCACAGCTACATGCCATGGCCATAATTGAAGAGAAAATTTTACAGTCACCATTCTTTGCTCAATTGGCCCCGCGACGATACATATCCGGGCATGAGCTCCAATATAAACCGTACTTCATGTTAATGGCCGAATACCAGTTAACCATAGAGAAAGAAACAGGCATGAAACCCACGCATGCCACTCAATTCGAGCCAGAGGACTTGCCACCAAGGGCGCAGAGAGGTGAAATCCTTCAACCAGACTGGCGCAGAGATTTATTGCAAAACTATCCCGAGATGATGAGCACATGGGTAAAAGCGCCGCTACATTTAAAATTTAACCCATGCTGGGGACCAGTCCCACGACGCCGCTCTTGGACTGCCTTCGCCATTAAGGTACAGAACAATAAGCAGTGCCAAGACTGGCTGAACTATCCCTATTTCAGGCCACCAATCGAGTTACCCACAGTAGGCTACATGATGGCGACGATCCGCCACTGGCTCCCTAGATTAAAACATATGGATGATGTTGCCGCGCACATTACTGTCAAAATCTTTGACATGATGCAGATGGTCTTTAAAGTCTTCCGACGCATCAAGGCTCCCCATGTTAACACCCCGGGCTTTGAGCATGGCAATTTTGATTTAGTCTATGATATGAGCACAACGCCATCGCTACGGGTGTGTTACGCCTGGCACTGCAGGATCAAATATCTACCGGCATGTTATAAGCAGACATTCGAAGAAATGTTCACCACCGGCTTTTGGGAGTACCATTCAGAGGTATTTATAAGCAGGCCCACACACTTATTGCAATTATTCGCCTGTGAACGAATGGTGTACTCCACACATTATCAGCTCCCACCACCAGACGAGCCACAACCTATCGACTGGGAGAAACTCGAGGCTGATCTAGCCCGAGGCATTCGTATATCAGAGCACACCCTCGCTCAAGACCTCCTACAGAACTACATCCGGCAGACCTCACAACAAGGTTCTGTCAGGGACGACAGAAGCGAGAGGGAGGGGGGTGTTGGAAGCAGTCAGAGGCACAGACGCCACGGAAGCATGTGAAGACGAAGCAGGGAGCCAGGCGGATCAATTTTTTAAAACAAATATATTTCTTATTAATTCTCCAAACATTCAACAGTGATTGTTATCACTAATTGTAACATATGTATCATAAGAAAACCCCATTTTGTAATCCATAGCTCCATTTTGTGCAAGCCGAGGAGTCCTCGAGCTTGAGGAGCTTAGGTAGAATACCCGTACCAAATTTCGTTATTTTTAGACATCGTTTACCCTTCCAAATAGCCTCTAGGACCTAATTTTTAACTAGGCCGGTCACTAGATGTGAAACCGGTCAAAACTAGTCTAGAAACTATAAAAAGAGCTAGAGAGCTCATTTTTGAGGTTGGTTCATTGTAGCTTGTTTGAGATTAGAGTTCTTTTGAGCTTGTAAGAGTATTCTTGAGTAATAGAGCTAATTTCCCACCTTCCATTGTGTCTTGCTTGTCTCTTCATTGTGTGTGTGTGTATGTGTGTGTGCATCTTTGTGCTTCTCACCTTCACTCTCACATCATCTCACGTTCACGATCTTCATATCACTCCTACCTCTCCCACGGATTGACATTAAGGAGGTGAAGCTTCTTAACGTGGTACTTACCATTGTGCTAGAGCAACATAGGATCTTAGTATACTTCTCGGATTGACAATTTAAGTGTTTGAGGTTGTTGTTCAACACACACACACACGCACACACACACACATATATACATATATATATATATATATATATATATATATATATATATATATATATATATATATATATATATATATATATATATATATATATTATATAAATTTTATCTGTTTGTTTTCATTTTCTCCTTTCTTTTATAATTGATTCAAAATCTTACTTTTGATTGTGTATGATTTCCCTTATCACTTAGTCTCTCTCTTACATTCGATCCACCTCCTCTCACGTGTTCTATTTGAGATGTCACTAAACGTTCTTATGCTACATGACTTTTCAATCCTCTCATGTTCCCTCAGGATTAATCTATTGTCCTCAATTGTCCCCCCCCCCCCCCCCCCCTTTACTGTAGTTGATGAATCAATTATCGAAACTTTTTTACAATCCTTTGATCGTTTGAAGTGATTAGAGATGTCTCGAACTGTTCATAGTGGTTTTACTGTATTGTCTTTATTCAATGATATAATTTTTCTCTCTCTTTTTTTGGCGTCTTCTTTTGTTTGCCAATTTTCATAAGATTTGTTATTGGTTCTGAAAAATGCTTCTATAAGATTGAATGATTTTCATTTTCCCAAATTAATAGCCGATTCATCTTTACTTTAGATGAAAGCATTCAAGAATGAAAAAAAAATAACAACCCCCTTTACTTTAATCGTGCGGCACTCGTTTCCACCCCCTTGCGTGAAGGTTGACTCTTCACCACTTGGCGGCATGGTGATGGCTCAATAGACTAATATGCGTTTGATGGACTCCCTTTCCTTCATCTATGAATGGTCTTAGAATTCTAGAATTCTTCGCTAATTTCTAAGATTTGTGCTAGTACCACATTAATCCTCCTATGTGATCAAGCACTTATCTACAGCGTGGCATGCTTTCCCTGTCTAGTTGCCATGAAACCAACCCGATTGTAAGGTCTATCTAATCTTTACCACTACAAAAATCCTCTCTCGCACCTCAACTTCATATAGTGTTACCCTCTATCTCTTGCCACATACTTTATTAGTATGCTAAATTAGAGTCAAACCATTATCACTAACAATTGTAACTAGAGCACATAGTGCATCCACATTTGTATGTTTCCATGCATGTAGAGGATCAACATCAAGATCAATCATTTGAGTTGGATGATTTGGATCAAGTGTTTCTTGAGGCTCATGATCAATCCCAAGCACAATCTCAAGAAGCTCTGATGTGTTAGAAGAGCACTAGATTGTGCCCTCTGATTAGGCTCCATAGGATTTTCGAATTATAGTTTTGATTACAACATCACCCATGCAGGGAAAATAAAACAAGAATATAGAACTGTTACAAGAATTCACACAACGTGAGACTCATAGGTGTGGGTAACTGGACTAGAAGGATACAAGCGATTCCACAACTTGGGAAGATATTTGAATTACAAAAAGTCTCTTAAGGGAGATGAACTAGTTACAAGAAATAAATAGATAGAATCTCATACTATGAGATTACAAGAGGACAAGATGGGATGTCTAGAATAGTATATGAGACAACACTAGAAGAAAGAGCAAGTCATGAACTAGAATTGGAACTTGGAAAGTACCTACTTGAAGATTGTGACTCCTTGATCTCCGAAGACTCCCATCCACAAGATTGAGGATATGAATGGTCAAGCCCTCCTAATATAGGTGTTGAAGGTCAGTTACCAATTGATGATGTCATCAACTCAAAACATGACCTTCAGATCTCAAAATCAAGCAAGTAGACAATCGGTCTTAGGGTTTCTGCATGTTTGGGATGTTATGGTGCTATTTGATTCTTTAATATTGTAACGGATCATGAGATATAGAAAGTCACATGAAATATAGGGTTCAAGAAAGTTCCTTTTGTGCCCATGACATCACCTCTTCTTGGATCTAAAGGTATCTTTAGAATTGAATCTTCATAGCTCTAGGTATTTGTAGATTTTTTGGTATGTGTCACTTGTGCACGATGGTGAAGGATATCCATGATGGAATTGGAAAGGTTTTGTATTATATCTATGTGCAAAATCAATTGCATGACTCTTATGATGGGATGTATTTCTGTTTTGGCTTCATTGATAATTTATTTGATTTGGGGATGGTGATTGTGGAAGTCTTGAATCCAACTTTTTTCTTCTTCTTAGGAAATTTGAATACCATATGTTCATGATCTCCATATTAAATGCATAATCCATTATCTATCTAATGCTTTCTTTCCCTTGGTGTAAGTCTTCTCACCTTGATTTTATCAAATTTTGTGGGCTCTGGTTGAGATTCTTCCAATACATTGTTGAGGGACTGAGGTGAACTTGTATTCCCAATCTTCAATAGAAGTCATCTTCTCTTGTTTTCTCTTGAATAACCCAGTATAAAACTAGATTTCTTGATTCATGAATTCATTCAAATTATTTACCTTGGGCATGGTTAACATGAGGTCCTTGACATCATCATGTAAGCCCCATCGAAATTTGTTGATAAAATAATTATCATGTATATTCTTCACATCAGTGGTTGCACTTTTTTGGTCCTCAAATGTCAATGGTTGAGAAACTTGGGCAAGATCAATGTACAAAACTTGATTACTATATTGAAGAACTTACTTGATAGCCTTATCCAATGTATTTACTAGAGATATATATAATAAGTGATCCTTTATTTCATCTCTAAGACCAATTTCATATTGACTAACTAGATAGACTTCTTGATATGTGGATTCTTGAATTTATTTCTGAACTTTTATTGAAATTCCACAACTGAGAAATCACCTTGTCATAAACTCGTTTCAAAATCTTGGAGTTTTTTCTATAAATCTTTTATATAAAATTTCGAGTATGGATATGGAATCCATCATTCTTGAGACTCAGCTGTTGCAATAGCCTTTCCAAAACATCAAGGGAGCACTAGATTGTGCACTTCAACTAGACCGGTAGGATTTCAGAAGTATACCTTTTGATTACAAGATCACCCATGTATGGGAAGTAAAACAAGAATATAAAATTGTTACAAGAAGTCCCATAACCTAGCAGTAATATGGGATCATAGGTGTGAAGCAAGAGATTTGAGTTATAAGAACTCCCTTGAGGGAGGTGTGTTGGTGCATTTTTCCCAAGCCTACATGCTTGATATGCTTGATATTATCCTCATTTGTAAGTCACATGAGTAGTCATGTGAACACCTCTTGTAAAAGAGTTCATTTTTATCTCTTGTATTTGAAAAAAAAAAGGAAAAGGATGGCTTACCTCATGCATGATGTAAAACCAAATTCATGGATATAACTACCAAAATCACGAATTTTTGAGCTGAGGGAATATCTCCTAACTTTGGGGATCACTTTTAGGTGGAGCCATTCGAATTCGAATTCAAAACTCCCTCCAAGAATAGCTAAAAAAGGAGCAAGAAGGAAGAGGCGATTAGCAAGCCTTGTACATGACCACTTCATGTCATTTTGTAGATATTGAAGAGCTTACTCCATAGCTCTATCATTCTACTCCCATTGTGCAAAGATTCATTGCCAATGTGGTTGTAATCATATGTGAATCTATACATTTATTATCATCTACTCCTCTATTTTGTTCTCTGCTATACTCACTCAGAGCAGTACCTTCAGAAGGTCATATCTCGAGTTCTACTGATCTTTGTTTAGTGATTTAACATGCGTTGGATAGCTATTACTGTCTAGTTTCTGCATATAAATTTTCAAGGTCATTGAATTTATAGTTTTGGAGATATCTGCAGTTTACTGCTCACTGGTCTATCTCTGCAGAGCCCCGAGAATGGTGGGCATGTTCCAAAAATTGATGAAACTTGTTCTCAGTGCTCAGTCCATCATTTGAAGTGTTTTAACTTGGATTTGCAAGCTTGCTAAGTCTATTTGCTATGTCGAAAAGGAATTTTTCAAATTCTTACCAGGTTGAGAGCACTGTTCAATTTTTCCAGCAGGTGTATGTCCAAAAATAGCAAGTTTTGGGAGCTAGTCATTGCACAACTAGTCTGTCTTGACTTAAACTTTTGGGATAAATGTTCAAAAGTACTTGGCTGATATTTTGGTGGATTTAGGAATCTTAAAGGGTCTACTAATCAACTCTGAAGTCTCAATTGGCTGGTGTGAAGCTGGTTGTAGGAGCACCTACTCATCTTTGGATTGCATCCACCATCTCTCTTCACAGTGGTATCAGAGCATAGTCAAGCAACATGGGAGATGTGTAAGGGATTGAACTCACAACCTCTTGGTTAGGAATGTGATGGGCTAACCACTTGCCCCAAAAGCCATGGTTGAGGATTACTTCCTAATCCTCTCTCTTAGGGTGTGGTTCAACCATCTCCTACCAGGATTATGTTACATTCTTCCCCCCTTGAACTCCTAGGGAATGTACCCTGACCAGCTATGGGACTGGCAGGATGTACCCTGGATGTACCCTGGCAGGATGTACCCTGACCAGCTATGGGACTGGCAGGATGTACTCAATCAAGTTCCATCCAAGGATTCCCAAGGAATTCACAAATTGCAAGCTAGCTCATTGGAAAGTTCGTTCCGAGAGCTTTCCAACAGTATATTACACGCCTCAATCCGACCTACGGATTGGGAGATACACCCCAATCATTGTAAGGTCCATCATTGAAATCGACGCGCGCCTTCCACAATTCCTACCCTTTCACATGGAGGATGCCCAAGCGCCTTTTTTAGAGGCCATTGGGTCATTCCATTTTGCCCAAGCCTACTTCCTAGGCTCTGATACCAATGTAAGGGATTGAACTCACAACCTCTTGGTTAGGAATGTGATGGGCTAACCACTTGCCCCAAAAGCCATGGTTGAGGATTACTTCCTAATCCTCTCTCTTAGGGTGTGGTTCAACCATCTCCTACCAGGATTATGTTACAAGATGGATTTCCATCAACAATTGACAAATTGGATCGAAAAAACTACCCGGCATGGTCTCTAAGAATGGAGGCTTACCTTCAAGGGAGGAATCTATATGGATTCATATCCAGAGATGAAGCAATGCCAACCATGAGGAACAAAGGGGAACCATCACATGAAGAAGTGGAAGGACTTTCGAATTGGTGTTCGAAGGATGCACTTGCAAGGTCCTATATTCTAAACTCAATCTCTGATTTTCTTTTACCTCATGTCAAGGGATGCAAGACATCAAGAGAGACCTGGAATGCACTTGCTTCTTTCTTCTCTTCCAACACTCGAGCAAGGAAGAACCAATTGTGGATGGAGTTCACAACAATGAAGAAAAGCCCGAAGCAAAATGTGACTGATTATGTCACAAAGATGGAGATTCCGACCAACTTGGAAGCATTGGAGAGGTAATTGAAGAGGAGCAAATCATAAGACAAATCATGAATGGAATCAAAGCAGACGACAAGTGGGAGTCATTCACAACAGCCATGGATTTATACATGGATATGCATGTACCCGACCTCAACACACTCATGGGCCAACTCTTCACTCATGAAGCAAAGATTAGCAAAGGTGGCGAGTCCTCAAGAGGTAATCAAACTTTTGCCTTATATTTTGATAAAGCTAAGGTCAAGGACAAGTCAAAGAATAGGAAGAATGAAGATGAAGGTAGCTCTTTCCAAGCAAACTTTGCAAGTAGAGGAAGAGCTAGAGGAAAAGGCAGAGGTGGAAAGCAAGGCAGGGGGAGATTCCAATCATCTCAACCTTGCAATATATGTGGCTTATCTAATCATACTACTGAAGAATGTTTCAGGAATTCAAGGAACTCAAGAGGAAGAGGATTCAATAGAGGTGGCTATGGATCAAATAGAGGTAGATACAATGGACGCTACAACAACAACAACTACTACAACAACAATTACAACAACAACAACAACTATCAAAGTGGCCATAGAGGAAGAAGAGATTACAATAACTATGCAGAGGACCAAAGTCAAGAAGATTCATTATTGATTATGAATCTATCAGCAAAGAAGGGTAAGGATGATGATCACATATTTTACATTGATTCGGGATGCTCGAACCATGTAGCAGGAAATGTGGCTTTACTTTCTGATTTGGAAGATCCTCATAACAAGCATGAAGTGCAGACAGGAGATGACACAAAGCACTCAGTGGAGAAGATAGGTAATGTGAAGACATCAGATGGGAATATGAACCTCTTAAGCAAAGTCTTGTATGTCCCTACAATTACCAAAAATTTGATAAGTGTTGGACAGATTGTTGAAAAAGGATTGCAGGTTAGATTCAACCGATTTGGAGCATATGTTGAAGACCCAAGGCAAGGCTTTCGAAGGATTGCCAAAGGAGAAAAGACAGGAAGCCTCTTCACGTTTGAAGTGGAAGATACAAAGAACATAGCTTTGTTTAGCTATGGATCTCAAACTCTAACAGAGTTGGAGATATGGCACAAAAGGCTTGCTCATATTGGTGAGAGGACACTCAAACAAATTTGCAGGGACCAAAGTGTACTTGGTTTGCCTAATATCACAAGGCAACACATGATTTATAAGTGTGAAGCTTGTCAACTTGGAAAGGCTCATAGACAACCTTTCAATAAGAAAGGATATATGTATCAAATCCTTTGGATCTAGTGCACACGGATGTGTGGGGTCCAAGTAAGGAGCCATCTATATCAGGCCAAAGATATTATGTGTCTTTCATAGATGATTGTAGCAGGTGGACCATTCTGTTTTTCATGAAGCACAAGGATGAAGTGTTTAATTGCTTTGAAAAGTATATTGCTCTTGTTGAAAACCAAACAGGTAGGACTTTGAAAAGACTCAGATCAGATGGTGGAGGAGAATACTTCTCTTCTGAATTTGATGCCTTCTTGCATGAAAGAGGCATTAAAAGGGAAGTCACTACAAGGTATACACCCGAACTCAATGGTGTAGCAGAGAGGAGGAACAGAGCTATTGTCGAAGCTACAAGGTCCATGCTCAACGAAAAGGGATTGCCAAACTACCTATGGGCAGAGGTTGTGTCGACAGCCACATATCTCATAAATAGACTTCCATCTAAGTCACTAGATGGAACCACTCCATATGAAGTGTGGAATGGAAGAAGACCTAGTCTAGAGCATTGTAAAATCTTTGGATGCTTAGCCTATGCTCACATTCCTTCTCAAGTAAGAGGGAAATTGGATCCCAAGGCAGAGAAGTGTGTATTCATTGGTTATGATCAAAACCAAAAAGGATATAGATTGTACAATCCAACCAATAAAGGATTTTCTGTGAGTAGAGATGTAATTTTTAATTAAAACAAAACATGGTTTGATGATGACAGGAAAGTGAAGCTACATCATGACTTGGATGAAGATTTTCCATCACTTCAACCAAAGGAGCCAAAGCAGATTGAAGAAAGTGATTTGGAGATTGACCTAGAAGACTAGGAAAGACTAAAGCTATGGAAGAACAAAGGAAAAGCAAAGATGCAAGATGCTACATATGGACCCGAGAGCTCACATCAACCACTTAGAAGGTCTTCAAGGGAGAAGAAGAAACCACAGAGGTTCGGTTATGATACTTCTTTGGTCACCAAGCACTCAATCTACATTGCAAAGGATTCAACCAATGAAGAACCTACCACATTTGAAGAAGCACAAAGCAAGAAATCTTGGAGAGATGCAATGGATGAAGAAATGGAAGCCCTGAAGGAGAATGACACTTGGGAGCTTGTACCTAACAAGCCATCTATGAAGATAATCGGATCTCGATGGATATACAAAATCAAGAGGAATCCAGATGGAAGTATAAATAGACACAAAGCAAGGTTAGTTGCTAAAGGGTTTGCTCAAACCCATGGTATTGATTATGAGGAGACTTTCTCTCCTGTTGCAAAAATGCCTACAATTAGGGTTCTCATTAGTCTTGCTGCATCTAGAAATTGGAATCTTTATCAACTTGATGTAAAGAATGATTTCTTGAATGGATGGATTTCTGAGGAAGTGTATATGGCACAACCTCCTGGATATGAGGATGCACATCATCCTAACTATGTATGCAAGCTAAAGAAAGCTTTGTATGGATTGAAGCAAGCTCCAAGAGCTTGGAATTTCAGATTGGTGACTTATTTGCAGGACCAAGGATTCAAAGCTAGCAAGGCGGATACCTCTTTGTTCATAAAGAGGAATGGATCTGAAGTGATCTATTTATGTGTGTATGTTGATGATATTATTATCACAGGCAATGATCTTGAAGGAATCAAACAGGTAAAGAGTCAAATGAAGGAGGAGTTCAAAATAAGTGACCTCGGACCACTCACTTATTTTCTTGGATTGGAGTTGATCTACACAGATTCAGGTATATACATCACACAAAGGAAGTATGTCCATGACATGCTCGTCAAGTTCAAGATGGAAAATACCAAGTGTTCAAGTACACCTATGGAGCAAAATCATAAGCTTCGTGCTTATGAAGGAGAGCCAATTGAAGACATCACAAGCTATCAAAGCTTGGTTGGAAGTTTGAACTATGCAACACTCACAAGGGTGGATATATGCTATAGTGTTAGCATATTGAGTCAGTTTATGCATAAGCCGAGAAGACCCCATATGGAAGCGGCCAAGAGAGTCCTGAAGTACCTAAAGGGGACCATGAATGAAGGTTTGTTTTATTCATATACTTCAGATATTGAGCTAAAGGTCTACTCAGATGCAGATTGGGCCGGATCTAAAGATGATAGAAGAAGCACATCAGGGTATATATCATTTGCAGGTTCAAAAATCATTTCTTGGTCATTGAAGAAGCAACCAACCGTGGCATTATCTTCTACTGAAGCCGAATATAGAGGTTTGGCTACTGCAACTCAAGAAATCATGTGGTTAAAGTCTTTGTACACAGATCTTGGACTTCATTCTTCAACACCTCACATTTTTGGTGACAACACAAGCTCACTACATCTAGCAGCTAATCCGGTATACCATGCTAGAACCAAGCATATTGAAGTCCACTACCATTATGTAAGGGAGAAGCTAATGAGCAAGGATATTCAACTATCCTATGTCTCTACAGATATGCAATGTGCAGACATGTTGACTAAAGCTCTTGATGGTACAAAGTTAAGTAGATTCAAGTTGATGATTGGCTTGCAGGAAATCAAGGATGACGACTTATTTGAAGGTCAAGCATGTTAGGCTTGAGGGGGAGCTGTTGGTGCATTTTTCCCAAGCCTACATGCTTGATATGCTTGATATTATCCTCATTTGTAAGTCACATGAGTAGTCATGTCAACACCTCTTGTAAAAGAGTTCATTTTTATCTCTTGTATTTGAAAAAAGATAAAAGGAAAAGGATGGCTTACCTCATGCATGATGTAAAACCAAATTCGTGGCTATAACTACCAAAATCACGAATTTTTGAGCTGAGGGAATATCTCCTAACTTTGGAGATCACTTTTAGGTGGAGCCATTCGAATTCGAATTCAAAACTCCCTCCAAGAATAGCTATAAAAGGAGCAAGAAGGAAGAGGCGATTAGCAAGCCTTGTACGTGACCACTTCATGTCATTTTGTAGAGATTGAAGAGCTTACTCCAGAGCTCTATCATTCTACTCCCATTGTGCAAAGGTTCATTGCCAATGTGGTTGTAATCATATGTGAATCTATACATTTATTATCATCTACTCCTCTGTTTTGTTCTCTGCTATACTCACTCAGAGCAGTACCTTCAGAAGGTCATATCTCGAGTTCTACTAATTTTTTTTTATTGATTTAATGTGCGTTGGATAGCTCTTACTGTCTAGTTTTTGCATATAAATTTTCAAGGTCATTGAATTTATAGTTTTGGAGATATCTGCATTTTACTGCTCACTGGTCTATCTCTGCAGAGCCCCGAGAATGGTGGGCATGTTCCAGAAATTGATGAAACTTGTTCTCAGTGCTCAGTCCATCATTTGAAGTGTTTTAACTTGGATTTGGAGGCTTGCTTAGTCTATTTGCTATTCCCAAAAGGAATTTTTCAAATTCTTACCAGGTTGAGAGCACTGTTCAATTTTCCCAGCAGGTGTATGTCCAAAAATAGCAAGTTTTGGGAGCTAGTCATTTTGCAACTAGTCTGTCTTGACTTAAACTTTTGGGATACATGTTCCAAAGTACTTGGATGATATTTTGGTGGATTTAGGAATCTTAAAGGGTCTACTAATCAACTCTGAAGTCTCAATTGGCTGGTGTGAAGCTGGTTGTAGCAGCACCTACTCATCTTTGGATTGCATCCACCATCTCTCTTCACAAGGCGAACTAAGAATAATAAATAACTAGAAAGGATCTCATAACATGCGATTACAAGAGGAAAAGAAATGCTATTCAAAATACTAGATGAGTCAAGCCTAGAACAAGCAAGCATGTGTTCTCTTGTGAGCCTATTTTACTAGAGAGATTTATGAGGGTAATCCTTAAAGCTTTAACAAAGATTTTAGGCTTGCTATTTGTACCAAAAATCCTTATTAATTAATCATATATCCACTAGCAAAAGTGTAACTTTAGAAACCCTAGGCAAGGATTTGCTATCAAAATACTTTAGTGGATTTAGGATAAAGTTTTATAGATAACATCGTAGAGACTATATCTTAGAGAGGTTATATAATTCCAAGAAGAGAAAAGAGTAATCCAACACAATTGGACAAGAGGCATTCATTGAAGCTGCTGAATGAATTAGGAAGAAGAAAATATAGTTGAGACTTGCAGATGAAATGCCAATAATTGAAAGATGCAAAGAATGGATCTCAACATCTTCCTACATTAGAAGAAATCTAAACGTACCTAATAGAACCAACCTAGCAATAATAAGAGCCACTTAACTTAGGATACAAAAATCTATCACTTATCTCTATCATGATAGACAAAAGAGCGACTTAACACCATAAGTTTGTCCATTATGAAACAATGCCAAGGAAAGATAGCACCCATTGAAGCCTACATCATAGGTATAGGTGAATCTCATATTAAGTGTTTTGGATAAGTAGATTTAATATGTCACCTAGGAATTGTGTCCATGGATGCTACATTCGAGTGTGTAGGGATGATGCATTAACAAAAGTTGAAGTCATCCTAGGATAGGATATATTGTGCCCACATTCTCAGACCTTCAATACTCCCCAAGGAACACTATCTAGCATCATTTATGAGAAAGATGTGTTTCGCTTTCTAGAAGAGAGCGAAAACAACAAGCACCTCTACATGTCAATTTCACAAGCAAGAATTAAAGATATTCGTTTCAAGGATCTCACTATCAACTATCATCTATATTTTTCAATTTGAATTATTTGTCTCTTTAGGAGACTCACTCCAAGATCAACAAGAAGAATTCAACCACATTGAAGAATAATCAAATGAAGATATCCATTCAAAAGTATCACATCAATTTATGCAAAGATCCTTGCCCATAAAAGTAGTAAGGAAAGCAAGACATTGATGTACAATTATTGGACTTAAATAGATTTGGATCTTGAAAGGATCAATTCCACGAACATCTCCAGAAGTAAGAAGGTAACATTTCACTAAGAAGGAGCAACAAAGTTTTTGATGGTAACCATATCAAAGGAATACAGATAGATTGAAAGTCTTGAAGCCCTAGGTGAGACCTATATGGCTACCAAAGAAAATTTTGGAAGCACTACACCATCTCATAGAAACTTGGACACCTAAACAAAAGCAACAAGTTGTAGATTTAGATCCATAAGATCCAGCCTACAAGAAAAAATCCCACCACAAGAAAAAGGCTAACAAGTTTCTCAGTAAGCAAGAGACTTCGTTTCTAACCAATCATGGAGTTCTAGTAACCTAGAGACAAAATTAGAAAGATACAAAAACCATGAAGAATAAAATAGGAAATCATCCTCTAAATCATACCCCTAGTTTACAAAACACTCATCACTCATAGTCAACATCAACACCAGAATTCTCAATATAAATTTTAGCATATCAATCATAAACCAAAGCCTCATTTCCAAAAGCTCTTGGTCACATAGCTCGTAGTCTACCCCCTTTGCACCATGTCTATGGTAAACCCGCTATGAAGGCCATAGATACACTATCCTAGTTGTGCTCTAGAGTTTGTAAAGGATGTAAAAGACTTAGTGCCTTAACCCTTTCTACCTTGTTGATGTGACACATAAAGCATTGTTGAACATGTGTGGACAAAGGCTCTAGCTAATCCATGCCACCAAAATTTTCTTGTAACAAGCTCGATGGTTTTGTCAACACCACGATGCCCTACACAGGGAACATCATGGTTATTATGCATGCATTTTCTTCTAAAATCTTGGGAATCTGGTATGCAAACCTTTCCTTTTTGTTTACCTATTCCATTTTCCATGGAGAAATTGGAATATGGACTTGACTTGTTTGCTTTTCTAGGGGAAGAAACAACTAAAACTACCTCTTCTCCTATAATAGAGTCATCATTGATGGCTCTAATGATCTGTAACAAGTGTGGATCTTCCACATGTGCTTCCTTTATTGCTTGAAGCAATGAGCTTTCTGGAACTATAAAGCTCATTTGATACATTACCCATGATAATGCATCAACTACACCATTCTCTTTGCCTCTTTTATTTAGGATTTCCATGTCAAACTCCTGCATGATCTTAGCCCAAGGAGTGTTTCTACCTCAAAGATCTGGATGAATACAAAAATAATTGAGTTTTATGGTGATTTGTGTACACCTTAATGTCTACACCATAAAGATAGTGTCTCCAAACATTAAGTGAATGCACCACTTCCTATGGATCGTGTTCATGCACTAGCTAATGAGGCTATGCAGTACCCAAATTTTTGCTTTAAAAAGCTATTGGCATGCCATTTTGGCTCATGAGCGTCCCTATGGGTATGCCACTAGCATCTGTATCCAAATCAAATGGTTTTTGTGGATCTATCAATTTGACTATTGTAGCCTCTAAAATAGCTTGCTTTAGAGTATCAAAATTTTCTTCTTGATCTTGCTTTCATGAAAAGGTTATTTTGCCTTGAAGCAAATTCCTCATAGGTGCTTCTATCGATAAATAGCATGAAATGGATTTCTGATAGAAATTAGAAAGTCCTAGAGATGACTATAGTATCCCCTTATCTTGAGGAGTAGCCCATGCTAAAATGACTAAAATATTATTGGGATCCATCTGAACCACATCGCGTGATATCACATGCCCTAAATACTTTATGATAGGAAGAAAGAATTAAGTCCTATCTGGATTTACAAACAATTGATTTTCCATTAGCTTATTTAATACTAATCTTAGGTGAATTTCATGCTCATGTACATACCTACTATACACCAATAAGCCATCTACAAAATCCACAAAAAAATGTTCTATTAAACATACATAAAATATCATTCATTAACATCATGAAAGTAGCACTTGCATTAATCAAACCAAATGCCATAACTAAATACTTGTAATACACAAAATAGGTCATGTAAATTGTTTTGTATACATCATGCTCCGTAAATCTAATATGGTGATAGACCCTTCTCAAATCTATTTTACTCTATACAATTGCACCACCTAGAGCATCAAGGAGATCATCTATCCTGGGCATGGGATATCTATGCTTGAGGGTAAGGTTATTGAGTGCTCTATAGTCAAGACACATCATATAAGATTCATCTTTCTTCTTCACTAAAAGAACTAGTGCCAAAGAGTGGCATCTCTTCTTTCTTAATCATGGTTTGATTGTTTCTCTAAGTCCCAAGATAAACTTGTGGACTTGGGGAAACTCTAGAATAGAGTCAAGTACTTTAAGAAGTACCTCTCTATATTTTTCTACATAATCTTGAATTCTGTGGTTTCTTTTTACTAATGAGAAACCAAGTTTCTAGCTCCCTAAACCTATCTTCTAGTGGCACAAAATTATTATAAAATAAAACTTTAAAATCTTCCTAAGTACTCGGCTCTTTCTTATCCTATTGAATTTTATGCCACCACCTATTAGCAATGTCCATGAGATTATAGGTAGCCTACTCAATCTTATGCCTATCATCCATGATATGGCATAATTGAAAGCACTGCTCCCACTTGTTGATCCACTGCTCAACATCTTTAGCTGTTAGTGCACTAGTAGAGCAATGATATCATGAAGGCTTAAGGTGCTTGAGTGACCATTTGGATTCTCTAACTAAGACTCTCTCACTACAAATTTCTATAGTCTCATGCTCACCTAGAGCATCCGATTCCATTCTTGGAAGCTCACTTTATAGTATTGCTATTAGATATATTCGATACTCCACCCTCAAATGACCACAAATGTGTTGGTGCATTTTACCCAAGCCTACATGTTTGATATGATTTGATTTATGTTCATTTGTAGCCATATGTGTAGACATATGAACACCTCTTGTAAAGGAGTATATTTTATCTCTTGTAATTGTGAAAGAAAGAATGGCTTAAGTCATCCATGATGTAAAAAGGAAATTCGTGGCTCTAACTACCTAAAACCACGAATCCATCAGCTAAGAGAACATCTCCTAATTCTTAGAATCACTTTTAGGTGAAGTTATTTGAATTCAAATTTAAAACTACCTCCAAAAGTAGTTATAAAAGAGCAAGAAGGAAGTCGCCAAGAGAGAGCTTGATTCATGCCCACTTCATGTTCATTTGTAGAGATTGAAGAGCTTACTAAATATCTCTATCATTCTACTCCCATTGTGCAAGTATTCATTGTGAATGTGGATCAAATAGAGGTAGATACAATGGAGGCTACAACAACAACAACAACAACAACAACTACAACAACAATTACAACAACAACAACAACTATCAAAGTGGCCATAGAGGAAATTAGAAGAATGCTTCAAGAACACACAAAATTAGAGAGGAAGAGGCTTCCACGGAGGAGGCTATGGACAATCAAGAGGCAAGTTCAATAATGGAGGAAACAATTACCATCACAATTACAACCAAGGATACAACAACAACTACCAAGGAGGCTTCAAAGGAAGGAGAGACTGCAAAAACTATATAGATGATAAAAAAGATTCCCTATTACTCATGAATATGACAACCAAGCAAGGTAAAGATGATGAGTACCTATTCTATATTGATTCTAGTTGCTCCAATCATGTAGCAGACAAGCATTATTGTCGGATCTTAAAGAACCCAAAGGAAAGAATGAAGTTCAGACAAGTGATGACACTTGGCACTCAGTAAAGAAGGTTGGAAATGTTAACACTAGTTTGATACCAAAATAGGACACTTGTGTCCTTTTTTGACAATTTTTCAAACAATCACACACCTTCCACTAAGAGATTTGTGAAAATATTTTAACACACATATTAAATATAATTCAAAGTCTAATGCAAAATTAGAAAATACAATAAATCATGTTTTGTGTTCATGTAAATAGCCTCTCAAGATGCTATGGTAGTGAACAGGATGAAAATTCCTAATCAAATGTATTTTTATCAAAAGAAAAAAATTCATTATATGAAAGAAAAAATTATACACATTCCTTGAAACGTAGATCACATAGTATGAACCTCGAACTCACTTAGAAAAATCATTTCAAATCAAATAAAATCAATTATTTTGTCTTTGTACACAAAAAACAGCAAGTAGTTCTAAACATGGTTCAAACCAACTTATGGTCCACAGAGGTCTAAAAATATGCCAAAAATCAAACAAGGTATAAAGACAACACCCAAGGTATACACATGTAAAATCAACTACTATTACTCTAGTTACCAAAAACAAAAAACTATAGCCTACATATATGACTCAAAAGAAATTATGGACATCATCCAAGGCATACACATTCAAGTTACCAAGTAGAAAATGTGTGACATAAAAAACCAAGGCTTACCCATAAAATGCTAAATTATTTATCGACATCCAAATTTTCACATCTTTGGACACAACCAAGAATCTTCTGTTGTGTGGGCATCAACCAAATTCTATAGATACAATCATGAATAGTTTATGGACACATAACAAAGCATATATATTTATGGAAGAGATCTAGTTTCTTCACATGAAGAAAGAAAATAAGACATCAAACAAGGTGTACACATAAGGGAACTACCAATATGTGAAAATCAACCAAGTTCTTTATATCTATGTGCACCAAACAAAGTAGATATATGTCTGGACATCAACTAATATATCCACAAACAAATATTAACATCCAATTGAAATAATTCCATATTACAAACATTTAGCTTGATATCAAAGAAAATAAACTAGTTCCTACCAAGAAACAAGAGTCATGTACACATAGAATCAAAAGAATATATAGTTTTAACATGTTTAGTAAAAATATTTTTTTGATAGTTGTTATATGCATAAACACACAATCCCTTGCACACATGCACACATGCACACATACTAAAAATAATACTAGAAAATCTTTGATATAATAAAATGATAAGGATCATTTGAAAACATTTCATAATTTCCATCATGGATGCCATCTTCTTTTTGTCAAATGAAATATGTATGCCTATTTTTTCAATTCTTATCACAATCACACATTATTTATGGCATTAAGGCATATTTTGGAAGGTTTAAAACTTAGAATAGCATTTAAGTCATTATTATTTTTCATCATAATTTTTTATTCTACCTTTGGAACTATGTTATTTTCATGAACATAGAAATATATGCTTTGCCAATTTAGAATGAAATTCAACACCAAATGCAATGGCTACTAGTTCAAATCGGAGGCCTTCTAACTTTGAACAAAAATATGCATTCAATTAGCATGAAGGTTATCCATTGATAACTTGCCAATTCTCTGCAATATCACTTACATACAAATTATTGTGAGCCATTCGTAAAAAGGTGTGATAAATGGTAGTGATCTAGAGAAGACAAGTTTTAAGTCCAGGTTTAGTTCAACCTTCTCAAGAGACCCCTAGGAACTTGCTTTACACTGCCAAAATCCATCAATAGCTTTCCATTTCCTAAAACATATCCAATTTGTCAAAATGTTTAAATTGCGTTATCTTTTTAGTTATGCTAAAATTTGAGTTTTTAAAAATTCCCATTTTCTTCTTCATTTAATAACCCATGTGAAGTTGTAAAATGTTTAGAATTATATTTTTCTCTAAAAATACATGATGTGGGCTACCAAATCCAAGTGAACATGCCATCAAATCCTCAAGGGTGCCATCAAGAAAAATAAACAAGATCAATGTTGAATGAGAAAAAGCTTCCTAACTATCTATGGGTAGAGGCTGTTTCCACAACCACTTAATTAATCAATAAATTCCATCCAAGTCTCTAGATAGGATGACACCTTATGAGGCATGGAATGGTAGGAGACCTTCTTTAGATCATTATAAGATCTTTGGGTGCATTGCTTATGCACACATACCCTCACAGATTAGAAGAAAACTTGATCCAAAAGCTGAAAGATGCATATTTATTGGCTATGATCAGAACCAAAAAGGTTATAGATTATATAATCCCACTAAAAAGGATTTATAGTTAGGAGGGATGTGGTATTTGATGAAAATAACTCTTGGTTTGAGGATGATTGCAAGAAAATAAAGCTACCCTATGATTTGGAGAATGATTTTCTAAATCTGACCAAAGAAGAACCACATACATCAAAGGATGTCAACTCAAAAGATAAAGAAAAAATTTTGAATCTTGGAAGTCCAAGGGCAAAGCAAGGCTCAAAAATGTGCAAGACATTCTAGAGTCATCCAATCAGGCACTTAGAAGTTCTCAAAGGGAAAGCAAGAAACCTATAAAGCATGGCTATGACACATCACCAGTCACCAAGCATTCTATATACATGGCTAAGGAGTCTATGTCAAAGGAACCATCTACATTTGAAGAAGCTAACAAAAGGGAAGAATGGAGAGAAGTGATGCAAGAAGAAATTGAAGCACTTCAAGATAATAGCACTTGGGATTTGGTTCCCAAAAAACCATTCATGAAGGTAATAGGATCCAAGTGAATTTACAAAGTGAAACAGAATTCAGATGCTCAAACCCATGGAGTGGATTATGAGGAGACCTTCTCACCTATAGCCAAAATGCCAACCATCAGAGTTTAAGTAAGTATTGTTGCTTCAAAGAATTGGAACTTGTACAATTTAGATGTTAAAAATGCATTCCTTAATGGGTGGATCTCTGAACAGGTCTACATGGCTTAACCACCAAGATATGAAGACAAAGATAAACCTGGTTGATTGGTCAAGCCACAAATGTTGCAAGGTGAAGAATTGTATTGTCTCCCCCTGCCTTGATTTCCTCCTCTGCCCCTTCCTCTAGTACCTCTCATCTTGTTGAGCTTTGTCTCATGTGTGAAGATTTGCCCCATCAATGTATTGAGGTCAAGTATCTGCATGTCCATATATAGGTCTGTTGTTGTGGTGAAAGACTCCCATTTGTCATTAGCCTTGATGCCATTTATGATTTGCCTTACTATCTGCTCCTCTTCTATTTCTTCTCTAATACTCCCAAGTTGATCAGTTACATCCTTCATCTTGGTCACATAGTCAGCTACACTTCGCTTTGGTTTCTTCTTCAAGGTTGTGAATGCCATCCAAAGTTCTTTCTTTCTAGCCCTTGTATTTGATGAGAAGTATGAAGATAGTACTTCCCAAGTCTCTTGGGAAGTCTTAAAATTCCTTATATGAGGTAACAAAAAATCAGATATTGAATTGAGTATGTAAGACCTAGCTATAGCATCATTTGCACACCAAGCATCTAGTCTCTCTTGCTCCTCTCTTGTAGGTTGGTGTTTGCTTCTAAAGGTTGGAATTTGTTCATCTCAAGATATGTATCCATACAAGATTCTTCCTTGGAGATAAGCCTTCATCCTTAGGGACCAATCTCGATAATTTCCCCTGTCAAATTTTTCAATGAATGATGGAAATCCCTCTCCCATTTTACCTTGATGTTGCTCTGATACCAGTAATGAAGGAGATGGTGGACACCTTCCAGAGATGAGATGGTGCTACAAAGTCTTGCTTCACACCAGCCAAAACTAAGTTGACGAGTGCAAAGTAGACTTCTTGAGCTTTCCAAGAAGCACAAATAATCACTCAAGAACTTTCGAAGATGATCCTCAAATCATTGGATCAAAATAGATGAGTTGGAGTTTCATTGTGAACCAAAAACTTGCTAATTTGGTCACTACACCTACTCAAGAAATTGAGTAGTTCTCTTTCTCTACTAACAATTGAATAAAATCCTTTTGGGGATATCTAACTAACTAGGTTAGCTAACTTTCCAAAATTATTTCACTTGAAATGATCAACTATACACTGAGAATAAAACTTAGCAAGTTAGATGCACCCTAACATTTTCGAGAGTTAATAGTATGTAGACGAGAGGGCAATGTTTCACACATAACTCGAGATTGGCTCTGCCAATTGAAATGAAACTTTTTAGCACCAGAAAAGATATTCTAACAAATGTATATCAACTTAAATCACAACAAACGATCAATTATACTTTGAGAAATTGATTAGAGAAGTTTATTGTTCTAAGTGATACATGATAGAGTAGAAAAGATGAGATATGAGAAAACTATGTGTCTTAATGCACATAAATTACATTGACATTGGCAACAAATAATTGCACAATGTGAGGGCAATGGTAATTCTATAGTGAGAGCTGAATGTCCACTGTAAATACCTCTAAGTATCTTTCCAAATTGGGCTTTATCTGGCTACTCATTCGTGCAACTAAATAGTCCTCTTTTATAGCCTTTTCTTGGAGCCAAGATTCAAGTTTGAATTTGAATCTTTACCTAAAAGTTTTCCAAAGTTTTAGGACTTGATTGCCATAAATCCTCACCAAATACTTTGTGGAAAGATTCTCCTAAGAACTCATAATTGCAAGTGCTTCCAAATATTCACTTTTACAAGAAGTAAAAAATCAATCTTTTACATGGGATTTATTCATGTGCTAATACATGAATGAACATATGATCTTTAGGATAAGTGATCAAGCATTTAGGCTTGGAGTAATTGCACCAACACTTCTAGGGACTGTTCATGGGACTGATCATGAGCCCCAAGAAACACCGTATCCTAATCATCTTGGTCAATTGATTCCTCTTGATGCAGATCTTCTATATGCTTGGAAACATAGAAATGTAGATGCACTCTATGTTGTTGTTACAAGTACTATTAAAAGTGTTCTAAATCTTATTTAACATATGAACAAAGCATGTGAAACATGGAACATATTGGGAAATCAATATTAGAGTCGTAATGAGAGATAGATTCAGAACTTGGAGAATTAGCTAGCAATAGAAAGGTTTGCTGCTAGGGTGACTACAAAGGTGTTTATCACTCGCATAGAGAATCTATAAAATCAAATGGCAAAAGTAGGTGTAGAAAAGTCAAGTCAGGACTATTCCACCAAGAAGTATGACTACAATGCAAGGTGTGAAACGTGCTTGAGAAGAGAAAGTAATAGACACCCCACAATCAAAAAGAATACATATACTTTCAAAGGTGTCCTTATCAAACCCTCTAGCCATTACTCAATGTGACATCTATGCGACCCTCGAAGTGATGCATGCTTACACTAAAGGTCAGGTGAACCTTACTACACAAGGTCACCAGTATCATCAATCAAGCAAACAACAAAAGTCCAAACAAGCAGGCAAGAGTAGATCAAAATTCAATCGATATAAAAAATTGGGTTTAAACAACTCAAGCTCAGATGACGAGTCATCCCAGGAACAAGACACACTAAATACTAACATACACATGGATGAAAATGTTGATGAGTTGAATAAAGTTCCAAATCAAGTTGAAAACGAGAGTATACAAGGGGAACAAACTCAACAGATGCAAGAAGAGAAACCGAAAAATGTGGACACCATTCAACTGAACACCGAAACAAAGATATCACTCAAAGAGGTGTCCCATCCTCGGTCCAAAGCAATCGCACATCCAAAACAAGAACAAGGTACTCAAGAAGAGACAGAAGAACAAGGGTGTATCATACCCATCCGAGTGGTTGATGCACAATCACCTTTGGATGTGGAAATTGATTCCCAAAGAGTGCAATCTAAGGAATCAGAAGTACAAGAAACAACACCCGTAACCAAAAGGGCTGGGCCAAGAGTGCAACTCCATATCACGTAGCCAAGCCAGGAGACACTACATGTAGCGCAAGGAAAAGATATGCGAATGGGTGAAGAACCCATTACATAAAAAAGATGGCTAAATGTCGATGTGAATCAGTTGAAGCCAATAGTCAAAAGTATGATTGATATGGCCATGACCGCTTAAACCATATTGATGAAGATAAATAAAAAGCTGAATTATTTGAGGTCAAAAGTATATTGCAGATCATGAGCAAAGAGCTTTCGGCCAAAAACATAAGTATTTAGTAGGAACTCGCATAGAAGACAATTGAATTGGAGGCCAAGCATGACGAGTTGAATCATGTAAAGGAAGAAAACTTGATGATCAAAAGGAAACTAGAAGAAGCAACACAATATGTATTCGACATTCAACATCAAGTCACAACATGTAAAACGTAATAGGAAGCACATGAATTGGAGAAGATGCATATGACAAATTGCAACAAATTACTAGAAAGCCAAATAAAAGTATACATGGACAAAGCAGACCATCTACACACCCAAAACAAAGAGTTAATGGATTCCATTATGTTAAATCAACTTATCGACAACACTGTCATAGAAGGTGAAGGAATACAATAAATGAAAAAATGAAAGCAAGGTTGTTAGAAATGGAAGATCAGCTAAAACAAGAGCAAAGGAAGCATGCTAAACTCAAAGCCAAGTATACTTTAGACACAAAATCACTGGAACTTAAGTGGAAAGAGGCAGTGCAAAAATACTCCGAGCAATGCATACAAGATGTTGATCAAGTAAGGATCATTTGTGAAGCTAAAACAACAGTGGAGGATGAGCTCAAGGCAAGTAAGTCACAACATGATGAGAAAGATCAGATCATTGTGGAGCTTAGAACACAATTAGAACAAGCAAAGAACTTGGGGACACCAACAGTGCAACCATCCGGCCTATGCCATAACTACAGACCTAAGTCAAAAGGAACGGGCACTACTGGTGCCCTGTCTTAAAGAGAATTTTGAAAATGAAGTAGAAAAATTCATGAAGGAGGATAAAATCAAAAGCAAGGATTTAGATCAGATAATGAAGCCCTTCAACCTATCTTATGGAATCATGAAAGAGCAGACTAGAAGGTACATCAAGAAAACAACCTAGAAGGATCCGGATGAGCAATTAAATTTCTAGGCCAATACTTCTAATTACACTCAACAGGAGTTTGAAGTTGCTGATCCTATTTGGAGACAGAAATTTTTGGAAAAAAATCCAACTTTTTAGGTGCACGGAAAGAGGCACCATATTTATTACATTGGTAGCTTGATATATGCTACTCACACATAACTAGATATATCCTATAGTGTGGTAGGGCTTAGATAGTTCATGCACTTACCTAGAAAACCACACATGGAGGTTGCAAAGAGAGTACTTAAGTATCTCAAGCCAACACTTAATGAAGGTATCTACTATACTTACTCTTTAGATTTGGATATCAAAATCTATTGAGATGGAGATTGCGCAAGAGCAAATGATGGTAGAAGAAGTACCTCTGGATACTTATCATTTGCATGTTGTCGGAAAGAATTTATTACTCTTAAAATATTGCTAAAATCAAAAGATTAATTGATTGATATAAGTTTGGTTAAATTATGATAATTTTGACTAATGTTTGATTTTAATTTACAAGATAAGAATTTTGATGATCAATATCAAGATGGGAAGTATTTATCTAGGTGTTTTCTAATATTATTAAGGATATAGATGAAAAATCAAGGGTTAGTTAAGGGTTTGTCTATGTTTTGAAAGTATATGCAAGGGTATTTAAGGGTCAACTGTAGGTTTTGATCATGTTTTATAGGGTTCTAGCTTAATTTCAAGGTTAATTAAGGGTTATTTATCAAATCTAGAGGGTTATGGAAGGTTAGAAGATTATTTTATGGATTAGTTGGGGTTAAAAATCATGGTTTGAAGTAAGTTGAAGGGTAAACCTATGGTTAAGTGATTAGTTAAGTACGTTTTAGTCTATAAATGAGTTAATAAATAGGGTAAATATAATAAATGGAACCTTAGCAAAATATTTCAAATGAAAAATATGTTAATTATTAATTGTCATTATTTTCACTAAGGTTATGGTAACAATTAAATTTATTGATGGGTTTAATTTATTTTATTCTAAAGGTTTGCATTTATTCTAAAGTAATTCAATAAATAAAAAGGAATTGAAAGGTTGTATTTCAATCTAAAGTCTAAGGCCAAGTAAATATTTAATTGAATGGTTGTTGTGTGTATTTTGGAAAAATCAAATGGAGGAAAATCCCATGCCTAATTTCTTGTTGAGTACTGTTGAGTTAAAGAGGAGTAAATGTAGGCTGCATGGATCACTTATCTTAGGAAAAATGTGGGCTATGGTGGGCTACTCTCATCTATATAAAGAGGGAGTACGTACTCACAAGCTCATGTGATTTTTCAGGTACTCTATTTTTCTCTTAGCTCTAGACTATAGTCATTTGTGCTCTAATTTCCATGACTGAACTCTAACAGGAGGAGAGAGAAGGCCATCTCTCTTGCTTTTGTCATTCAGTCATTATAGAGCAAAAATTTTTTACTTTGGAAAAAAGTCGACGCAGAGAATTCTGAGATTGATTTCTTTTTTTTTCCCTTAATTTTCCTTCATTTTTTCCTTCTTCCTATCCTTTTATTCCTTCTTCTCCCTCTTCTTTAATGCTTCTCCTTCTCACTCTGACTCTCTTTCTCTGTTGCCGGTGCAGCAGAGCTGCACGCGCAGCACAGAGAGAGAGAGAGAGAGAGAGAGAGAGAGGAGAGTGATGTTTTTTTAATTTTATTTTTGTTTTACTTTTATATTCTTTTTTTATATATTATTTGAATTGAATCCTTCTTCCCTCCTTGCAGCCAGTCGGGGCCTTGACTGATGCACAGAGAGAGAGAGAGAGAGGAGAGTGATGTTTTTTTATTTTATTTTTGTTTTACTTTTATATTCTTTTTTTATATATTATTTGAATTGAATCCTTCTTCCCTCCCTGCAGCCAGTCGGCGGGCCTTGACTGACGCACAGAGAGAGAGAGAGAGAAAGAGAGAGAGATAGAGAGAGAGAGAGTGTGTGTGTGAAGTGAGAGTTTTTTTATATATTTTGTTTTTTTCTTTATTTTTTTTCTTTTTCTTTTTTATTTATTTTGGTATCTCCATTTTTCCTCTCTTCCCTTCCCTGCAGCCGTCGAAGAGTAGTGCAATCCGACAGTAGAGAGAGAGAGAGAGATAGAGAGAGAGAGAGACTGATAGAGTTTTGTTTTTTTCTTTCTTTTTTATTATTATTGTTTCTTACTTTATTTCTTTTCTTTTTTTTATGTTTTAAATATTATATGATTTAGATTATATACATATTTTATGTGTTTATTTTTTGTTTTATGTTATTATTTATTCTAGGAAAAATTAGGTTTATAATATGCTTGTGTACAAATAAATATATATATGTGTTTATGTATGTGAATTTATATATGTGTGTGCATGTATATGTAATTATTTATGTATGTGTGTGTGTGTTTAATTAATTAGATTGGTTACATATTACATGTATGTTTTGTTATCCTAAAGTTTTTTGTGTGTTCACAGGTTAGCAAAAAGGAGCAATTCAGCCTTATTTTCTTCCAATGAATTCATTCTTCCTTCCAACTTCTCTTTATCCAAATAATTATCCTATCTATTCTTAGCTTATTCTTTCCTTTTCTTACCCTTAATCCAAGCTTCTTCAACCCTTAGCTTGTTGGAGACTTATTAGAAAATGCATTAGATTTAATGATGTTTGTGCCCATGTTAGATGTAAGTGCATATACTCATGTTAGATGCTTGTTAGAGATAAGTGCATATACCCCTGTTAGATGTTAGTGTATGTTAGGCATGATTGTTAAATGTTAGGCATATTAGTTAAGGTAATGCATGTTAGATGTTAGGTAATGCATGTTAGATGTTAAGTAATGCATGTTAGATGTTAGAAGTTATACTAATACATGTTAGTAAATGTTAGGTAGTGCATGTTAGAAGTTAGGTATTGCAAATTAGATGTTAGTAGTTATGTTAATGCATGTTAGAAGTGTATGCATGTTTGTTAATGCATGTTAGAAGTGTATGCATGTGAGTTAATGCATGTCAATTAATGTATGCATATTAGATGTATATCACGTATGCATCCATGTTGATGTATGTTATGCATGCATGTGTGTTTGTGCATGCATGTTCATATATGTGCATCTTAGATGTTAAGTAATGCATGTTAGATGTTAGATGTTAGATATTAGGAAATGCATGTAAATGTTAGATGTATGTTAGTGAATGATATTTATGTAAATGTATGCATAGTTAATGTATGAATATTAGATGATAGTGTTTGCATGTATGTATACATGTCATGCATGTTTGCTTGTTGCATGTTAGTGCATGTATGTTCATGCATGGACATTAATGCATGTGCATGTATGCATATGATTTTGTTTAGCATATCATGAGTAGTTGCTAGTGCATGTGCATGTATGCATGTTCATTTATGCATGTGCATGTATGCATATGATTTTGTTTAGCATATCATGAGTGGTTGCTAGTGCATGTGCATGTATGCATGTTCATTTATGCATGTGCATGTATGCATATGATTTTGTTTGCATATCATGTTTGTATTTAAGTGCATGCATGTATGCATGTGTATGTATGTTCATGCATATGTATGTTAGTGCATGCTTGCTCATATATGTATGCTAGTATATAAAATTCCATGATAGGAATGGAATATATGTGTGTTAGTGTAAGTTATTTATGCATATGTGTGTTAGTGTAAGTTATTTATGCATATGTGTATGCACGCATGTATACATGTAAGTTATGTTAGTGCATGTATGTTATGTATGCATGTTATGTTATGTCATGCATGTATGTTAGTGTGCATGTATGCATGTTCATTTATGTTAGAGTATGTTATGTCATGCATGTATGTTAGTGTGCGTGTATGCATGTTCATTTATGTTAGAGTATGTAATGTCATGCATGTATGTTAGTATGCATGTGATGCATGTTAGCATATGTAAAATGTATGAATATGTATAAGTGTATTAAGCTATGTGAATTATATGATGTAATGTATAAATTAATTATTTTATTGCAATGTGTATGTTTAAATAAATGAATGTACTTATATATATTTGTTTTAGAAAAGTTAATTATCTTATAATAAACTAAGTTTTTTAAATATGTTAATTTTAGATGAGTGTTAATCTTTAATAAAAGTATACTTATATTTCTCATGTGTTTTTTCAGATGACATGCAGCCCTGTTGAAGAAGAACTGAAGACTTGAAGTGTTGAAAGAATTTACTTAGCTAAAATATACTGTTTAGTTTGTATAGGACAACATTTTATAAACAGTTCTTATAACTTTGTATAGGAAATCTATCATTAATCTAGTTTCATTTCATCTTTATGTCTAAAGAGGCTTCAACTAACCAGTTGAAGTTAAAGATACTGAAATTAAAGAACTAGTTAAAGATAAGATTGTAGAAGAAACTTTACATTCTAGAGAATTTGATCATCGTTTATCTAGAACTTTACCTTTAATTTCCTTTGATCCACGTAGTACTGAAGATAGTGAAGATCTTTTTCCACCAGCCATAGCTAGAAACACTGATAATTCCCAAGAAGATTTAAACATAACAGAAACCATCAAAGATCAAGTAGTTCGTGAGAAATTAATCTTACGATCCTATTTAGACGCAGTGGAAAGATATAGAAACTCTTTGCCCTACGGACCTTAGGAAAAATTATACTTGTTCTACATAGTCACCCTGTGTGCGCCGTTAGCGAGACGATTGAATTGATCCGCCAGTGGTCACCATTCGCTCCCACAACGTTCAAAATTCTTTTCTTAGAGTTCCAAGAAGCAACCAAAAGTTGCTTTATCTTCAAGTGAAGCAGAGTATAGAGGTCTAGCTATTGCAACTCAAGAAACAATATGGCTCAAAGAGTTGTACTTAGATTTGGGACTTGTAAGTTCCAAGCCTCACATACTTGGAGATAATGTAAGTTCTATGCATGCAGTTACAAATCCAAATTTTCATGAAAAGACAAAGCACATAGAATCTCATTAACACTTTGTAAGAGGCAAGTTTATGGCAAAGGAAATTGACTTATCATTTGTTCCTACTGCGAAGCAAACAACTAACATGATGACAAAGGCACTTGATGGGACAAGGCTATGTAGGTTCAAGTCTTTGGAAAGAACCTATCAGAGTATGAAGACTCAATCATACTGTAGCTTGAAGGGGAGCTTTTTGTGTACCAATATTTTAGTATTGTTGTAGAAAATGTTTCATATTAACCATCATATGGATTGTGCCATATATGTAGCTTGAACAATAGCACTTATGTGCACACCTTTCATTGTACTTGTTGATTAATCACTTATGATAATTTATCTTGTAAGGTTCAAAGTATTTAACTTTGTTAAAGGGAAGAATAAAATGCACAAAAACCACAACTTAGAAGTGTTTGAAATCGATTCTCAATCAATCATCCAAAAAATTGTTATCACTCCAACTTCCACTTTTCCAAGAGTGTAGGAAAATATTCCAATCACGTTAAACTACTAAGCCCGCCTATTTTCAAATTGTAATCCATGAAGAAGAAGTCTGCAAAGATCCATGAGGTTCTATATAATGACTCTAAATCATTTGTACATTATGAGAGTTATGATTTGATGCAATACATATACTCTTTGATCATTACTTGGTGCCATATCAATTCTTTGCTCCTTTTTCTTGAGACTCAATCATCCTGCAGAGGCTATTGTTCTCTCTATAGAGCTTAAAATTTTATGAACCAACACTCATTAGAATACTTTTTACTTTATGTTAAATAATGTTTCAAGTCATTTTGTTTAGAAAATGCAGAGACATCATAAGTTCAAGGTCTCGCGATCATTTTTTGCATAGTGTTGAAAAATCAAGATGACATTTAATCAGTGTTAATCTTACTTCTCCTTCATTGGTTGATGTACATTAGGGCTTTTATGCATTATAGCAAGCCCACCCTATGTAGGACACTCCTTTAACACTAGTTCTGTACTAGGACACTTGAGCGTCTTGGGACAATTAAGTGTCCTGCTTTTACACCAAATTGATTGATTTTTCTTGGTGACACCCTTGAGGCTTTGATGGCATACTCACTTGGATTTGATAGCCCACATCATCTATTTTTAGAGAAAAATATAATCTTTAACATTTTACAACTTCACATGGGTAATTAAATGAAGAAGAAAATGGGAATTTTTAGAAACTCAATTTTTAGCATAACTGAAAAAATAACACAATTCAAACATTTTGACAAATTGGATATGTTTTAGGAATATGGACTCAAAACTTGTCTCATAGGAGACCCCTTAGCTTATAATTGAAGAAAAACCTCTTTGTCAGTTTTTAGCCCCCTCTGAACGTTCATATCTTCTCTAGATAACTGTCACTTATCACACCTTTTAAAGAATGGCTCACTATAATTTGTATGTAAGTGAGATTGTAGAGAATTTGCACGTTATCAATGGATAACATTCATACTAATTGAATGCATATTTTTATTCAAATTTAGAAGGCCTTTGCTTTGAACTAGTAGCCATTGTATTTGGTGTTAAATTTCATGCTGAATTGGAAAAGCATATATTTCTATGTTCATGGAAAGAACATAGCTCCAAAGGTGGAATAAAAAATTATGATGAAAACTAATAATTATTTAAATGCTATTCTAAGTATTAAACCTTCCAAAATATGCTTTCATGCCATGTTTCATTCTTAATCTCATCAAATAATATGTGATCCGCAATGGTGATTGTGATAAGAATGAAAAAAATTGGCATACATATTTCATTTGACAAAAAGAAGATGGCATCCATGATGGAAATAATGAAACTTTTGCAAATGATCCTTATCATTTTATGATATCAAAGATTATATCAAAGCCTTTTGAGTATTATTTTTAGTATGTGTTGATGTGTGCAAGGGATTAACAACTATCAAAAAAGTATTTTGACTAAATATGTTTCTTTTGATTCTATATGTACATGACTCTTAGTTTATTGTCTTGGATATCAAGCTAAATGTTTGTAATTTGGCATTTTTCCAATTGGATGTAAATATTTGCATGTGGATATATTGGTTGGTGTCCACACATATATATTTTTTTTTTGGTGTACATAGATCTGAATTTGGTTGATTTTCAAAGGTTTTAGGCGTTAGTTTTTTGTTTTTGGTGTCTAGAGTCATAGCAATTGATTTTATATGTGTATACCTTGATTTTTTTCTTCATATCTTGTTTGATTGTTGGCATATTTGTACACCTTTGTGGATTCCCATAAGTTTGTTTGAACCATGTTTAGAACTAGTTGCTGTTTTTGGTGTACAAAGTCAAAATAATTGATTTTATTTGAATTGAAATGATTTTTCTAAGTGAGTTTGAGGTTCATACTACGTGATCTATGTTTCAAGGAATGTGTATAGTTTTTTCTTTCATATGATGTATTTTTTTCTTTTGATAAAATACATTTGATTAGGAATTTTCATCTTGTTCACTACCATATCATCTTGAGAGGCTATTTACATGAAAAAAGAACATGATTTATTGTGTTTTATAATTTTGCATCAACCTTTGAATTATATTTAATATGTGTGTTAAAGGATATTCTCAAATTCTCTTTGTAGAAGGTGTGTGATTTTTTGGAAAATTGTCAAAAAAGGACACTCAAGTGTCCTGTTTTGGTACCAAACTAGTGTTAAGAGGAATTTTTCGAATTGTAATTGTGCTAGCTTCTCTGTGTTTGAATTCATAACTTCCATCCAAATATAGAAATTTTTTGTGAGCTAGTCAAGGTGCAAGTTATCTATATTGCATCAACTTGGACTTGTTGATGTTTCAAAGTACCTATTGAGTTTTATTGCACTAACCAAAAGCCTACAATTTTTATTTTACATATTCAAAGACCTAGAGTAGGTCCTTTGTTGTTTTGTTGGACCATCTTCACCATTTGACAAACCTAATTCCAAGTTTCTCCAAACCTCTCCCAAATCTTTCAATGGTATTATAGCAACTTCATGAAGGGAGATGGATTTCCATCAATGATTGAGAATCTTGATAGAAACAATTATGCCTCTTGGAAGATTAGAATGGAAGCTTATTTGCAAGGAAGAAATCTGTATGGTATTATATCACGTGATCAAACAATTCCTATTCCAAGATCCAAAGGAGGAATCCCTCAAGAGCAAACATATAATCTCAGACTTTGGTGTGCAAAGGATTCTCAAGAAATGTCATACATACTAGAATATTTCTTTGATTTTTTATTAGCACATATTAGAGGATGCAAGACATCTCAAGAGACTTGGGATGCCCTAGGGACTTTCTTTTCTTCTAGTACAAAAGCAAGGAAGAGTCATCTCTATAATGAGTTCAACCAAATGAAGACGAATCCAAAACAAACCATCAGAGAGTTTGTTACAAAGGTCAAGGAGGTTGCAAACCAATTGGCCTCCATTGAAGATCTAATTGAAGAAGAAGCCACCATGAGGCAAATTCTGAATGGGATTAGAGGTGACAAGCAATGACAATCTCTCACCATGGCTTGTGACATAACTATGAATGTGCAAACTCTAGACTTAATCATCTATCTTGGACAATGCTTCAATCAAAAGGCCAACAATAGCATAAAGAAATGTAACTCCTATCAATGTAATTCAACTTGCAAATAAGAAGGACAAGAAATTGAAAAGAAAGAAGAAAGAAAAGGATGAAGAAGAGACTTCACAAGCCAACTTTGCAAGAAAGAACAAGTGGAAAGGGAATAAGGGAGGACCAAAACATGACCAAATCAAAACTCAAGGTTTTCAACCATGTGCCATCTGTGATAAGACCAAGCACACCCCTCTGAATTGCTGTTTCAATGGCAACTATAGAGGCAGAGGAGGAAACAACTATAACAATAACAATAGAGGCCATAAAAAAAATGACTACAATAATTATTCTTAAAATCAACACCATGAAGAGTCATTGCTTATGATGAACCTAAGCCACAAGGAAGGTATAGATGATGATCATTTATTCTACATAGATTCAAGATGTTCAAATCATGTTGTAGGCAACATAGATCTCTTATCTAAATTGGAAAGTCCAAAGCATAGACATGAAGTCCAAATAGGGGATGACCCAAATCATAATGTGGAGAAGATTGAAAATTTCAAGGCTTCCAATGGTACAACAAATATTGTGACCAAGGTACTCTTTGTTCCCACTATCACAAAAAACCTAACAAGTGTAGGCCAAATAGTTGAAAAAGGCTTGCAAGTTAGGTTCACCCAACATGGAGATTCTGTGGAAGATCCATGTCAAGGCTTCAAGAAGATAGCCAAAGGTGACAAGCCCTAATAGGCTTGTTGCTTTCTAAGTAGGAGAAACCAAAAACATTTCTCTATTCAACTTTGGGTCTCAAACCATAAGTGAGCTTGAAGCGTGGCATAAAAGGCTAGCTCATGTGAATGAAAGAACCTTGAAGGATATATGCAAGGATCAAAGTATTCTAGGCCCGTCAAACATATCAAAACAACACATCATCAATAGACATGATGCTTGTCAAATTGGGAAGGCACAGAGAAAACCATTCAACCACAAAGGCTACATCCACAATAACTTATTCGAGTTAGCATGTATAGATGTATGGAGGCAAGCCAAGAACCTTCTTTGGCAGGATCAAGGTATTATTTCTCATTTATTGATGAACATAGTAGAGGAATATTCTATAGTCTCTCAAGAGTAGGAATGACTTATTTGATTGCCTTAAAAAGATATCTATCACATGTGAAGAATTATACATGTAGATCATTCAAGAAGCTCAGATCTGATGGAGTATTAAGAGGGAGGTGACTACCATGTACTCTCGTAAATTGAATGGAAGTGTAGAGAGAAGAAATAAGACATTAGTTGGATCAGCCATAAAAATTCTTAGGAGAGAAGCTTGCCACATTATCTATGGGTAGAGGATATTTCAACTATTGTGTAACTTGTCAATAGACTACCATCCAAATCACTTCAAGGTATGACTCCTTATGAAGCATGGCATAGAAGAAAACCTAGTCTATGACATTGCAAGGTGTTTGATTTGTAGCTTATGTTCATGTATCTTCTTAAATGAGAGGTAAGCTAGATGAAACGACAACAAAGGTAGTATTTATTGGATATGATTCAACTCAGATGGGTTACATGTTCTACAATCCTTCAACCAAGAAATTCACTACAAGTAGGGATGTTGTGTTTCAAGAAGAGAGGTCTTAGGAAGACGAACAAAAGGTAACTCTACCATATGATCTTGATTTTGATCAATCAAAAAGCAAGCATGATACATAGGTCCAAGATCCAAGAAGTGATATGATGATGATCAAGATGAGAGGGAAATGATTTACAAGCTATGGAAGTCAAGAGGCAAAGAAAAAAATGCAAGAGTGTGGAGAATGCTTCAAGCAAGCACCTAGAAGGTCAACAAGGGAGAAGAGACAACAAGAAGGTATGGATGTGATTCCACATTTGTTACAAAGAATTTAATCTACTTGGCAAAGGACTCAATTTTAGAAGAATCCTCAACCTATGAAGAGGGAAAGGGAAACAAAAATTGGGAGAAGGCTATGAAAGAAGAAATATATGCTTTGAAGGAGATGGATACTTGGGAATCAGCTCCATTGTCATTCAATCATAAGGTAATTGGTTGCAGATGGGTATATAAACTGAAGTATTTTGATGGCAATGCACCACAGTGCGCTCTCCTTCTCAAGCGCTCCACGATGATATGCTCAGAGTAGAAATCCGAGCTCTGAGGCCGTACACAACACTCCGTAAAAAGGGTGTAGAATACGCAGAAAACACAGTACACAGGAAGCACGAAGACAGACTTCTTAGGTCTTACAAATGCGGTCGAACTTCCAGTCTGTGACTGACCAAGCCACTATATTTTTTTATTAAAGAACATATACAAAGAAGTGTCCGATGGCCATTTGGCCTTTCACATGGACACTAACGGTAACAATCTCCCACTAAAGGCCAATATGGCCAGAGTAACTATGGGAGAAAAATAAAGAATGATAAAGAATAACTGAGTGTAAGTATACAAACTATACCTCCCACCTGATGGGCATGTTACACAGTATACAAGTGACTGCGTAAGATCAAGAATCAAGTAACCACCATCAAGTGACAACAGTGTCGAAAGCTATCCTGTGGTAGAGCTTTAGTCAAAGCATCTGCATCATTATCTCGAGTGTGAACCTTCTCAAGAATAATGCGTTCAGTGGCTAAGCAATCTCTAATGAGGTGATACCTAACCTCAATGTGCTTGGTCTTTGCATGATAGACCGGATTCTTAGCCAAAGCAATGGCACTCTGACTATCACTGAGCAAGTGAGGTACATGCTAAGGTAAACCCATATCACAAGCAAGATGAGAAAGCCACAATGCTTCCTTACATGCCGCACTTGCTGCAACATACTCTGCTTCTGTGGTGGAAACAGTTGTACATTCTTGAAGACGAGATCTCCAAGAGATAGCACCTCCAACAAAATGAAAAATGTACCCTGATGTAGACTTACGATTGTCTACACAACCAGCATAGTCAGAATCTGTGTAACCAATAATGGATGCTTTCCCTCTACCTAAGCATAGACACTTGTCCTTAGTGCCACTCAGATATCTCAAAATCATCTTGACCGCTTCCCAATGTTTCTTGCCAGGATCAGACATATATCTGCTCACAACTCCCACTGCAAATGCAATGTCTGGTCTCGTAGCTACCATAGCGTACATCAGACTACCAACAGCAGACTGATAAGGAATTTTGGTCATGAATTCCTTTTCCTCATCTGATTTGGGGCAGTCATCCTTGATCAATTTCACATATGTGGGTAAAGGTGTACTCAATGCCTTACCACCTTGCATATTGAACCGGTGAAGTACTTTGGATATGTACTCACTTTGAGACAAGTATATGCATCTTTTACTCCTATCACGAGTAATGCGCATGCCAAGAATATGTTTGGCATCCCCTAAATCCTTCATATCAAATGTCTGACTCAACTTCTTTTTGAGAATTGACAAATCATAAGAGGACTTCCAAGCAATCAACATATCATCGACGTAAAGTATCAAGCATATCAAGCTGCCATCAGAGCATCTCTTTGTGTAGAGACAATGATCCTCATTGCTCCGAGAATAGCCTTGGGACTTCATAAAAGCATCAAACTTTTGGTACCATTGTCTAGGAGACTGTTTAAGTCCATACAAGCTCTTCTTGAGCTTACAAACTAGACTTTCCTTGCCAGGAACTACATAACCCTTTGGTTGTTCCATATAGATCTCATCTGTAAGATCTCCATGCAAGAAAGTTGTTTTCAAATCCATTTGGAATAGCTCTAAGTCCTCCATTGCAACGAATCCAAGCAACATGCGCAAAGTAGTCATCTTGACCACTGGAGAGAAGATTTCCTCAAAATCAACACCATGTTGTTGCTTAAAACCCTTTGCAACAAGTCGTGCTTTATAGGTACTAAGTCCCAAGTACCATTCTTGTGAATAGAATCCAACTCACTCTTCATGGCACGCTCCCACTTGACGTGATCCTCTGTCTGCATAGCCTCTTTGTAGCAAGAAGGCTCACCGACATCTGTTAGCATAACAAAATCTAAACCTGGAACATATCTATCAGGTGGATATGAGACACGTGCAGAACGTCTCAATGGTTGCTGAACAGGAACATGTGCAGACTGATCTGAATGGACATTCTCTTGAACATCCCTACATGTAGCATTTTTATGCATGCTAACCGGAGGACTAGTATCCTCAAACACCACTCTTCTCACTTCAATCTCCTTAATGGGTTGTTTATGCATCTTAGACTCATTAAAAATGACATCACTACTTCTGATCACTGACCGTGTTTCATGATCCCATAAGCGATATCCAAATTGTCCTTCTCGACCATATCCAAGAAAAATGCATTTCTTTGACTTATGGTCCAACTTTTGTCTGAGATTCTTGGGTATATGAACATATGCTTCACACCCAAAAACTCGAAGATGATCATAATATGGTGGTTTCCCTGTCCATAACTCTTGTGCCACTTTCAGACATTTGGCAGTACTAGGTGAAAGGTCAATCACATGAACTGCAGTCAATACTGCTTCTGCCCAAAAACCTTGTGAGAGGTTTGCATGATGCAACATAGAGACTACTCTATCTTGAATAGTTCTATTCATCCTCTCAGCTACACCATTCTGTACTGGGGTATAAGAAGCTGTAAACTCTCTACGAATCCCTCTAGACTGACAGAAAAGGCTGAATTCATGTGAGGTATACTCACCCCCATTATCTGAACGTAAAGCCTTAAGCTTAGTTCCTTTTTCAGTCTCAACTGAAGCAAGCCATTTTCTGAAAGTAGGGAATACATCATCCGTTGATTTAATAGGATATACCCAGACTTTTCTAGTAGCATCATCTATGAAAGTGACAAAGTAAAGAGAACCACCTAAGGACCTAGTGGGCATAGGACCACACACATCTGTATGAACGAGATCTAAAGGCTGAATTGAAGAGTCAATGTGCGTTCTATGCACATTTCTAGTTTGCTTTCCATATTGACAATGCTCACAAAATGAAAAATCAGAGAAAGATAACACAGGTAAGTAGCCAGAACGAGAAAGATTTTCCATTCCACTACGAGATATATGGCCCAAACGACCATGCCAAATACAAGCCATAGGTTGTTCAGTAACAGCTAACAAGTGTTCTTTTTGTGATACAAATAAAGGATAAAGTGAGCCAACTTTGCTTCCTTTTGCAATAACCATATTGCCCTTTGATATACGAAAGGACTGAGCATAGAAGACCACCTTATAACCAAAGTCATCAAGTTGACCAACTGACATCAAACTACGTGATAACTGAGGTACATGGCGTACATTATGCATAGTAAAGTTTGAACCATCAATGAACTGCACAACCACATCTCCAATCCCGACAACATCACACTGGTAAGAGTCACCAAGTCTCACGGTACCAAGAGACTTTGCTGCATAATTAGAGAACCATTCTCTACGTGGTGTCACATGGAAAGAAGCACCAGAATCTAGCAGCCAGGTGTGGGAAAGAGAATCAGCCATAAGTGCCTCAGATGGCATAGTACTATCATGTGTCAACACATCAGCATCATCAGAAATAGCATTAATTTCTTCAATCTTCACAGTCGAAGTAGATTGTGCAGGTAACTGTTTAACATGCCCATCAACATTCTGTCCTTTACCTTTAGCATTCTTTAATGCATAACAGTATTTCTTCATGTGTCCTTTCTTATGACAATAATGGCATTCGATATCCCTCTTCCTTGATTTACTTCTACTCTTATTCCGTTGACCATTCTTTTCCTTGTTCTTGCTCCTGCCACGTTGTTGATTCTTTCCTTGGTAAGAATCACGAACATTATATGCATCTCCACTCTGAGTGCCAACCATAGATTTTCTACAAATCTCCTCACCTCAAGAGTGCTCCACATATGTCATCATAGACGAGTTTACCACCAGGTGCACTGTTGCTAATAGCTGTGCAAAACGTATCCCATGATGATGGCAGGGTGCATAATAGCAATACTGCTTTCATTTCATTATCCATATCCATTTTCTGAGCCCGTAACTGGGAGAATATAGCATCAAACTTATTTAGATGAGCAACAACACTATCTGTGTCCTTCATATGAAGATCATATAATTTTCTCATCAGATACACTTTATTTGATGCCGTCTCTTTTTCATATGTATTGCATAACTTCTTCCAAAGCTCCTCTGCACTTTCATAGTCTAATACTGTAAAGCAAACATTATCTGCCAGGTGTAAGAGAATGGTAGACCTGGCCATTTCATCTAACTCATCCCAATCATCTTCATTCATGTCAGCAGGCTTCTTTGAAATCCCATTTACTGGCTTCCATTGCCTCCTTTGAATCAACACATCTTTAATCTGATTCTTCCATAGAGCAAAGTTTGTGCCATCAAATTTTCAGATCTCAAAATGGTCTTTGTCCTGCAAGTTATAGCTCCTCCTCGGAACACTAGCACTAGACCTTGATCCACCAGATGTGCCTGAGACCTCTGATGCCATGATCGTAGAGCACTGAATAGAATGATAATGGAGCTAGAAGAGTCCAAACACCAACAAATAAGTGTATCAAGGAGTAAATCGACCACTGTATGGTTGACTAAACCAGAAATCTAGAAAAATTTTGCCAAAGTATCCTCTGCAAAATTAGCATATGACCAGTGTCAAAGTATCATAAAACTGCAAGTACTGACATGTCTACCTGCATAGTGAATCACTGACTCCACTGCATATAATCAGTTACCGAATAGAAGCCAACTAGGCTTATCGAGCACCTATGAACAACTATCATACATCTCCTATGGCGAGGCTGGGTAAGTCTTTTTACCTTTGTAAAAGGGAAGAGTAAAAGGCACAAATCCCATGAGTTAGAAGTGTTTGATATTGATTCTCAATCAATCAACCAAAGCGTTGGTATAACTCCAACTTCCACTTTTCCATGATTGTAGGAAAAGATTCCAATCACCTTAAACTACCAAGACAGCCCATTTTTGAATTTGAATCCATGAAGTAGAGGCGTGGAAAGATCCATGAGAGTCCATATAATGACTCAATCATTTGTGCATTTTGAGAGGGATGATTTGATGCAATACATGTAGTCTTTGATCATTTCTTCGTGCCATATCAATTCTCTACTCCTTCTTCCTCAGACTCAATCATCTTGCAAAGCCTTTTGCTCTCTCTATAGAGCTCCAGATTATGTGACACTCATTAGAAAGGTAATATTTTTTCATTTATGTATATACATTTTCAAGTCATTTGGTTTAGTAGATTCAGAGAAATCTCAAGTTGAAGGTCTCTAGGGCATTTTTTGCAGAATCGTGAAAAACCGAGATGTCAAATCCAATCAATGGTAAGCTTATTGCTCCTTCATTGGATGATGTAAATTAGGGCTTTCATGCATTATATAAAGCCAACCCTATGTGTGAATATCTCGTAAGAGGAATTTTTTCAATTGTAATTGTGCTCGCTACTCTGATTGTTTGAAATCATAACTTTGATATAAATATAGAAGGTTTTTGTGAGCTAGTCAAGGTGCAAGCTATATGTTTTGCATCAGCTTGTTCTTGTTAATGTTTCAAAGTACCTATTGAGCTTTATTGAACTATCCACAAGGCTACCAGGTCTATTTTATATATCCAAAGAGCTAGGGTAGGTCTTGTGCTCATTTTACTGAACTATCTTCACCATCCGACAAACCTACTTCCAAGCTTCTCCACACCTCTCCCTCATCTTTCAATACATATGGCACACCTAAGTGCTTGAACATATTTATGGATTACATTTGACTATGAGAAACAATGGGTGTGTAAACACATATCCTTAGATCATTCCTAAGGATATGTCTCATTATATTTTACCTATTGTAAAAGTTATTTATTATCAAAAGTCAAGAATCAAAGTAGCTCTAAAAAATAAAAAATCACAAGTCATATTTGAATTCTAGATTCAAATGATTTTCTTAAAAGTGATTGGACTCTTTTTGATAGAATCAATTAGTAGCTATCTACTACAATTAAGGAGAAAAGCCCATATATACTTGAGTGAAGAGGTCATGGGATTTAGTAGAGCTCACTACCTTCTAAAGTTTCCATTTTACTTTTCTCATAGCCATTGCAGTCTTCTAGCATCTCCGAGCATTATAATTTACATATCTATATGCATGCTTGAAGTTTCATCATCTTCTTGAGGTATTGTACGTTGTTGTTTGTGTAATGTTCAAGTTTGCAAACCTTGTAGAGTCTTTAAAGTGAACTTATAGTCTCATCGTCTCATATAATGCTTGTATCGTAAAGGTAAAGCCATTTTGATCATATTTATGCAATATTGTGATCATTTGAGCTCTGTAGAGAGGTATGCATCAATCTCTATGATTATGTATGTGCACTATCTTCTTGCTAACATGTCAAGATCAGACCTATAAGCTCTTAAGTGCACTACTCACATCTAGTCACTCAAAATTTGTGAAGTAAATTGGATTAGCTCATGTACCTTCCCATTTAAATCTGTGCAATATGATTTTCTGGAATTCATAAAATATTAGAAGCAGTAAGCATTTTTCTAAGTGCCTTCTTTCATAAATAGAAGGTTTTCTCTTCATGTTCAAAATTTGGAAGCAGTGTGTCATGAATCAAACATTTGAGATCAATGCTCCAAAGCACTATTGTCATATTTATGTGTCATTTGCACGCTTAGGGATCTTACTATAGTTTCCAAGCAAAAATAGGCTAGTCAAGAAGAGAATTAGAAAGACCCTCTCATCCTTATACTTTGTCATCATCTCCTCACAATTAATACATATATAGGCTCTCAGATAAACCTTCATTTATGGTGGTTTTATTGAAGAAGTCTTAGAGTTGAACTAGATGTTCCTATTTATGGGGGCGATCCATTGACAAGAGGGGAAAACAGAGCCCTTCTTGAGCTGTTGCAAAACACCAAATGCACATCTAAAGAAGGTAGGTGCCTTGAATTGGAATTCTGGATTACTAAAGGATATTGTGAGAAGATGAAAACCTGACCATGCTAGGTACTCATATGGATAGCTTCTTAATATATAGTGCTTAATGTGGATTGCCCAAACATCAGAGGAATCCAAAGTCCTATATATCCATTTAGCTGCCATTTTCTTAATTATTCATTCCACTTCTAAAAGGCCCAAGCATTTCCAAATTTTGAGGAGGCACCAACCAGTATATTTAATTTTGGGATGACAATTCTTCTCTTGATTAACCCCCCCCCCCCCCAGCAGAGATTTGAGGAGATTAGAATTGAGTTTTCCAAATTCTGCCATCAATGGGATGAAACTAGAAAAGTGATAGATGATCAAAAGAGTTCCAAAGTGGTTGTGGACGAAGATTATGTGAGGTATATTGGGTTGGGATAGCTCCCAAACCCTGATCTTAGCCTCCTCTAGTCTCTAGTTCCACCTAGCATTAGTGAAAACATTAAAACATATTGGCATCCCAAGTAACCTAAAAATCTCTCTATCCACATTAGTTTTACATCCAACCTTTGTGATTAAGTCAAGAAGCAGATCCCTAAAAGATTTAATCAAGTTTTTTCTATGATTCATGATAGATCCATTGGACTTGCAATAAGTCTTCAATGCCAACCAAAAGGTCTTCAAATAGATGACCTTATTGCAAATGGTAGCATTCATGGCATCAACATAAGTTTGTAGAATTTGATCTTCATATTCCCCTGACATACCGATGCCCTGTAGGTTCCCTTTCAAGTAATCTTCATGAGGTAGCCAACCTAAAGGATAAATTGCTATGGTGCAGAGAAGCAAAGATAGCAAGAAGCCTTGTCTAATAGATTTCCTTGAGAGTATGGGTTGAGTGAGAGCCCCATTAACCGCCAACTTGCTTGATGCATTTGCAAGTAGGCACTAGATTGAGCAAATGAAAAACGGCCCAAATTGTACTCTTGTAAGGCCTAGAGAATGAAGTCCTAGGCGAATCTATCATATGCTTCATTGAAGTTGATTTTGAAAATAACTAAAGCTTGGTCTTCAAAGCAAGCAAGTTGTATTCCTTCCCACAATGATATAAGAGTGCCAATGATATATCCACCATGAACAAATCCTTTTTTGTCAAACCTAATAACGAAGTACACACATGGCCTAATTCTATTGGCAAGGATTTCACAAAAACCTTGTAGATTGTGTTTATACACATTATAACTCTCCAATTACTAATAGATTGCTAGTCTCCCTTATTATGTATTAGCTTAAGAATACCTTGATCATTATATTTAGGTTGACCTTTGCTAATGATCGACTCATTCCACATTTTGTAGATTAAGGGAACTAGCTTAACAGAGAAGGAGTGAAAGAACTTGGTAGGGAAACCATCCGAATTAGGGGTCTTATCATGTTTTAGAGATAGAATGGCAGCAAGGACATCAATGACTTCAAATGTTCTATCAAGATTCTTTTGAAGATTGGGGCAAATAGTGTTTTTTCTATAGGAGGTGATTTTAACCACCTTAAAGGGTCATTATGGGTGGTGACCTGAGAAGTCCTTAAATGCTCACATATGAGTGTCCTTCTTTCTTATTTTTTCATGGCAATATTGTTTTGCCAATAGAGATTGGGGATGTATTCTTTTGCATTCTTCTCTCTAATTAGATAAAACATTGTTTTGGTTTATTTCCAAAGTTTTCTTCCTAGAATATTTTGAATTATGGGCTATGCTCTTTGATTCAATGACTTTGTAGGTTCTAATTCTATTTCTTAAAATGAACCATGTGACATGTGTAAGGTGGGATTTATGATTCGTGTATTCTTTGATGTGTATTTTGGTTTCGGTCAACAAGCTTTGACTTTCTCTCACAATCTAAGACCATATTCTAGTAGCAAGGGACTGCATCCTACTGGTTCTAGTAATTATCTCGTTAATTTTGGTTTGAACATAAGGCCTTGCATCAATGTGAAACCATTCACTTTAACAGTGAGGATTCCACACTTTAGCAGATGGCACAATGATAAGACAAGAAGCCCATGCTATCAGAGGAAGAGTAGAATTATGAGTCATTGGCTTGACTAGAAGATCGGTAACATTTGTCTAATGGGGCAACCCGGAAAAGATAATCTTTTTGGTTATTTGCCTAGGTGAATTCAATGCCATTGGAAATTTCTTTCAAATGAAAGACTTGTTGCAAATGGAGCCATTCAATTTTCTCACGGGCATTTATTATTTGCCCATGCTTCATGTGCCTATTAGAGAAGGACAAAATTGTCGAAGAATCAATCACAAATTGGACATAAAGTTGAAGGTCAAAGTCTAAGAAGAAAAGCACATGCCTATGTGAAGGGACAATTTCACAAATGTACCATATTTGTAAAGTTAGACTTAATTTTTAGTTCTAGAATTTTCAAAAGTCACGAGATTGAGAAAATCTATATAAATTAGTTTGTATCAATGGACAGAAGGAAAGAGAAAAAAAAGAGAAAAACAAAAGAAAAACAGAGAGAGAGAGAAAGAGAGATTTTGTATGAATGATTATAGTCAGGCTTTTCTGAGTAAGAAAGCACTTGTAAATTTCTGAGTTTTCATAGCTATGAGAAGAACTAATTAAATTTCTATGTATGAGACTCTCCTCCATCTTCATACTTTGCCTACTGTGTAATGATCTCAAAGTTCAAGTTTCCCAAGCAACTTCATGTGTGACATCGAGTTTGTGATGATAAGTCCTTGTTTTAATCTCTCAATTTTTACCTATTGTTGAATCTTCTTAAAAACATGAGCTTTGTGGAGAAACTCGATGCCTGGCATCGAGTTTTAGCGTAAAGTCAATGACTAGCATCGAGTTCCATCATAAAAGTGTTTTTCTTCATATCTGTGTTTAAGGGGGTATTTTAGGTGTTGAAAAAGTGGCCAAAAACACACCAATTTGATGTCTCACATCGAATTCTTGTTGCATGTGATGCTACGTTGAAAAATTTAAAAAACGGATAGACACTTTTACTAAAACAAGCAACATTTCCTATTTTGGCAATCATACATAGTCATCTTGTGAAGGCCATAACTTGGTGTCTAGAGCAGAGCTTTTAGCAAATATTAGCTTCTTCGAAAGCTCTTCTTTTCTACTTTCATCGACAAGAAGATCTTGGGAAAATACTATTTTGACTAAGAGAAATAAGCAAAAGAGTGAAGGTATATTATTTTAATGACTAGAAATTTTTGAAGAAGTAAAGTTCTCAGATTTGGCTATTATTTCTCAAAGTTTGGAGAAGCATTGAGTTAATGGTGATCATAGATGTTGTTTAGTATCACATTAATTCATTTCTTATGATATTTCATACATCAACAAGTGGTATCAGAACAAAAAGTTTCTAAAGAGTAGAAGGCGTCAAAGGTACGAGAAGTTTTGGAAAGTTTTCATTAAAGTTGAAAGCTGAAGCATTCAAAGACACAAGGTTGAAGCAGAAGCAAAGAATTATGGTAGATCATATCTCCATTAACAAAATCAACATAGATAATTATCCTCCATGGGTAATGAGAATGGAAGCCTTAGTTATGAGTAAGAATCTCAAGGTGTACATAACTGGTGAAGAACAGAAGCCAGTATTTGATGATGAAAGCTTAGCAAATAAAGAGGAACTAGATGCTTTAAAGCATTGGCAAAAGAAGGGTGCAAGTGCAAAGGCCTACATCTATAATACAATTTCAGATCATTTGCTACCACACATCTGAGGATTGGAATCATTTGAAGATATATGGAATGCATTGGAATATCATTTCCAAAGTACTACAAAAGCAAGGAAAGAAAGTCTATGGTTAGAGTTTACTACATTCAAGAAGAAGCCTAGTCAAATTATTAGTGATTATGTCACTAAGATGAAGGATCTAGCAAATAGTCTTGGATCTATATATGAAGATATTGAAGACCAGAGTTTGATTGCTCAATTGCTTGTAGGTTTGAGATGAAATGAAAGGTGGAAATCTTTTCTCTTGTCAATAGAACTTTCTTTGAATCATTATGTTCCAGATTTGAATGAATTGCTTGGTTTGATGCTCACATTTGAGCAATACTTGAAGGGCGATGGAGATAAAGGAAAAAGCTCTACAATGTACATGAAGAACAAGAAGAAAGGAGATAAAGGTAAAGCAAAGGATGAAGAGGAATCAAGTTCTCAAGTTTATTATGCAAGAGGTAGAAGCACTCGTAGAGGAAGAGCAAGAGGTTTTGAAAGAGGAAGAGGTAATCAAAATAACAATAAGAACGCTTGCTGGATCTATGGATTGAGTAATCATTTGACTCATGACTGTTGGCATAATCAACAAGGATCAAATCAAAATAGAATAACAATAGCAAAGGCAGAGGTGGAAGATATCAAAGTTATTCTAAGAGAGTTAGACAAAATCAAAGAGGAGGCTATGGTAGAGGTGGAGGAAGAAGTTGGGGACATAATCAATCCTACAACACCACCTACTACAATTATGCAAATGACACATAGAATGAAATTCATACATCATTGATGATAAATTCAATCAGCACATTAGATAAAGATCTAAAGGTATTTTACATTGACTCCAGATGTTCTAATCATTTGTCAAGAAACATAGAATTGATGTGAGAATAAAAAAAAGGCAATTATAGTCATACAATTCATAGAGGTGATAATACAAAACATAGTGTACATTAAATTGGAAAAGTGAAATGTAAGAGTGGAGCAGATTTGCTAACCAATGTTTTGTATTTTCCCACAGTACCTAAGAACTTGATTAGTGTGGGAGAGATAGTTGAAAAAGATTTTCAAGTCAGGTTTTCAAATGAAGGAGTATTTGTTGAAGATCCAAAGAATGGATATAATTAGATTGTTTGTGGTAAGAAAGAAGGTAGACTCTTTACTTTAAGAGTGCAAGGGAACATTGGTCAAGCTTTGCTCACACATGGTGAAGGAGTGATTACAGAACTTGATCTCTGGCATAAGAGATTAGATCATTTCAATGAAAGAAGAATTAACGCTATGGTTGCAAATTAGTTTGTACTAGGATTACTCTGTGCAGAGTCAACATATGATTTATAAATGTGAAGTATATCAAATGGGAAAAGCACACAGGTTACCATTTTAGAAGAAAGGATTCAAACATGATGGAGTACTAGAGCTCATTCATACAGATGTATGGGGACCAACAAAAGAAGGATCTATTTTTGGCTCAAGGTATTATGTTCTTTTTCATTGATGATGCTACAAGATGGATAAATCTATATGGTTTGAAGGAAATATTAGAAGTTTTTGGAGCCTTCAAGCATTTTCATGCATATGTGGAGAGAGTCACAGGTTAAAAGCTTAAGAGACTGAGGTCTCATGGAGGGGGAGAATACGTCTCCTAATAGTTCAATGATTATCTTTGGAATGCAAGTATTAAGAGAGAAATAACCTGAAGGTATACACCACAACAAAATGGTGTAGTAGAAAGAAGAAATAGGACTTTGTTTGAGTTTGCTAGAGCTATGCTGAAGGAGAAGAATTGTCCAAATTATCTTTGGACTGAGGCTATAAATACAGCTGCATATCTTGTGAATAGATTACCATGTAGAACTCTAAATGGAATGACTCCATATGAAGCTTGGTGGGGTAAGAAACCAACACTAGATCATTGTAAAGCGTTTGGATCAATTGTATATGCTTATGTGCCATCAAAACTTAGATATAAACTTGAACCAAAGGCAGAAAAATATGTGTTCATTGGTTATGATGAAAAGCAGATGGGTTACAGGTTGTGGAATCCTCTAACCAAAGAATTTCTTGTTTCTAGAGATGTTACATTTGATGAAGAAAAAAGTTGGTATGCAAATCAAAGTCATACAGTTGAAGAATTTGAAGAAGAGGTAAGAAGATGTGAGAAAGGAAAATCAAGTGTGCAGGTGAATAGAGATGAAGAGTATATGCAACCAAGTACATCCAGAAGTGGATTAACAAGAAGAAATGAAGAAGCTTCTATATTTGATGAAGAGGTGTATCCAAACAGACATGAAGAATGTGAAGTAAGGAGGTCAAGTAGGACAAGAAGGCAACCAAAAACATATTCTCATGATACTTCTACATAACGCAAGAGAACTATGCATATATGGTCAAAGATGATGAAGAACCTTAGATTTGTGATGAAGCAAAAGGTAAGAAGCAATGGGAAGAAGCAATGAAGGAAGAATTCAATGCACTCGAGGAGAACAAGACTTCGGAACTTGTTTGAAACCAAATGGTAAGAAGGTAATTGGAAATAAATGGGTTTATAAAGCAAAGAAGCTTGTAGATGGAAGTATAGATAAATACAAAAATAGACTATTGGTGAAAGGCTATGCCCAAACTTATGGCATAGATTATGATGAGACATTCAGTCGTGTAGCTAAGATGTCAACTATAAGGACAATCATTGCTATTGCAGCTTCAAAAGGATGGACTCTCATTCAATTGGATATAAAGAATGCATTCTTGAATGGATACATATCCAATGAGGTATACATGGAAAAACCTCAAGGGTTTATAGATTCCAGGTATCCAAATTTTGTGTGTAGATTGAGAAGAGCACTCTATGGATTGAAGCAAGCTCCAAGAGCATGGAACTATAGATTGGTGAAGTATCTCAATGATCTTGGATATTGTTGGCAGTAGTCAGAGGCATAGAAGACGCAGAAGCATGTAAAGATAGAGCAGGGGGTCAGTCGAATCATTTTTTCAAAGACTTATATTTTCTAAATACTTTTCAAAACCTCCAACAATGATTTTCATCACTTTTGTACTATATGTAACATGGAAAAATGCTTTTTGTAATTTATAGCTCCATTTTGTGCAAGCCGAGGAGTCCTCGAGCTTGAGGAGCTTAGGTAGAATGAGCATACCAACTTTGGTTATTTTTAGACACCGTTTACCCTCTCAAATAGCGCATAGGACCTATTTTTTAACTATGCCGGTCACTAGATGTGAAACCGGTCAAAACTAGTCTAGAATCTATAAAAAGAGCTAGAGAGCTCATTTTTTAGGTTAGTTAGTGTAGACTTGTATAAGCTAGAGTGAGTTTGAGCTTGTAAGAGTGTTCTTGAGTAATAGAGTTGATTTCTCACCTTCCATTGTGTCTTGCTTGTCTCTTCATTGTGTATGTGTATCTGTGTGTGCATCTCTATGCTTCTCACATTCACTCTCACTTCATCTCACATTCACGATCTTCATATCACTCCTATCTCTTCCGCGGATTGACATTAAAACCATCGCGATTGTTCGCTAGTCACGCCATCGCGACGACCCAAAATCAGACCATCACGATTGGCTCATGCCATCGTGCACTTGACCATCATGACGATTCACTCGGACCATCACGACGGTTCACGTTGACCATTGAATGACGCCATCACGATTGTTCACAGATCAGACCATCGCGATCATTCATTTTCAGACCATCACGACAGTTCGCTTCAGACCATCATGACAATTCGCTCCTTCGGACCATCGTGATTGTGCCACGCCATCGCGACGGTTCACCTGGACCATTGCAATGGTCCCAAACCATCGCAATTATCTCAGACCATTGCGATTGCTCACCCCAAACACACTTTTTAGGGTTTGATTTTTTGACTAATTTTGGGGTAATTTTTTGAAAATTTTTGGATCATTGCACTCATAGGAGACCCCTTAGCTCATATTTGGAGAAAAACCTGTTTGTCAGTGTTTACCCCCCAGGGCCTGAATACTCATATCTTTTTCAGTGTTGACCATCTGTGGGACTAGGAAAAAAAAGGGGGCTTTGGAAGAAAATTTTGTCAAAGGTTAAGGGATCTTTAAGGGTGTATATACTCAAGTGCTTGATCATCCATTTGAGAATTGGTCTAACAGTGGATTGTTACAGGTCTAGCAAGGGCAATCAAGGACAACCAAAGCAAGGTAGTGAAGAACGCAGGGCTTGGGAAGCGTGGCTTCTTGGGCATTAGGGCAACCAACAAAGCTGACTTGAGGTCGGAAGATCACTCAACCCCCTCAGTCAATTATTAGCTTAGGCTAAACAGTAGCTTTGTGGATTAAAGACGATAGGAACGATCAAGTATAAGAGATTTAATTTATCAAGTCTAAGACAAAAGATAAAGGTGTGTGATACGAAAACTTAAAGGAAAAGAACTTAAGTATGACGGAATGAGAACTCAAAAGTACCACAGAAAGTCGATTCCTGACGCATATAGTTAAGACAAGACAAGAATTTAAAGGAATTTAAAAAGAGTCAAGAAAGTAAGAAAAAAAGAACCATTGACGATCTGAGTGTGTACTGAGTGTGCAAGGAAGAAAATTCATGAAGCTTAGATCGGGCAAGCATATAGGTAAGTCAAACCGACGGAGCCTTAGATCATCAGAAGCAAGTGTAGGAACCACTACACGATCGTGGGCTCAACAATTGAATAGTAATTATCCCTACGAGTTGAGCTCAGACACAAGTGAATCGGAAATGGCATTTAGCACAGAAAGACCAGAAGGAGGGTCAAATGTAGCATACTTAGAAAAACCAGAAGGACCATATAGAACTCAATTAGAATTTCTCCGAACCAACCGCTTAGGTGCTCGCATCTATGAGGATGGTTTGCGAAGACAAGTGGTGCAAATGCACAATCCTGATCAACCCGTTGGATTGGAATGTCTAGTGGTAAAATTCGAGCAAGATGCATACATAGACAAGGAAGGAACAATGTACATCTTAAGTAATCAGCCAAACAATACAAATGAGTTTAGCGTAATTCAGTTAGAGACGGAAGCGAGAGCCCAAGGAAAGGAACCATTAGAAGAACCTAGAACACCTAGAGGGAAATCTGTACTGACAAGAGTACTAGTTCCAGATTGGACCCCTCAGGATAACAGAAGCATAGAATTGTTCGTGAATAAAGAGACAGACGAAGCATTTTGGAGATATAGAACAGAACAACCTAGTGAGGTAGGCTCCATCATAATCTACAAATTCAAGAACCCGGATACACCTGGAAAGGTTATATACCTGGATGGAACTTCAGAAAGAGTCTTTGTGGTACAAGACCACGCAAGAAATACCTACACATGGAGAGGTGAGCTAGTATTCCCTCCATCACGAGCGAACGTAAACGCGAGCCAACAAGGGGTAGGAACATCCTCAGCCCATGGCACTCAAAGAGAGAAAAACAAAGAAAGACCGGAAGTTAGTTTCAATCATCCCATAGGAAGAGACAAAACCGCCATAAACACGGACATAGTGGATAGACAAGGAGACCCTAGAATACCAGGTGGTAGAGATGATTTTCCTCTACCTAGACACACGCAAGAATATTGAGACCCACTCAGTTAGTAAAGTCCATGAAAAATTATTTTGATGGGACAGGAGATGCCTATGACAATGTCGCAGAATTTAAGCAAGTACTAAGAGCAGAGCAAGTCGAAGACATGTTCACGCAATATAACTCTTTTGGGTTTACGTTAAAGAACACAACTTTAACTTGGTTCCAACCATTGCAACAAAGGCAATTTAGAGATATCCATCACTTTTTAGAGTCATTCATCACTGAATTCTCTAAAAGTGGAATCAGGCATGACACGTCTTCATTGATTCATAGTTTCAAACAGATCCCTCAAGAAACAATTAGACTGGCAGGACATAGATTTAGACAATATGTGGAGAGATGTCCAATGCAAGAGCTACCCTCACAGGCCAAGCAAGTGTCATGATGGCCTGCTGAGCTCTAAACTACGCTCCTATGTGTACTTGAAGGAACCCAGAACGCTAGAGCAATGTGTAAGAATTTGTATAGACATTGAAGATAACTTAGGAGACGAGTTGGAACTCTCAAAGGTCTATAAGGATTCAGATTGTTCTTCTCTAGCATCTTCAAAACTTTCTAACTCGATAGAAGATCTAGCAGAGAAAGTGGCCCAGAAACTAGGAGTTTCTAGTAAATAGATGCCTAGGGTAACAACAAATAAGCGTTGTTACACCTGTGGTGGCGATCACATGGCAAATGTGTGTCCCAATGCAACACAAACACAAGCCAACCCTAGTGGCCAATACTGTACGATCGAGAGAAGATACACAAATCATACGGCTCAGGACTACCCATACAACAAACAAGCAGTGAAACAGAACTACCCGCAAGCATACCTGCAACGAGGTAGGTATCAAGGCCAATACAATGCTCAGCCTCATTACTATAGGCCTCCACAGAACTATACTTATCACGCTCAACAGAGACCTCAACCTGTTTTAGCTCAGCAGCCACCCCCACCAGCGAATGTCATCTCAGTTAAATATGCTGCTGCAGAAGAGAATCTAAGTAGGGTGTTAGTTCCCTCTTCACCCTTAATTACTGAGAGTGACCCAAACTCAAACAGTTTTGACTCTACACATGTAGATAGTCCACCCGCATATTACACAGAGTCACCAGAACATGTGGAGGCTTATCAATACGATAGTCCACCATTGGAACCTAGTTGGGAGCCCGACTACGCTCATGAGATGTACACAAACCCAAATCCACGGCCCCAATTGAGACAGCAAAGACGACAGGGCCCTAGAGGAACATGCTTTAGGTGCCAAGGAGATCATTTCATAAAAGATTGTCCACATCCTCCGATAGCAGGACAGTCACAATACTATAACGTACAAGGCTTTTGCGTCGATTGTGGTAAAGAGCACATAATCAAAGAGTGCCCGAAGAACCCTACTAATGCTTTAAACGTGACACCAATCAACATGATAGGTATTGTGCACAATGCAGATGGATCCAACCCTACATATGTGCCTATCCAAGCTATAACAAGAGCCCAGGTGCTCTTACAAAACCAACAACTTAATCAGGAGAAAATAGCCGGAACTAGTGAAGTTGGAGAGTCTAGCAGTAAAAAGACGAAATCTTGGAAAGATTCTAGAGAAAGGATTAAAAGAAAGTGGAGTAAGAGGATAACAAAATTGGAAGGAAATCTCAAGGAATCTAGAGCCAAAATCCTAGAGTTGACTTCACAGGAGTTGAATCAAGAAAACCTAGCTCAAAAATCAGGATTAGTTTTAGCGGAACCCATACCAAAAAACCTAGACATGATGTTTCGTGCGTATCAAGAAAGATTAAAAGAAGGACCTCAAATAGCTGAAATGAGCAAGAACTACCCTCGGGCAGACTTAGAAATTGAGAGAACTAAGCTTTGCATGAAGATGGTAGAATTAGCACAAGCTATGTTTGAAGCCTCTAGATATCTTAATTGGAATAACATGGCAAAACTGGAACTACACTTTCAAGGACCAATGGAGAGGCTAGAATACTTGATAGAAAGTGAGGAGAAAAAGGATCGGCATAGGAACACTATTGCCTCAGAGACCCAGGAAAGGAATGCACCATCCTTGTCTCAAGTACCCAATACGGAGGGTGAAGACAACCTGTCTTCTCACATGAATTTTTGAGAGAAATACAAGAAGAAAAGTGGAGAAAAGAACAAGGAACCCATCCTCCTATTCAAGAAATAGACGACTTGCAAGAGCAATTTCCGCAAGACATCCCCTCTATCTACGATGATGTAGAGGAAGAACAACTGAGTGAACACACAGGTTTTGAATCCAACTCTTTGCATGAATTACCTCAGTTCACAGGACCTTGGGAAGTAAATTCTATTAGTATGAGAGCACCCATGATAATAGTGAGGAATGAAGAATCAATGATCCCAAGAAACACGGAAGTGATCAAGAATACCAAATTATAGTGTAATCTCACCCTAGAGGAGTTGTTGAAGGTTAAACCGGAATTGTGGATACATATAGCAAATCAATTCCCTGAGCTTGCTACTACACCCTCATAGATAGGATGATATAAAAAGGTACCAGAGATACCTGTAGAAAGGATCGGAGATGTAAGCGAAGGAGAGGAAGGTAACACTTATCTTCCAATAACCCATCGGGGCTACACCACGAAAGACATCCTAGATTCAGGAGCCGGAGTAGCCATTGCTACCACCGCTTTATGGAAACGTTGGGGTAAGCCAGCATTGAGACCTACCAGGATGAAGTTACAAATGGCTGATGGACATATAGAGAAACCATTAGGCTTACTAAAAGGCATATCTCTCACCACTTGTGGTGTGGAGTTCGAGCATACCTTTGCCATTTGTGATTTTAGTAAAAATTATGCTTATGAGATGATATTAGGATGACCATTTATGCGTCAGTTGCAAATTGTACAAGATTGGAGAACTAATTCTTTGTACTTGCAACATTTAAGAGTGACTACTAAAGTCAATCTTAAAGACTATTCCCATAGAGATGTACCCCCAATACAATGGAACACCATCCATAAGACACAGGTAGAAATGGAATTGGTACACTCATTGGAGTTAGACCCCTCATGGTTACACGAGGATACTCATTTATGGATGTGTAAGGTAGCCAAACAAGAGGAAGAACAGTTAGAGGCCAGGACTTTAGGTTCAAGACAACATCCACGAACTCTTCAAGACCCAGCTTACGCACCAATAGTATTTCCAGATGAGGAGTTTGAACCCCATGGTTGGGCAGAAATCCTAGCAACCATGGATGTAGCCATCAATGAAGAACAATGGACACCCCACTGTGACGAGGATGGCTATCACATTTCTATCTTCACGATAGAGCCGATCATGTGTGATTCAGTTTTAGAAGAGTGTGAAACTAGCACTGATGCATTTGAGGACACAAGCGATTTCGATTTAGAGTCAATTATTTTGGACCCACCCTTTGCATCAGAAGAAGAATATTTCTACGAAGTAGAGACTCATCCTTAGAGACACGAAGAAATTAGGAATGGGGTGAGGTTAGCCACTCAAGTGACTGCCAAAAGTGAAGGTAAGAAAAGAAAGAAGAAAGAAGCCATGTTAGAAGAAGAAGAAGAATCTTTGTTTGAGGTTCCCGAGAACTTCAAGAAGTATGAAATAGAAGATAGACGAATCATGGTACGAATGCCTAACAGAAAAGTTGATGTTGGAGAAGTATACGATAATCGTGAGAAAACCAAAAAAATCATAGTTGCCATAGAAGGAGAAGAAGAAAAATGTTCATACATAGGGCACGATTTGACGAATGAAGAAGAAGAAGAATTAGTTGCCCTATTGCACGAATATAGAGATGTTTTTGATTGGAGTTACAAAGATTTGAAAGGAGTAGATCCGAATATATGTTCCCATAGAATCCCTATGACTCCAGATGCAAAACCTACGAAACAGAAGCCATACACTTATAATGATAACTACGCTGCGAAGATTAAGGAAGAAATAGATTACTTGATAGAAGCAGGATTTATTTACGAAATTGAGCATATCAAATGGGTATCCCCCATTGTGGTTGTGCCCAAGAAGAATGGAAAATTGTGTGTGTGTATTAACCTTAAAAAAGTTAATGCCGCCACGATTAGAGATAGTTATCCTCTTCCTATCACGGAACACCTATTGGAAAGAGTTGCGGGCAAGGAAGTTTACAGCTTTCTTGATGGGTTCTCAGGCTATAATCAAGTAGCCATTGATCCAGAAGACCAACACAAGACGGCTTTTGCCACAGAATGGGGCATTTTTGCATTTTGTGTGATGCCTTTTGGGCTCACAAATGCACCCGCCACTTTCCAGCGACTCATGTATCATGTTTTCAAGGAAGTCTTACGCAAGAATTTGGAAGTTTATGTTGATGACTTATGTGCTCATTCGAATATCAGGCAGACAGATATCCCAGAATTAAGACAAGTATTTGACAAATGTCGAGAATATCAGGTTTGTCTGAACCCAGAAAAGTGCGTTTTCATGGTCAGACAAGGCAAAATTTTAGGACACATTGTGTCAAAAGTGAAAGTAATTGCAGATCTACCTAGACCAACCAACATAAAAAAAGTACGGGCATTTATGGGCCATTGTGGTTATTACAAACGATTCATACACATGTATGCAATCATAGCCGAGCCTCTGTACTCTCTTTTGACCAAGTTTGAATGGACAGATGAGTGTGAGAATTCATTCAATGAACTCAAATGGCGTTTGTGCTCAGCACCTATATTGAAAACCCCAGATTGGAGCAAGCCATTCCATGTACATGTGGATGCATCCAACTATGCCATAGGATGTGTGTTAGCACAACCCATGAATGAAGGTAATATAGACCTCCCCATAGCTTATGCGAGCAGACAGTTGAACGCAGCAGAAAGAAATTACACCACTACGAAACAAGAAGGATTAGGAATGATTTACGCAGTAAAGAAATTCAGGCACTATTTGTTGGCAAACAAGTTCAAAATCTTTACAGATCATCAAGCATTACTGTATTTAGTCAATAAGCCATGTAACACGGTACGATTGATAAGTTGGTTTCTATTACTCATGGAGTATGATTTTGAAGTAGTAGTCAGGAAAGGAAAGACACATCTCAGAGCTGACCACCTCTCAAGACTAACCTCGGGAGAAGCTCCTCAAGGGATAGCGGATGAATTACCACATGCGTACTTGTTTAACCTTGAGATAGCACTAGAATGGGCTAAGTCGATAGTCCCTATTCTCACCTATGGACCCAAGAATCCTAGGATAAGGATCAAAGAAGGAGAGATTACCAAATCTCAAAGATATCAAATCATAGCAGGAAGTATATATAAACAAGATAATCAAAAGATTCTTGCTTGTTGTGTAGATGAATCAGAACATGCGAATTGGTTGCAATTAGCACACATAGGTGCATTAAAGCAACATCATTCAAAACATCGTACTTTGCAGACTCTGCATAGACTAGGAGTATATTGGCCTTCGATGGAAGCAGATGTCTACAAGTTGTGTAAAGAATGCCCTGTTTGTTGTGAAAGACCACCAGTAGAACATGCTACATTATATCACGTGTCTCTCACACCAGACTGGAGTGAACCTTTAGTGACATACTTGAGGACGAAAACATTCCCTCAAGGAATGACCTTAGCACGACAACGAAGTCTAGAGCAAGAAGCTCAAGACTATTCACTTATTGGCGATAATCTATACAAACGAGGACGAGATGGATACTTAAGACAATGTGTTCATGAGAGTGATTATTTGAGCATACTAGAGACTGCACACCAAGGTGTTGCAGGAGGTCATTTTGGACCCGATAGATAATCAAAGCCATCCTCTTTGCAGGATTATGGTGGCCCACTCTTCACATGGATGCACATACCTATGTTAAGAGATGTGATGTGTGTCAAAGAACTCAGTTTCCTACTCGCAGAGATGAAATGCCATTGAAACCCATGATGGGAGGACATGCATTTTCTAAGTGGGGTATAGACTTTGTAGGACCCATTAACCCCCCTACAAAAGGTACACATGCGGAATAAATCATTGTTGCGACTGATTATCTTACCAAATGGGTAGAGGCAAAAGCCACAAAAAAGAATGATGCACACACGACTGCAAAATTCTTATTTGAAAATGTCTTTACAAGATATGGATTGCCTATAGAGTTAGTGAGCGATCGAGGAACTCACTTTCTGAACCAAGTCATTGAATATTTGTTACAGGATTTTATGGTGATTCACAAGAAATCCGCACCATATCATCCTCAGGCCAATGGCCAGGCTGAAAGCACTAACAAGATCTTTTGTAACATACTGACGAAACTCATGAACAAGAAACGCTTAGATTGGGACAAACAGTTATACCACGCTATTTGGGCATATCTATTGGCCTACAAGACCATACTCAATGCAACTCCCTTTCAGATGGTTTTTGGTCAGAATGTTGTGCTTCCTTTGGAATTCTTGATACTGACTCTTAAGGTTGCACAAGAACATCAGTGGACCGGCCATGAATTATCAGCAAGAATAATGGACTTGGAACGATTAGGAGAAACCAGGCTAAGAGCAGCAACAGGTATATACGCAGCAAAGAAGTGGTAGAAAGCATATTTCGATGCGCATGTGAAAGATAAAGGCTTAAAAGAAGGAGATTTAGTCCTAGTATATACACTGAAACAACACGCACAAAAGTTAGAAAAGCGAGGTTATGGACCTATGATCATTAATAGACTCTCGACAAGTGGAGCAGTACAATTAGCCACCTTAGAAGGAGACATAATGCCTAATTACATTAGTGGCTGTAGAGTCAAGCTATACCAGGAACCTCTTACTGAGGATATGCTTAAAGGACTCACATTGGCAAAGAATCGTAAGGAGGAAGAAAATAGAATACGAGCAGAAGCTCAGGTAGAAGCTATAGAACGCATTAAGCGCATGAAGCTAAGAAGACAAGGACTAGGGAGAGAACATTATAACCATCTGGAAACAACACCCAGACACCCCATGGCCATGTGTCAAGCAAAGTCAAGTACTCATCCTAGCATAGTGGATCGGAGACCATTCATTACGGTCAGGCTAGAGCACAGCAATCCTTGCCGAGAGCTCAGGGCTTTAATTGACTCAGGTGCTGCGACTAGTGCGATTAGATGGTCTCACTATAAGGACTCAGGAATAGAAATGCGGCCAATTGAGGCATACCTCATAGGGCTAGGAGGCATGGAAACCCCTTGCATGGGTGAGGTGGACCTTCCTATCCTCATAAACAAAGTAACTATGACAGTGAAGCTACTAGTGTGCCATGATGATGACCTGATAGAACCCCTAATCCTTGGCCAAGATTGGCTATACGATCACTCAGTGGACCTACATCTTAGACAAGGCTCTTTACAGATTGGAACCTTAGATCAGAAGTGAGTCATACCACTTGACTTCCCTAACGACATTCCAACTGAGGTATGTAACCCTAGCCCATATGAAATGCATGCGACGGAAGACCGGAAGATCTTTGGTCAGATAAGTCACGTTACGTGTACTCCAACCCACGCGGGCTTGGCAATGGACAATTGTCAATCAGAAGGACGTCAGGAGATTTTCCCTTGGGCTTCGTGCAAATTAGAAGGGGCAACCACCCAACCGCTTGGTCAAATGGACACAATCAGTGGTCGGGTAGGTTACATCAGCGGTCAGGTGGACTACATCAGCAACCAGATGGGCAAAACACCCTGTAGTGCCCATCCTTCCACACTTACTGCGGACTGGATTAGATTTTTGCTACAAAACGGATCACTTCCTAATGGGCAGGTTTTGCAAGTGTTGGACCTCCCTTCTTTTCCAAAACAGAGTGTCCCTTCGACCTCTCAACCTCAACTATAAAGGAGTCAACCACCACGAAGGAACCCAAACCGACGACAACATCAGACGACACAAGGAAGAAAGCTACAGTATGAGTATCATAAAGCAAGAGGCACGAGACAAATATGGGTGCCAAAAGAACAGAAACCACCGACATATTTCAACAATGCAGACAATGACAAGAAGAAGTCAAGGCAGAAGCAGAGTCAATATTCAACACCTCCTCGACCTTCTTCTACGAGTACGAACATTCGACAAATTTGGATCGCCAAGAAGTACCTTATGAATCGACCCATATCCATGCAAATCTGGGTACCCAAATAGTGTATTATAGCTCAACCCTCAAGCCATGTAATATATAACCCTCAGAAATCTCTTCCCCCTTTAATCCCACCACATCCGATCTCAACTTTTGTCCCTCAGCAGAAACCTATCACCCGCTCACAAACTCTTAGGAAGTGGATACCGAAACATATCCAGTTGTCTCCTCAAAACCCATTGTCTAACATAACTCCCACCCCGACTAATCTACAACCTTGTCTAAATTCACCCACACCTGAACCTTGTACAAATCCACACACTATAACCCACATCACATGTAATAACATCTCATCAAAAAATGTATGCATTATCTGAAGCATGTAGGTGTCTAGAGACCTGCATCAATTTTGCAACAATCATTCCATAAACCACATCACAACACTCGGCTACACGGGTTACACATCGGTTATGGAAAAGGATTGTGGTCTCACTTTAATGGGATCATAATTAATTTCCATACTAATATGTTAATCTTATGTAGCAGATCTACTACGCATTCGCATCATTCATCATGTAGGCAAAAGGACCATCAGAAGCTGGCCCCAGTGTACCCATGGCCAATATTGGAGAACTACTAGCGGAGCCCCATCCTACGGCTCAACCACCAGAATTTCAGGGATTTCCAGGACCTATGCCGATCGATGATCCTCCCAAAGGTCAATTTGTAGATGCAGATTTCATCTTTGAGGCCAATTTGGCGTTTGATCACCATACTTGGGCCAAGTACCAATTTTTCTCAAGAGAATTCGAAGGACTACAGAACTTAGAAGACTTAACGCATGTTTGGGCAAGAGCAGGCTTCACAAAATATTTCAGTGATCCGTTGCCTGAACCCGACTTCTACAGATGCTATTACTTAATCACCACTTTGATAGCTTCGGAGAACAAGGATCTACCAGGAACATTCATTTTTTCATCATTAGTAAATGATCCGATATATAAGAGGTTTTACCTTTCTAAAGATCTGATTCGCGCTGCAATCAAGATCCATGGTACTCACACTCCAACAGAACGAGAAAGGCTGGTTCCAGAGCCAATGAAACGTGGAGATGTTACTAAGTGGGAAGATATTTCAGCAATCACAACTAAGCTCTCTAAACTGTTGAGGATATGCATGCAACATTTCGCTTTCCCCACCAGGATAGATTCACCATGCCCCACAAACGTATATGGTTTGGTTTATATTTAGCATGTACTGGACCCCAAACAGTTGATCTGGCTAGCTGGATAATTGATCAGATGTACTTAGCACAACATAGATGGGAAAGAAAGAAAGTAATCAATGGGTGTTGTGCTCTCACGCGCATTGTATATATGTGTTTGGCATACGATTTACTGATAGAGCATGCAATGAGGAGTGGGGAGTTGAAAGCATTCAAAGGAACAACAAAGAAAGCTAGGAAGGCTAGCAAAGGACGAGTAGGAAAGCGCAAGAGAGGAACCATTCCATGCCTACAGGTCCCAGAATCACCATCACCACAAAAAAAGGATAAGATAGCAGATATAATGACAAAGTGCTTGGATGGTGTGAAGACCAGTGGATTATATTTCAAAAAAGGATAAGATAGCAGATATAATGACAAAGTGCTTGGATGGTGTGAAGACCAGTAGATTCAAAAGCATGGCAGAAGTAAAAAGAAAAGAAGATGATATGAAGAAACAAAGAATGTCAACTAATGACTTAGGGGGAGCTATTCAAGAATCAATCACAAACTGGAGATAAAGTTGAAGGTCAAAGTCTAAGAAGAAAAGCACATGCCTATGTGAAGGAACAATTTCACACATGTACCATATTTTTAAAGTTAGACTTAACTTTAGTTCTAGAATTTTCAAAAGTCACGAGATTGAGAAAATCTATATAAACTAGTTTGTATCAATAGATGGAAAGAGAGAAAAAAGAGAAGGAGAGAGAGAGAGAGAGAGAGAGAGAGAGAGAGAGAGAGAGAGAGAGAGATTTTGTATGACTGAGTATACTTGGGCTTTCTGAGTAAGAAAGCACCTGTAAATTTTTGAGTTCGAAGAACTAATTAAAGTTTTGTGTATGAGACTCTCTCCTCCATCTTCACACTTTTTCTACTGTGTAATGATCTCAAAAATTCAAGTTTCCCAAGCAACTCAATGCTTGAGATCGAGTTTGTGCTGATAAGTCCTTGTTTTATTCTCTGAGTTTTTACCTATTGTTGAATCTTCTTAAAAACATGAGCTTTGTGGAGCAACTCGATGCTTGGGATCGAGTTTCAGTGTAAAGTCAATGCCTAGCATCGAGTACTATCATAAAAGTTTTTTTCTTCATATTTGTGTTCAAGGGGGTATTTCAAGTGCTGAAAAAGTGGCCAAAAACACACCAATTTGATGTTTGGCATCAGATTCTTGTTGTAAGTTAATGCTAAGTTGAAAATTTTCAAAAATGGACAGGTGCTTTTACTAAAACAAGCAGCATTTCCTATTTTAGCAATCAGACATAGTCATCTTGTGAAGGTCATAACTTGGTGTGTAGTGCAACATTTCTAGCAACTAATAGTTTATTCGAAAGCTCTTCTCTTCTATTTTCATCTACATGAAGATATTGGCAAAGTAATATTTGTCCTAAGAGAGATTGAAGGTATGTTATTTTAGTGACTAGAAATTTCTGAAGAAGTAAAGTTCTCAGTTTTGGCTATTATTTCTCAAAGTTTGGAGAGGCATTGAGTTAATGGTGACCATAGAGGTTGTCTAGTATCACCTTAATTCATTTCTTGTGATGTTTCAAACATCAACAAAAACCATGTTGAAGTGTCAAGCCAGAATGAGTTGGAGAGGAAGAGGGACAAGAGAATTCCAAGCGTTAGCCCTAGTTGAGATGCTATTGGGACCATAGACCAAATCAATGCAAATATTATATCCGAAACTTGTTCATATTGATATAGTGAGTTTCTATGCTACTAGCCAAAACCAAATTTACACCGATGTAGGAGCCCCCACTTCCATGCACATGGTTGGTACTGAACCGAATGAAGTCAGGGTAGAGAAAATTTTAGTTCCATACGATTCTTTCACCTTGCACCTTGATTTCTTGTAAGAAGATCATAGTGGTGCTAGCATCCTCTCTTTAAATATTTCTTTTATTGATTGGACTTCTATCATTTTCAAGAATCCCTTGCAGTTGAAAGACATAACTTCAATGGATTGTTATAAACAATATCTAGGATATGGTCAAGACTTTCAATTTCATCAATAATTTCTATCTTTGTTTCTAGAATATTTTCTACATCTATTTCAACCACGACTTCAAGTTTCCATCTTGGGTTTATCAGTGGTGGCTCTTCGAATCTCATAACTGCATCAAAATTACTAGAAATCACAACAATACTATAATCCATCTCAAAGGGAGATTCTAAAACTCCACCTAGATTGGGAGCTTGTTGGGCTTATCATTGAGTGGGTTAAACAATGGATACCATTTTTTTAAAAGAATAGTGAAGTGTCTCTAATAATCCAATAAGTTGTTTGAGAACGAGCTCAACTTGCATAGTGCTTTCAAAGAATATAAAAATAGACATTCCATTGATATTGGATCCTCAAGGAGGGGATATTAAGCAATCCAAACGTGTTTTTAATCCAATGGCATAGGTACTAGAGCAACAATCTAGGACCTTGACAAAGCCCTACAAGCATTGTCTCTTCTAAAAATTTAACCGCTTCTTTCATTTCTTGCCTTGGACAATAGAACATTTTCTACAAAGTGAAGATGATTTTTCATAGTTTCTTGTGTATCATTAGACTCATGTTCAGGAAGGGGATTCTTATTTCCATCCTTTTCAACAAAACTCATAGTAACTATTGGGGACCTTTGGTCTATAGCTTGCTCATGCCCTTTGACCCTTGGAGAGGATGTGCATTCTTCCTCAATGCCATGAGGTTATTTGAGGTGCTCGCATGCTTGGGTTTGAAAACACCAATGTCTTTCATCAAAAGCAAACTAAAAAGTGGTTCTTTTAAGGGAGAGGGAAAGATTTACCTGCACCTTTAGCAAGGTCATTTGGTCTACTGTCGGATGCCATTTGTTGTGCAACAACACCCAAAATGGCTTTTCCTTTTTCAGTGATGAAACTTCCAATACTTTGCATCCTTCAGTTGTTCTTAGCAAAGTTTGGAATTTTGATAAAGGTAAGAGTAAGATGTGTAGGGTGCGAAACACCCCACAATGCATTGTGGTTAGAAGTTGAATCAAGGAAGTTGTGTGCAAGCAAAGTGCATAGTTAAGAAGGCGAGTGGGAGGGGAACCTACTACCCTAGCTCCATTAGGAGATCTACTTTCAAGTGCAAAATGAAAATCCCATATATTTCCCTTTGATTCCATATTATGAGTTAGGAAATTAAAAAACTCCTTGGCGAAGTGTTCTTCCCCTCCATCGGATCTAAGAGTCTTTATGTATCTATCCATTTCCCTTTTAGCATGTGCTTTGAAAACTCTAAAGTGACTAAACACATTAAGCCTTTAACTTTGTACAATGCAACCATCAAAATACATATTCCCTCTCAATAAGGCTTGACACTTGCTCCCCATACATCTACATGGATGACGTTCAATGAATAAACTCTCCTTTGTGTAATCTTTGTTAATGGAAGCCTTCATTGACCATTGAGCACACCTCCCGTCGACATATACTTTAGCTTTTCAATGTTTATGTGGCCAACCTTCTTCTGCCATAAATCGTTTTAAGCTATTTTTTATTTCCAAATGTCTAATAGATTGTATATGACAAGAGTGTCATAGCAACCAATCAAATCACTGTAAGAAAAAGCATGCAAATTTGGCAGTAGTGATCCCCCCTTGTGATAAAACAATCCAAGTAGCCGGGTACCAATCAAGTAGTGAAAGATGTGATTAACCACCTACCAATGCTTGACACCTGGGCAATGCATGAACCTGCTCATCTATGAGACAACAAACTGAATATCTAGCTGAGTAATGCATAAGTAAATCAAGCATCCAATAGCTTGCTGATAGAGAACAACATCAAATGCATCTCCAACATCATGAAGACTCAATCGTAAACTTGTCTCCATAGGAGTGGCAATAGGCTTATAGTCTTCAAGGCCAAAGTGCTGCAATAATGTGTCAATATATTTTGTTTGACACAAAGACATTCCACCATCAACTTGCATAAACTGAATGCCCAAATAATGATGCAAATGCCCCAAATCAGACATCTTAAATGAGGCATGCAAATCAGCTTTAAAATCAGCAATATGCCTCTCAAAAGGACCAGTGAGCAGAATGCCATCAACATAGACAAAAATGATCAGAGCACATCATTAACACGCTTAACATATAAGGTGCTTTCAGTTGGACTATTCTCAAAACCAGTTGCAATTAGATAGGCATGTATCTTCTCATACCAAGCATGTGGTGCTTGCTTCTTCTTTAACCTACACACCTGATTTTCATGCCGTTTTTATACAAAGCCACGGGGATGAAAAACATACATTTCTTCATGCAAGTCATCTTTAAAAAATGCAGTTTTAATGTCCAACTGATGTACATTCCAACCATGATGGGTGGCAAGTGCACACATGCTACGAGCAGTAGTCATATGGCATGTAGGTGCAAAGATCTCATAAAAATCAATGCCTCTTTCCTGGACATAACCCTTTGCAACAAGCCTAGCCTTATACCTGTCAACTATTCCATCAGGCTTACGCTTCAGCTTATAAACCCACTTAGTGCAATGGCCTTCTTGCCAGGAGGCAAGTCACATAAGACCAAGTACCATTCTTCATTATAGCATCACATTCAGATTGCATAGTAGCCATCTAATTTTCTAAATTTTGTGCTTCATTAAATGAAACAAGCTCATTCTCATCACAAAGACTAGATGCAACCATAGCATAGCAATTTGATGCAAAAGAGGCACTATGAGAGCCTAAATAACTACCGTATGATAAATGTGCATCTAATTTGCTATTATGCAGAGTCTACACCAACCATTTTAGGATAGTTTCTACATGCTCAATATCAGCTCTCTCATCAATAAGTGCATCATGTGAATCTGCATTAGAAATGGACTGATCTACATCATCACATGAAACCTCTAAAGGTCGAAAAGTTGCATCATTAGGACCAGCACTAGACTGTCCACCTGTAGAAAGAGGCAACAAAGTATCATACCTATCTTTGCATGTCTTTGGAACTAAGAGATGTCTCCTTTGTACGTGAAAGTAAGGGCTGAATAGCATCTTCCACAAAAACAACATCACACCTAACCAGAATGCATTTAGTCTGTAGATGGTATAGACGATAGCCTTTGCTTTCAGAACTATACCCAACAAAATTACATTTTACTGCTTTATCATCCAATTTTCTACAATGTTGTTCAGGCACTAATGCATATGCGAAACAACCAAAAACATGCAGATGAGCCATTGATGGCTTGCTACCATGCCAAGCCTCATATGGAATGATAGATTGTAGTGCTTTAGTGGGACACCTGTTAAGTACATATGTTGCACACATAACAGCCTCAAGCCAGAAACTATGTGGTAAAGCCTAACTCTTGACCATACACCTCACCATCTCCATGAGTGACATGTTCTTTCATTCAACAACTCCATTCTGTTGAGGTGTACATAGTTGTACACCAATGTTTTATCCCACATTCAACCAAAAATGCATTAAAGTCAAAAGACATATATCCCCCCCCCAATCAAAACAAAGGGTGCCCATTTTACATGTTGATAGATTTTCAGCCAAATCCAAAAACTCTTTGAAGCACATAAACACTTTAGACTTTGCTTTCAATGGATATACCCATGCATGCCTGGAAAAGTCATCAATGAAAGTCACAAAGTAAAGGTAATTTCCAAAAGAGGGTGTCTGCATAGGACTACAAACATCACTATGAACAAGCTACAATTTTTTAGTAGCTCGAACTGAACCATCTTTTGGAAATGAGGAACACTTCATTTTGCCCAAAATACAGCCTTCATAGACATGTTTACTGGGTGCGTCAATTTTGGGCAAAGAGGACACCATTTCAGATTTCTGTAGGCATAGCAAACTAGCAAAATTCAGATGACCAAAGTGTGCATGCCAAAGCTTTGCACGTGAAATAGCTTGAGAATTATGTACTGCACATGCTCAATCATTCATAGATCTTGCATAGTCTATGAGCTGCTACAACCCATGACATAAAATGCCACAAGCAATAATCACATCGCCATTTGACAGATCATGAACTGTACATCTGTCATCAATAAATTTCACAACCAAGACAATCTTGGCTAATGCAAAAACCAATAACAATTTCTTGTTGATCCCTGGCACGAATAACGCATTTGACAAAGTGAAAGAACGACCATCAGCAAGTCAAAATGATCTTACCAACTCCCATGATAGGATAAGAGGAGTTGTTGGCGCATGTGACAGTATTCCTTGTAGGGGCAATCTGGAGTGAAGAGAAGAAATTGCAATGCGAGGTAATATGTTTGGTCGCTCCACTATCAAAGTACCAAACATCTGCATCTATTACAAACGTGCACTGCTCACGAGAAGATGGGTCAAAACTGCAAACAGTAGTAAATGCCCATTCTTAAGATTAGCAGACTCTATTTTCATTGTAGAGGCCTCTGCAACAACCATTCTGACCTCTTTCTTCTTTGCCTCTTTAGCAACCACTTTTGGACAACTCTTAATTACATAATCGTTTTCTTTATAGTATTTGTAAAACAATTTCTACTTTTTTTATTTCTTCTCATTTTTGTCTTTCTTCTTTGAATGTGGAGCATTTGCAGATTTTTGCTTACTAGTAGATGAGCTCCATTTACCTTTGCCCTTCTAACTAGCCACAAAAGCTTGATCTGCAACAAGCATAATAGACATGTTCTGCCTAGACAGATCTTTGCACAATAGAACAGAAACTAACACTTCAAATGTTAAGGCATTTGGATTTCCTGTCATCATCAAACGAAGAGTAGAAGCAAAACTCTGGTATGAATCGGGAAGACCATTCAGAACGGTCTGCACAAGTGAACTGTCAAGAAGGACTTCATCAACGGAAATCAATTGTTCCTTCAAATCCTTGATCTTTGTCAAAAAACTATCCATAGAATCACCTTCATTCATGTGCTCTCTCCAACTGTTTTCGGAGGTAAGCAACACAAGCCTCATTCCTAGCCTAGTACAATGTGATAAGTGTATCCCAAGCATCCTTAGCTATTTTGTATGAGCGAATGTGAGGAATAATGGCATGTTTGATAGACAAAGCTATCAATGCATATGTCTGAGCATCTTTGCCATCCCAACAAATTTGCTCTATAGTCGGTGCAACAGAAACAAAAACACAAACAGGAATCTATAGAATGTCATCATCGTTGATGCCATCTGCATCAGCTTGAGTACCTGTATTTGCAGTACCTATATTCACAGGTGTAATAGGACATCTTTCAACACCTTGGACAATATTCCATTGTCCTATTGCAACCAATACATGATGCATCATATAAGCCCACAACAGATAATTGGTACCATCCAACTTATCCTCAACAACCAACATATGGAATACATCACTTCTTTTAGCCATGGCCACTTACTAAAATACCTTGATGCAAAAAAATGACTATATCTGAAAAAGTTGAACAAAACAACTGTTGGAACTGAAGGACTCACCAGGCAAGGAAGCTTACGAAGGGAGTCAGAGAGAAGGGAAAGTACAAGCAGACAGAGCAGTCAACGACGGTCTGGCAAGTAGGCCAATATTTTTCAAGACATTTACGCATATAAGAGAGGTGGACACAAGGAGAAGGAGCAAGTAGGGAGCTCCAGGAAATGTATGTCAAAATGTTAGAAGAAATCCCTACAAAAATAGTGATTTTCATCACTAAAAACCCTTGTAAATACCATTTCACATTTTTGTAGCTCCATTTTGTGCAAGCCAAGGAGTCCTTGAGCTTGAGGAGCTTTAGAAGTATCTACCTGTCAGTTTTCACATTTTTTAGACTTCGTTTGAACCTCCAAATAGGGTAGAGAACCTAATTTTTAACTAGGCTGGACACTAGGTCTGGACACGGCCAAAACCTAGTCAAAAACTATAAATAGAGCTAGATAGCTCATTTTTGGGGGGCTAGATTGTAATTGAAATGAACTTGTAAGGGCTTTTTGAAAGTAATCTAAGAACTCCATTGCTCCTCACTCTTTGTCTTGCCGTGTGTGCGCGTGTGTGTGTATGTGTGTGCATGTTCGTGTGCTTCTCACTCACGCACTTGTGCCTCCACTTGCTCGAGGTCTTCATACCATCCTCACGTCTTCCCGGATTGACATTAAAGGAGGTGCTACTCATCACTGAGCTACACCAAATTTTGGCGCCGTTGCCGGGGATCGAGCTTTGAGGACGAGCGTGTGATGGTAAGACGTAGATTTGAGACGTTGGCATTGTAGGTAATCTCTTTACTTTTCTTATTTTTCTCTTTCTTACCTCACCATCATCATCATCACCACCTCCCACCTCCATCTCCATCTCCATCATCGCGGAAATTTTCAGTTTTGGATTTTATAACCTTCTCCACCTCATTTCCCTCATTCCACTTGTGAGAGAGAGCGAGAGAGCGATATTGTGTGCGTTGTTTTTGCTTGTTTCTAGAGATTTCTTGCAGGTACTGGCAGCATCATCATCTCCAGCACTCCGCACAGGTACGAAACGTCACGAAACTGTCTCTGTGTCGCCGGCCTCTCTCGATCGCGATCGACAGAAAAATCGCCCATTTGGTAAAACAAAGTGCACCACCATAATCCACATGATGAGCACATTCTTGTTGGAGCAGAACAATCATCAATAGTGATTATATGAAGATCAAATTGAAGAGATATGTGGAAGAATGAAGATTACTTTCAGAGGAAGAAAATAGAATCAGAAAGGTTTCTTTTGTATATTACTCTTGTAAATAGTTCAATGTATTTTTGAAAAAGATGACGAGTTAGACTCGTATATATATCTACAGATACGTATTCATAGGAAGAGAGAGTGATATAGATCAGATAGAGAAGAATAGGTGAAGAGGTGATGAACATTGTATGTATCATCAACCATATGTATGAAAAGTAATGAAGAAGAAAATGTTGTAGAATTCTGCGCGTCGATCTTCTCTCCCATTCTCCTTCTGTGCTTAATCTTTTGAAGAATTCTTTTGCACGTATCTAAGTCCATAGCTAATCTATCTATGGCTAGAATTTGAGAGATTAATTTCAATCAGACTGTGAGAATTTTGTTTAGGAACATTCATATGTGAAGATGTTCTGAGAGTCGAAAAATCTGGCGCACATTTCATCTTCAAAGAAATGGTCAGTGCTCAGTCCACAATGTAAAGTTTTACACAAGTGAGGGCTCAAAATCTAAGTTGGAAGGTAAGCTATCTATGGCTAGAAGATCTTGATCAAACGAGTTCAGAGTTGGGAGAACCAGTGCTAAGAAGTTGCAGGTGTCAAAGTCGCCATTGCAGAGAAGTACTTTCAGACATAGGTAAAGTATTTCACACATTTCTCAGTGTGTACTTAATCTTTTTGAGAGATTTAACTTGGCAAAGTTGCGCAACCTTAAGGCGAAGTGTTGTGCAAAGTTTTATCAAAAACTTTACAGGATTGATTAGTCAATGAGTGACTAATCTGCAGCAGACTTTTCTGAAGAAACTGAATTTTTCAGAATAATCAATTTTCTGATAATTTGGTGAAGATTCTCTAAATTAGGTGGAGTCTAAAGTTGATCTTGATATAGAGGTGATCTAAATTCAAGGTCAACTTGTTCTTTTGGAGATTAACACTCTCCATCAGTGGTATCAGAGCAGGTTGTGTCAAAATTGAAGTGAAGAAGACTCCGACTATTGCAGAAGTACAAATCTTTACATCTTGAAGGTGCAGAAGGGTAAAGGTTGAAGAAAACTTGAAGGAAGACATACAAAGAGCATCAAAAGGATCAGAAGGAGCAACATTCGAAGTAAAGGTACATTTATTATCTGTAAAGGTTAAAGATTTGAAGCTACAGGTGAAGTAAAGATGGGAGATAGTCTCCAAATTGAAAAGTTGGATAGAGAGAACTATCCTGCATGGTCTATGAGGATGGAAGCTCATCTTATGAGCAAAGATCTGATAGGATACATCACAGGAGATGAAGAAAAGCCAGAATTCAGAGATCCTAGTGTTCCAACTAGGGAGGAGCTTGCAGATTTGAAGAATTGGATGAAGAAGGATGCTCAAGCAAGAAGCATCATCTACATGGCAGTCAATGACTATTTGCTTCCTCACATTAGAGGACTTGAGAGTGCTTGTGACATTTGGAATGCTTTGGAAGAGCATTTCCAAAATACAACCAAATCAAGGAAGGCTTCACTATGGGCAGAGTTTACTACCTTCAAGAAGAAGGCCTCACAATCAATTTCTAATTATGTGACAAAGATGAAGGACATTGCAGATTCTTTAGGTGCAGTTGATGAAGATATTGAAGAAGACAAATTGGTAAGACAAATACTCACAGGGCTAAGAGGAGATGAGAAATGGAAGCCTTTCATTTTATCTACAGAACTTTCATTAGATCATTTTACTCCTGATTTGAATCAATTGTTAGGTCATATGCTAACTTTTGAGAATGATGTCAAAGGAGATGTTGATAAGAGTGCAGGTCATGCAATGTATTCTAAAGACAAGAAGAAAGCCAACAAAGGGAAGCAACAATCAGGTGAAGAAGAAGGTACTTCAAACCAAGCAAACTTCATAAGAGGAAGAGGAAATGGCAGAAGTAGAGGAAGAGGCAGAAACAACAAAGAGAATGCAAGAGCTTGTTGGATATGTGGTAAGACCAATCATCTATCTCATGATTGTTGGCATAATAATCAAAACAATGGTAATTATCAGAATTTTAATCAAAGAGGAAGAGGAGGTAGATTTCAGAGAGGAAATTTCAGAGGTAGAGGTGGTAGGAATTCTTTTGGAAGAGGTGGAGGAAGAAACTTCCAAAGTCAATCCTATAATAACACCTACTACAACTATGCATCAGATCAAAAGGAGGACTCGACTCTCATTATGAATACATGTGAAACTTCACATGAGGACATGAGAGTGTTTTATATTGATTCAGGATGTAGTAATCATTTGAGTGGAAATATTGCTTTGATGACTGACCTAGATCATAATGCAATTAATCATACAGTTCAGACAGGTGATAATACAAAGCATAAGGTAAAGTCAATTGGTTCAGTCAAGGCTAAGGATGGGAGCACTCTTCTGAGTAAGGTACTTTATGTTCCCACAATTCCAAAGAATTTGATAAGTGTAGGTCAAATTGTGGAAAAAGGTTATGAGGTAAGGTTTACCAATGATGGAGTTTATGTGGAAGACCCTAGTCAAGGGTATAAACAAGTTATTGCAGGAAAGAAAGAAGGAAGGCTTTTCACATTGAAGGTACAAGGAAATGTTGGACATGCTATGTTCACATATGGAGAGCAGAAGGTGTCAGAATTGGATCTTTGGCACAAAAGACTTGGACACTTTAATGAAAGAGGTATCAAAGAAATGATTAACAATGATTCAGTGCTTGGAATGCCTAACATTGCAGGTCAACACATGATATACAGATGTGAGGCATGTCAATTAGGTAAGGCTCATAAGCAATCCTATTCCAAGCATGGGTTTATGTATTCAGAAAGACTTGAATTGGTGCATACAGATGTGTGGGGTCCTTCAAAGGACTTTAGTATAAATGGTTCAAGATATTATGTCATATATGTTGATGATGCTACCAGGTGGATCACAATTTATGTGATTAAGGAAAAGTCAGAAGTGTTTAATACATTTAAACACTATCATGCATATGCAGAAAGGATTACAGGTCAAAAATTGAAGAGACTAAGGTCAGATGGAGGGGGAGAGTATTTTTCAAATGAGTTCAATGATTATTTGTGGAATGCAGGTATAAAGAGAGAAGTTACTTGCAGGTACTCTCCTCAACAAAATGGGGTAGCAGAAAGAAGAAATAGGACTCTTGTTGAGTTTGCAAGGTCCATGATGAAAGAGAAGAATTGCCCAAATTATTTGTGGGCTGAGGCTATTAATACAGCTACATATTTGGTTAATAGATTGCCTTGTAAAGCTTTGCAGGGTATGACACCATATGAAGCTTGGTGGGGTAAGAAACCTACCTTGGATCATTGCAGAATATTTGGATGCTTGGCATATGCATATGTGCCATCTCAATTGAGGCATAAGTTGGAGCCTAAGGCAGAGAAGTATGTATTCATTGGTTATGATGATAAGCAAATGGGATACAGGTTGTGGAGTCCATCCACAAAGCAATTTATTGTATCCAAGGATGTTACATTTGATGAACAAGGTACTTGGTATGCAGGTAAATATAATATACATGCAGATGATGAAGAAGTAGTGGAACAAAGGAAAGGTAAAGCAAAGATTCAATTACTTGATGAAAGTGAGAGTAATGAAGTGCAGGTTGAAGTTGAAGAGAGGCCAAGGTTTGATCCAGAATGTGATGAACCAGAAACCTCAAGAAGTGCAGAAGTTAGGAGATCATCTAGGCACAAATGGCAACCTACAAGGTATAGCTATGACACTTCATTCTTAACTACTAAAGATTATGCTTATTTGGTAAAAGCAGATGAAGACCCTTCTACATATGAAGAAGCCAAAGGGAAGAAGAATTGGGAAGATGCTATGCAAGAGGAGTATGATGCATTGATAGAGAATCAAACATGGGATTTGGTTCCTAAACCTAATAGTCAGAAGATCATTGGATGTAAGTGGGTTTACAAAACAAAGAGATTTGCAGATGGAAGTGTGTCTAGGTACAAAGCTAGACTTGTTGTGAAAGGGTATGCACAGACATATGGAGTGGACTATGATGAGACTTATAGTCCTGTGGCAAAGATGACAACCATCAGGACACTCATTGCAATTGCTGCTTGTAAAGGTTGGAAGTTGTCTCAATTAGATGTTAAAAATGCTTTCTTGAATGGTTACATTTCAGATGAAGTCTACATGGAGCAACCAGATGGGTTCAAAGATCAAGTGAGTCCAAATTATGTATGTAAGCTCAAGAGAGCTTTGTATGGGTTGAAGCAAGCCCCAAGGGCTTGGAATTATAGGCTTGTAAAATTCTTGAATGATCTTGGATTTCAAGCATCAAAGGCAGATAGTAGCTTGCTAGTCAAAGCAAGTGAAGATGGGTTCATTTATGTGTGTATTTATGTTGATGACATAATACTTACAGGAACAGATGATAAGGGGATACAAATGATCAAGAAGCAGATGGAGAAAGAGTTCAAAATCAGTGATTTGGGGAATCTATCATTCTTCTTGGGAATGGAGATTTCTTATACTCAACATGGAGTATATGTGACCCAAGAAAGGTATCTTAAAAATTTGCTAACCAAATTTAAAATGGAAGATTGCAGGGTTGCACCTACACCTTTGGAAGTGAACCATAAATTGTCTAGGTTTGGAGGAGAAGAGTTCAGAGATATGAAACTCTATCAAAGTTTGGTTGGTAGCTTGATTTATGCTACATTGACAAGGCCTGACTTGTCATATGCAGTTGGTGTGCTTTCACAATTCATGCATTGTCCTAGAAAGGAACATTGGATTGCAGGACAAAGAGTACTTAGGTACATCAAGGGTACACTCAAAGAAGGGTTGTACTATGGGTTTACTTCAGATACAAGAATCAAGATATATAGTGATGCAGATTGGGCAGGTAATGTGGATGATAGAAGATCAACACATGAATACTTGTGCTATGTAGGAGACAAATTGATTTCATGGTGTTCCAAGAAGCAACATACAGTTGCTTTGTCATCTACAGAAGCAGAATATAAAGGTATGGTGGAAGCTGCAAAAGAGGTAATATGGCTAAAGACACTTTTGAAAGTTTTTTATGTGATTCAGAGTACTCCTATTATTTGTGGAGACAATATGAGTTCATTATACTTGGCAGCTAATCCTGTATTTCATGCTAGAACTAAGCATATTGAAATACAGTATCATTTTCTGAGAGAGAAGGTCATTGAGAAGGAAATTGAAGTCATACACACTCCTACAAAAGATCAACTTGCAGATATGATGACTAAAAGTTTGGATGGACCTAAGTTGCAGAGGTTTAAAGATATGGCAGGAATAAAGAAGATGCAGGTAATCACAATTGAAGATTGAGGGGGAGCTGTTGGAGCAGAACAATCATCAATAGTGATTATATGAAGATCAAATTGAAGAGATATGTGGAAGAATGAAGATTACTTTCAGAGGAAGAAAATAGAATCAGAAAGGTTTCTTTTGTATATTACTCTTGTAAATAGTTCAATGTATTTTTGAAAAAGATGACGAGTTAGACTCGTATATATATCTACAGATACGTATTCATAGGAAGAGAGAGTGATATAGATCAGATAGAGAAGAATAGGTGAAGAGGTGATGAACATTGTATGTATCATCAACCATATGTATGAAAAGTAATGAAGAAGAAAATGTTGTAGAATTCTGCGCGTCGATCTTCTCTCCCATTCTCCTTCTGTGCTTAATCTTTTGAAGAATTCTTTTGCACGTATCTAAGTCCATAGCTAATCTATCTATGGCTAGAATTTGAGAGATTAATTTCAATCAGACTGTGAGAATTTTGTTTAGGAACATTCATATGTGAAGATGTTCTGAGAGTCGAAAAATCTGGCGCACATTTCATCTTCAAAGAAATGGTCAGTGCTCAGTCCACAATGTAAAGTTTTACACAAGTGAGGGCTCAAAATCTAAGTTGGAAGGTAAGCTATCTATGGCTAGAAGATCTTGATCAAACGGGTTCAGAGTTGGGAGAACCAGTGCTAAGAAGTTGCAGGTGTCAAAGTCGCCATTGCAGAGAAGTACTTTCAGACATAGGTAAAGTATTTCACACATTTCTCAGTGTGTACTTAATCTTTTTGAGAGATTTAACTTGGCAAAGTTGCGCAACCTTAAGGCGAAGTGTTGTGCAAAGTTTTATCAAAAACTTTACAGGATTGATTAGTCAATGAGTGACTAATCTGCAGCAGACTTTTCTGAAGAAACTGAATTTTTCAGAATAATCAATTTTCTGATAATTTGGTGAAGATTCTCTAAATTAGGTGGAGTCTAAAGTTGATCTTGATATAGAGGTGATCTAAATTCAAGGTCAACTTGTTCTTTTGGAGATTAACACTCTCCATCAATTCTAAATCACTAAAAACAGTTAAAAAATTCCGTGTTTCTCTGTCAATCGTGATCGACACCATCGATCGCGATCGACAGCCACGATCGACAGACCCTGTCAATCGCAACCGACAGACCTGTCGATCGCGACCGACAGACCCCACAACCGACTGACTGCCACGTAGGACCTTGTCAATCGCGATTGACACCGTCGATCACGATCGACAGCCACGACCGACACCTCTATTAGTCGCGATTGACACCGTCGATTGCGCCTCACTGAATTTCAACGATTGATTGACTTTTTCGCGTAGCCACGTGTCCATCGCGACGGACATAGCCCCGATCGACTGAATTCATGGCAAAAAAAGTGTCGATCGCGATTGACACCATCAATCGTGATTGATAGGACCCACGATCGACTCTGTCGATCGCGATTGACACTGTCGATCGCGATTGACGTGTCGATCGCGACCGACACGCCCCGACGGACACCTCTGTCAATCGCGATTGACAGACCTGTCGATGGCGATTCACAGGCTTTTTCGGCCAAATTTCTAGGGTTTTTTCTTGCATCTTTTTGGGGTAATTTTGGGCATAATTAGCAAATCATTAGTGATTTGTGAGGTCCCTACACATGTGATTCGAGAAAACTCCTGTGATCTGTCAGCCTGTTTGAATCCTGTGTTAGTCCCAAAACCCTGAACTGGCATAACTTTCTCATACGAAATCCGTTTGCTGTGATTCTTGTCTTGTTGGAAAGCTCGTGAGGAAAATTAATATCAGGATTATTAGATAGGGTATTTTGAAGTGGACCATACCCCGAGGTAGGAAAACTGAGAGATCCTTGGAATCATTTTCCATAAAGGCAAAGGATAATTTGGTCTGTGAGTTACATGCATGAAAGTGGACTATTGTGTCATTTGAATCTAAGTCTTGAGCTAACCGTGGGACTTTTACAGGACCAATAAGAGCACTTGAGGGCATTCAAGCAAGAGTAAGTGCAAGCTTGGGAATACGCGTCTTGGGCACACCAGGGCAACAACGCAAGGAAAGAAACTCAAGGTTGGAAAATCCTCAACTCCCTCTCTCAATTCCTAGCTTAGGCTAAGAACGACTAGTGATAGGAGTAGGCCAGGACGGCGATAGGCATCAATCAAGTTGAAGACTACCTATGCACTCAAGTTCAAGATTAAACATAATCTCTTCGTGATGCGATAACCTTAAAGGAAAGAATCTAACGAGGAACGATCAACTTACAGTGCGGAAACACACTCAAGTATACTTGATGACGTGATATCAGACAAGATTATAAACGTTGTAATCCACTAAAAAAGAATCAAGTAATTGATACAAAAGAACTCAGCAATGAGGTTGTACTTGGGCAAATTTGGGCTATTCATTTAGGCTTATGAACCTTAGATCAGGGCGACATCTAGGGATAGATAGACAAAGCCTTAGGTCTTCAGAGGCTAGTGTCAACCACACTGCTAGGTCTTGGGCCCAACAGTTGAGCCACCACTCATACTACCCTAGCTCTGAGACTAGTGAATCAAAGATGTCTCAAGGCATGGACAGACCTACGGGAAGTTCAGGAGTGCCATACTTGCACAGGGTAGAAGGCCCTTACAAAACAGTTGGAATACCTTAGGACCAACCGATTAGGTGCTAGCATCTATGAGGACGGCCTAGGAAGATCTATAGTACAGATTAACAATCCTGACCAATCTATTGGACTAGAGCGCCCAGCTGTCAAGTTCGAAAACGGAGCCTACTTAGACAAGGAAGGGACAATATATGTAGTCACCAGTCATCCAGATAGGACTGATGAATTTGGGAATGAGATCCCAGGAACGGACTTAGGTGACCTAGAGCAAGGAAACAGGGGTGAAGAACCGAGGACTCCCCAAGGCAAATCTGTTCTCACTAGGATTATCACACCATAGTGGATTCCCCAAGATAATAAGAGCATAGATCTGCTTCTGAACTGAGAAACTGACGAAGCCTTTTGGAGGTATAAATCTGATCAGCCAACTGATATAGGAACAATCATGATCTATGAGCTTAAGGATCCTGATAGCCCAGGCAGCGTGACCTACTTAGATCACGCTTTAGAGAGGATCTTTGTGGTTACAGAACATGATAGACATGCTTACACTTGGAAGGGTGAATTCGTTTTCCCCCAACCAAGATCGAATGTGTCCTATGGTCACCCTGGAGCTGGAACATCCCAAGCTCATGGAATTCAAAGAGACAGAAGTAGAGATAGGCTAGAAGTAAGCTTTGCCAACCCAGGGGGCAGAGAAAGAACGAGAGTGGAGAAAAATAGGGTGGAACCTGAGATACTTAGAGCTCACAGGAATCAAAGAAATGCGGACGAGTTCCCTCTACCACGACCTAGAGAGCACACAAGGACTTCGAGACCGACTCAGCTAGTTAAGTCCATGAAGAACTACTTCGATGGCACTAGAGATCCATACGATCATGTGGCTGAGTTTAGGCAAGTCTTGAGAGCTGAACAAGTGGAGGATCTATTCACGCAGTACAATGCCTTTGGTCTAACCCTTAGGAACACTGCCCTGACATGGTTTCAGCCACTAAACGAGAGGCAGTTCAAGAGCATAGACCATCTTCTAGAGGCATTCATTATCGAATTCTCTAAAAGTGGCATAAGACATAACACTTCCTCGCTGATTCACAGCTTCAAGCAAACCCCTCAAGAGACCGTGAGACTTGCTGGAAGAAGATTTAGGCAATACTTGGAGAGATGCCCTGTCCCTGAGCTACCCACACCAGCTAAGCAAGTGGCTTTATTCTTGGATGGATTGCTAAGTACCAAATTGAGGTCATATGTGTATCTGAAGGACCCTAGGACTATAGAGGAGTGTGTACGCATGGGCATTGACATCGAGGATAACCTAGGGGAGGAACTAGAGCTTTCCAAAATCTACAAGGACTCAAATAGTGCCTCTAGCCTCTCTTCCTCGCAATCCACATCAATTGAGGAATTAGCAGAGAAAGTAGCTCAGAAACTAGGTGTCTCTAGCAAACAAATCCCAAGGTTTGCCCCTGTGAAAAGATGCTATACTTGTGGAGGCGACCATATGGCGAATGTCTGTCCCATTATGGCTCAACCCCAAGTTAATCCTAGTAGCCAGTACTGCACCATAGAACGAAGGTACACCAATCACACCGCGCAAGATTGTCCCTACAATAAGCAAACCGTTAGACAGACATACCCACAACCATACCCTCAACAAGGAAGATACCAGAACCAGTACCCACCTCAGCAGTATGTGAGACCTCAACAAACCTACCAACCCTACCAAAACCAACAAAGGCCTCAGCCTGTGTTAGCACAACAACCCCCTGCCCCAGCTAATGTGATCCCAGTAAAATATGCAGCTGGAGAAGAGAACCTGAATAGAGCTATAGTCCCTGTAACACCATTGCTTTCTGAAAGTGACCCGAGTGACCATAGCTTTGATTTGACACATATTGACAGCCCCCAGGCCTACTACATGCAGTCTCCAGAACATGGTGAGTCCTATTATAGTGAAGAGCCAAAGGAACCTAGTTGGGAGTCAGATTACACAAACGTCATGTATGCAAACCCCAACCCTAGACCTCAACCTAGGCAAGTAAGACCCCCATTCCCTAGAGGACCATGCTACAGATGTCAGGGAGATCACCTCATTCGTGACTGCCCCATGCCCGCACCTACCCAAACCCAATCAGTAACGATCCAGGGCTTTTGCCAAGAGTGTGGAAAGGAGCATCTCTTACGAGACTGCCCTAAGAATCCTAATAATATGCCAAAAATCACTCCTATTAATGTTATTGGGTTAGTGGTAGATTCCACAGGAAGTGTCACTTCCACTGCACCCATACAGGTAGTCAATAGAGCTCAAGCATTGCAGCAAAACCAAGGCGTAGGCCAGGAAAAGAGCCCAGATGTCAGTGAAACAGAGAGCATGACAAAGAAAAGGACTAGAGCTTGGAGAGATAGTCGTGAAAGAATGAAAAGACAATGGGCAAAAAAGATGAGTGAACTCGAGGAAAGCCTCAGAGAAACAAAGGCCAGGATAACTGAACTCACATCTCAAACTCCCTCTCACACTACCACACCACCACCATTCCCAACTCCATCCGAACCGCCACCTTCCAACCCGCCTCACCTAAACCCACCACCCCCAAGAGTAGGCTCAGTCCTAGCAGATCCCACTCCCGAGGACCTAAACATGATGCTTAAAGCATATCAGGCCAGAATCCAAGAAGGGCCAAACATAACTGATCATGAAAAGTGTTACCCTAGAGCAGAACTAGAGCTAGAATGAACCAAAATCTGTGCTAAGATGGTGGAATGGGCTCAGACCATGTTTGAAGTCAGTCGCTTATTTAACATCTCTAGTTCAGCGAAGACACAGTTGCACTTTGATGGACTGTTAGAAAGAATAGAGAAGCTAATTGCACAATCAGAAAAGGAACCAGCCTCTCAACATAAGTACAAGGCAAGTGAAGGAGCAGGTCTTCCTGCCCAGGAAGCCTATGTGCCTAACTCTACGGAGCCAGATACATCATCTTCTCTGAATCGATTCACACCAGAATTCTTACGAGAGATTCAAGAAAACAAATGGGCTAAAGAAAGTGAAGTCCCTCCTCCTATTGAACTTGTGGATGATGTACATGACCAATTCCCACAAGACATCCCCTCCATTTATGAGGAGCAGGAGAGCACCCACTCTCAGGAAAGACTAGACTTTGAGTCTAATTCTTTACAAGAATTACCCCACTTCACAGGCCCATGGGAAGCTAAGTCTATTTGTATGAGAGCACCCACGGTCATGGTAAGAAATGAAGACTCGATCATACCTAGGAACACAGAGGTAGTGAAAAACACTAAAGTACAGTGCAACCTCACCTTAGAAGAGCTACTCAAAGTAAGGCCAGAGCTATGGAAAAATGTAGCCAAACAAGTACCAGAGATAGCAAAACCTTGTTCCCAGGTAGGATCCCAGAGAACAGTGCCAGAAATACCCTTGGACAAGATAGGAGACATGAGTGAGGGCAAAGAGGGAAACACATATCTTCCTATCACCCATCAAGGATACACCACAAAGGCCATTCTAGACTCAGGCGCAGGTGTTGCAATTGCTACCACTTCCCTATGGAAGCGTTGGGGCAAGCCAGCACTCAGACCCACGAGGATGAAATTGCAAATGGCCGATGGCCACATAGAACGACCCTTAGGGCTGTTAGAAGGAATAACTCTCACCACCTGTGGTGTTGAGTTCGAGCACACATTTGCTATATGTGACTTCAGCAAAAATCATGCCTATGAGATGATCTTGGGAAGACCCTTTATGCGACATTTGCAAGTGGTACAAGACTGGGGAACCAATTCTTTGTACCTACAACACTTAGGTGTTACGACCAAAGTGAATCTCAAAGATTACTCTCATAGAGATGTCCCTGTGATGGTAACCAGAACCTATTGAGCAGGGTACTTTATGTACCAACTATTACCAAAAACTTAATGAGTGTTGGTCAGATTGTGGAGAAAGGTTTGCAGGTCAGATTCACTCAACATGGAGCATATGTGGAGGACCCAAGACATGGATTCAGAAGGATAGCCAAGGGAGAAAAATCAGGTAGATTGTTTACTTTTGATCTAGAGGACACAAAGAACAACTTTATACAATTACAAGGATCAAACACTTTCAGAATTAGAAATATGGCACAAGAGGTTAGGCCACATAGGTGAAAGGACTTTGAAGCAAATGTGCAGGGATCAATGTGTGCTTGGGATACCTAATGTATCCAAGCAACACATGATTTACAAGTGTGGAGCTTGTCAGTTTGGTAAGTCACACAGGTTGCCCTATTCAAAGAAAGGTTTTATGCATGAAGACTATCTGGAATTGGTGCATACAGATGTTTGGGGACCTAGCAAGGAACCATCCATTTCAGGTTCAAGGTACTATGTGTCTTTCATTGATGATTATAGCAGATGGACTGTGTTATACTTTATGAAGCATAAGGATGAAGTATTTAATTGTTTCAAAAGATATCTTGCACTAGTTGAAAATCAAACAGGTAGAAACTTGAAAAGACTAAGGTCAGATGGAGGAGGTGAATACTTCTCAAATGAGTTTGAAGATTTCTTGCAGGAAAGAGGCATCAAAAGGGAGATAACCACAAGGTACTCACCTGAACAAAATGGAGTAGCTAAAAGAAGGAATAGACTTATAGTTGAAACAGCCAGGTCCATGCTTAATGAAAAGAAGTTGCCAAATTATCTTTGGGCAGAGAGTGTATCTACTGCCACCTATCTAATAAACAGGTTGCCATCAAAATCACTTGATGGAATGACACCTTATGAAGCTTGGCATGGTAAGAGACCATCATTGGATCATTGCAAAATCTTCGGGTGTGTAGCATATGTGCATATTCCCTCACAGGTAAGGGGAAAGCTAGACCCTAAAGCTGAAAAATGTATCTTCATTGGTTATGATTTGAATAAAAAAGGGTACAGATTCTACAACCCAACCAATAAAGGGTTCAAGGTAAGCAGAGATGTCATCTTTGATGAGAATGACTCATGGTATGAGAATGAATGCAGGAAAGTTAGTCTACCCTATGATTTGGAAGAGGAGTTTCCAAAACTCTCAAAGGAGGAACCAATCCAGAAGGAAGACTTAAGTTCAGAAGATGATGACACAATCAATCTTGAAGAGTTCAAGGCATGGAAGTCCAAAGGCAAGTTAAAGATGAAGAAGCTTGAGGATGTACCAGAATCTTCAACTCAAGCAATGAGGAGATCTCAGAGAGAAAGTAAGAAGCCTATCAAATATGGGTATGATACATCTCTTGTAACTAAGCATTCAATTTATCTTGCAAAGGACTTGTTAAGTGAAGAACCAGGTACATATGAAGAGGCAATCACCAAATCAGAATGGAAAGGAGCTATGGATGAAGAAATAGAAGCTCTCAAGGAGAGTGACACATGGGACTTAGTACCCAAGAAGGACTCTATGAAGGTGATAGGATCCAGATGGATCTACAAACTAAAAAGGAACTCTGATGGTACAATCAACAGGTACAAAGCTAGGTTGGTAGCCAAGGGTTTTGCACAAACCCTAGGCATTGATTATGAGGAGACATTTTCTCCTGTGGCTAAGATGCCAACAATCAGAGTATTGGTGAGTGTAGCTGCATCCAAGAATTGGAACATGTAACAATTAGATATCAAGAATGCTTTCTTCAATGGATGGATATCTGAAGAAGTCTACATGTCCCAACCACCTGGCTATGAAGATCCCAAGAAGGTAAATTATGTTTGTAAATTGAAGAAGGCTCTATATGGATTGAAGCAGGCACCTAGAGCATGGAATTACAGGTTGACAACCTATCTCCAAGACCAAGGATTTATAATGAGCAAGGCAGATACATCATTGTTTATCAAAAGGAACAATTCAGAGGTAATCTATCTCTGTGTTTATGTTGATGACATCATCATTACAGGAAATGATGTCAATGGAATCAGAAGCATAAAGAATCAGATGATGAAGGAGTTCAAGATAAATGATCTTGGATTATTGAAGTACTTCTTAGGTCTTGAATTAGTGTATACTAATTCAGGTATATATATTACTTAAAAGAAGTATGTACAGGATATGGTCAAGAAGTTTAATTTGCAAGATGCTAAAGTCTCAAGCACTTCAATGGAGGTCAACCTAAAGCTTAGTGCTCATGAAGGGGATGAAGTCCAAGACATTACAGGATATCAAAGTATGGTAGGTAGTTTGAATTATGCTACCTTGACAAGAATTGACATAGCATATGGAGTTAGTGTGCTAAGTCAATTCATGCACAAACCAAGAGTACCTCACCTAGAGACAGCAAAGAAGATCTTGAAGTATCTAAAGGGAACTCTAAACCATGTTTTGTACTTTCCTTATACATCAGATATTGACATTAAAGTATATTCAGATGCAGATTGGGCAGGATGCAAGGATGATAGGAGAAGCACATCAGGATACATATGCTTTGCAGATGACAAACCTATTTCTTGGTCAGCCAAGAAGCAACCAACAGTGGCATTATCATCCACTGAAGCAGAATATAGAGGGCTAGCTAATGCCACTCAAGAAGCTATTTGGTTAAAGCTTTTGTATACAGAGTTGAATGCCACCACCATATGTGAAAGTTACCCATTACCCATCACAGATCATCTGTTGGAAAGGGTTATAGGTAAGGAAGTCTATAGCTTTCTTGACGGCTTCTCAAGATATAATCAGGTAGCCATTGCTCCTGAAGACCAACATAAGACAACCTTTGCAATTGAATGGCGATTCTATGCTTTTAGGGTTATGCCATTTGGTCTAAATAACACCCCAGCCACTTTCCAAAGACTAATGTACCATGTGTTCAAGGAATTTTTGAGAAAAAGTATGGAGGTATACGTGGATGACTTATGTACCTATTCAGCTATAAGACTAAAGCACATCCCAGAACTAAGAAAAATATTTGCCAAATGTTGTTAGTATAGAGTATGCCTTAATCCAAAAAAATGTGTCTTTATGGTTCGACAAGGAAAGATCTTAGGACACATTGTCTCTAAGAATAGAATTTCCACTGATGAAGACAAAATCAAAGTAATTCTGTATTTGCCAAGGCCAAAGACCGCTAAAGAAGTGCAAGCATTTATGGGACATTGTGGATATTATCGTAGATTTATTCACATGTATGCCATAATTGCAAGGTCTCTTTATGGATTGTTGACTCAATTTACTTGGACAAAAGAATCTGAAAAGACGTTCAAGGAATTAAAGAGTCGTTTGAGTTCAACACCAATTTTGAAAGTACCAGATTGGAATAAACCATTTCATATTCATGTGGATGCCTCCAAGTTTGCCATTGGTTGCATCTTAGCATAGCCAGCAGATACAAGAAAGCTAGACCACCCTATAGCATATGCTAGTAGACAACTAAACCAAGCAGAGCGTAATTATACCACTATGGAATGAGAAGGCTTAGGAATGGTATACGCAGTGAAGAAATTTTGACACTACTTATTGGCAAACAAATTCAAATTCTTCATTGATCATCCGACTCTATTTTATCTAGTCAATAAGCCTTGTAATACCAGACGAGTAGTACGATGGTTTCTATTGCTAATGGAATTTGATTTTGAAGCAGTAGTCAAAAACGGAAATACACACATCTGTGCCGATCACCCATCAAGAATGACACATGGAGAACCTCCATGGTGTAGTTGTATCTTTACCAAGGTGTAGTTGTAGCTTTACCATAATGGTGTAGCTTAAGCAAAACCAACATGGTGTAGCTGTAACAACCCTTCTTTACTACATGTTCTCTTTAGTGCCTACATGGTGTAGCTGTAGCAATTCCCCACTAAAGAGTGAGTATGACTAATCGACGTGGTTGATATGATGATGACAATAACATGTCGTAAACAGAAATAGCCAACTCTTGGCATATCTCCACTTTGTGCCGGAAGTGGCAGTTGAACGGCCTCGTGAATGCAAGATGCTAGCAGAACGATCAGCTGGACGGTAAGGCTAAGCTCCTCCCTATCACATCTATCCCTGTGTGTTGAGGATCCGGATTAGTGCACCAGAGATAGGGGAAACTGGGAGTCGATATGGGTATAGCATCTACAGGAGCGCCAGATGATTTGCCAGATACTTATCTTTTCAACCTAGAAGTATGTCCACAATGGGCTGAAAAATTGATTCCCATACTCATGCATGGACCTCAACATAGGATCAATTTAAACAAGTGCCAGGAGTTATGGAAAACTAGAAATCTCCATATCATAGTTGGAAGCTTATATCACTAAGAGTCAAGTGGATTACTTTTGAGATGTTTGGAAGAAGATGAGCAAGAAATGTGGCTTCAGAGATCATACGTGAATCAATGGAAAACTCATCGAAGTGTTAATGGAACCTGGCAAGAGCTTAAAAGATTAGGGATATATTGGCCAACTATGCAGAGAGATACACATAACTATGTCTCAACCTACCCCATTTGTCAAGAAAGAACACCTGAAGAGAACTCTACTCTGTGTTACTCTAGAGTAGCACCTAGATGGAGTATGCCTCTAGTAAAATTCTTAAAAACACAAGAGTACCTAGTTTGGCAAGAAAACGTTCCCTTGAGGAACAAAGCAAAGATTATGTACTCATAGGCAAACAACTTTTCAAGAAAGGAAGGGACAACCAATTAAGATTGTGCATCCATGAAGTATATTCCACTCTTTGAAATGGCTCATACAGGAACCACAGGAGGACATTTTTCTGTAGATAAAACTGTAAAAATGATTCTATTTGCTGGATTGTGGTCGCCAACTCTATATCAAGACATAACCACATATGTTTAAGGTGTGACACTTGCCAACAAACAAAGTATCCTATTAGAGGAGATGAAATTCCATTATGAACTATGATCAGTGCCAGAGCATTTACCAAATGAGGAATAGATTTTGTAGGACCAATTAGCCCACCAGCCAAAGGTTCCCATGCCGAGTATATAATTGTCGCAACCGATTATTTGACCAAATGGGTAGAAGCCAAGGAAACTAAGAAGAATGATGCAAGGACCATGACGAAGTTTCTCTTTGAGAACATATTCACTAGATTTGGATTTCCTATAGAAATAGTGAGTGATAGAGGCACACACTTTGTCAATGACGTAATAGAAGCCTTGATGAATGAACTCCTAGTGATTCACAAGAAATCAGATCCCTATCACCCACAAGCCAATGGACAAGCTGAAAGTTCAAACAAGATCTTACAAGACAGCTATAGGAACTACTCCTTTTAATCTAGTGTATGGTCAGAATGCCATCTTACTGATTGATTTCCTAGTTCCTACTCTTAGAGAAGCATAAACCTATGAATGGATGGGACATGAATTATCCAATCAATTGGATCAAATCAAGAAGCTACATGAAACTAGATTACAAGGTAGCAAGCATTTATGCTGCAAAAAGGCGACAAAAAGCATACTTTGATGCTCATATCAAGAGTAAAAGTTTTAAAGAAGGATAATTAGTCCTGGTATATACTTTAAAGCAACATGCAAAGAAGCTGCAAAAAAGAGGATATGGTCCCTTGGTGATCAATCACATATAACCTAGTGGAGCCATCAATCTAGCAACCCTAGATGGAGAAGTACTATCAAACTATATAAGTGGCCGTCGAGTGAAGAAGTATTTAGAGCCATTAACAGAGGAGATGCTATCAAGACTTCTAACTAGATGAGAAGAAGAAGAAAAATAATGTGAGGAAGCATGACAGGAAGCCCTAGAACAAATAAGAAAACAAAAGGAGTGGATGAGAGAGAGGGATGAAAGATATCGGCTAGGAGAAGATCCCATCCCAATGGCTAATTCTAGATCCTCAGAAACCCTAGGACATCAAGTGCTATAACCATATTTGAACTTAAGAGTGGGAACAAAGGAGTACCACTTGGTGGATGCTCTCATTGACACAGGAGAAGCTATCAACTGCATCAGATGCTCTTTGACTCATCAGCTCAAAGCCAAATTACATCCAACCAAAGCACATCTGATTGGAATAGGAGGCAATGTTACTGAATGGGCAGCAGTGGATATGCCCTCAGTACCAAAAGCTTCAATTCCTAACAAAAGAGGATAATGGAAACATGTTTGATTTACGCATGAGCTCATCAATAAAGCTTTTGGATGGAATCAAGATGGCCTAACAAATCTCAAAAATGAATGTCACGATGCTAAAAAGAAGACCTTTATGGAAATCAACAGAATGGATATTGAAGAGTCAGTTCGTGTGGTGCATCAACATTTTTGTTTCCCAAGCATGAACAGATATACAACACCTCAAAAGATTGTAGTTCGATTGCTATCTCATGCTATGAGGAAAATCACGAACAAAGTCAACTTTATGCCATACATACAGGAGTGATTATTCGAAGTTAAGAAGCAATGGGACCATAAGAAGTTTTTGAATGGGAGCTCTGCATTGACCCTATTGATCTACGAAGCGCTAGAAATGAAGGAATGCTTATGATTAATGCCAAGCTCTATTGAAATGGCAAGGTACGTGAAGTCTGCAACAATTCCAAAGAAGAAGAAAGCATCCATATCAAGAGAAGAAGTTGGAACAAGTTCAAGAACTACGATGCGTGGAGCGAAGTGGGCTAGAGAAGAAGCAACACAAAATGCCCAACAATCAAAGTGAACACATCTACTACCACGGGTATCGTTAACCCAACCTCCAATAACACAAAGGGATCTATGAACTGCTTTAGAAGAAACACATACTTACATGCGAGGCCAAGTAAATCTTACTGTACAAGGACATCAATACAGGCAGTCCATATGCTTGTAGAAAAAGAGTTCAAAAGACCATAGCCCATCACAAGCCACCAGGTCCAAGGAATTGGGGCTTGATGATTCAAGTTCCAACGATGACTCTAGTCATGAACACGATACATTGGACACAAATATAAGAACAAAAATGAATAATGAAGATTGGATGGAGATTCATCAAGTCCAAACAACCCTCGAAAATCAAAATTCACAAGTACAGAATCAAGAAGCACCATCTGAAGAAAGGCACTACATGTGGCACAAGGAAAGGATGTTACAATAGGGGAAGGACCAAGTATCCCCAAAACATGGTTAAATGTGGATGTAGCTCAATGAAAGCCGGTAGTGAAGCAAATGATACAAACGGCTATGGACACACAACAACAAATGCTCGAAGCAGATGCAGACTATGACAAGGCTATGGGAGAGAGAAGCCAATTCCAGGTAATGAGTGAAAACTTGTCTTCACAATTAATTCAAGTCCAAAAGGCACTCTCATCAAAGGAAGTAGAAGCTCAAAATGCCAAGGAAAAATGAACCATGCTAATGATGGAAAACAAGAAGCTTCAAGATAAACTCCAAGAGCTACAAAGTAAATATGAAGCAGGTGAAGAAGAAAAAGCAAGAATAAATGCTGGAAGTAAGCTGCTTGAAACTCAAATCAAAGTATATATGGAGGAAGCCGACAACTTAAGAAATAGAAATAAAGATCTTACGAATGCCATCCTATGCAACCAACCCATAGAAGCACAAGCAACGGCTGAAAGCGACACAAAGGCATTGGAAGATCAAATTGCAAAGTATGAAGATAAGCTTAAAGAAGAGAAAGCCATCAGTGACGAATGGGAAAGAAAATATATGCATGACACTAATGAAATCAGAAAGCGATGGAAATCCGCTGAAGACAAACTTCTTGTGGTATATAATGAAGACGTTGACCAACTAGCCACCATCGAAAATGAGCTCTTGATGGTCAAAGAAGCACTAACAAATGCTAACAATGAAATCAAAGAAAAGGAAGAACTCATTGCACAATTAGAAGCTCAAATAAAACAATGGGCAACAATCCGGACACCAATAGAGCCACAACAAGGGAATCCTACTGAGGAGGTAGATGTACGTCCTTTATCTCCCCCGATCTATCATTCACCAATAAGAGAGAAGACGGCAGAACATAGTGATGATCATCCAATGCCGTATACTGTAGAACTTGGCCAGAAGGAATGGGCACTAGTGGTGTCCCGGTTGACGAAAAATTTTGAAAAGGAAGTAGTCAAAGTAATGAAAGAAGTAAAAATTAAAGGCAAAGATTGGGGCCAGATAATAAAGCCTTTCAACATACCTTATGGGCTGTTGAAAGAGAGGATGTGCCGTTATATAAAGCAGATTATGTAAAAAGATCCAGATGACCAGTTGAACTTCAAATCAAACACATTCACTTACACTCAAGAAGAATTTGAGGTGGCACAACCATTATGGAGAAGGAAGTTTTTGGAAAAGAATCCAACATTACAGGTGCATTGGCAAGCAGCACCATATTTAGGTGAATCCTTCTTTTTGCCCGATGCCACGTTGATGTGATGTACTGAAATTTTTGGATTTACAAAGAACTGGTAAGCTCAATAAGCACTTTATGTAATAAAGTAAGTATGTGATCTAGGGGTCCAGTCGATTCACACAGATCTGAAATCAAACACTTTTTGGTCATCCATGTGTACGACCAAAGATCTCGAGTTTAGACTTACTAGGAGGTCTTGTGCTCTTGTGAACAAGTGATCCACTTAGCTTAGTGGTTAAGTCTCAAGGATGTGAAGGAGGAGGTCTTGGGTTCAATCCCCATGGGGGACATGGGGAGAGTATTTTGCCCAAAGAGATCTAGAGCCTTCTAGAAGCATCCACTTGAGTTAACTCGAGTTGACTGGGAAACTTGGCGCACATGTAGTTACATGGCAGACACATGGCTGGCTAGTATCCACCTACCCAAGAAGGCAGTCTCCTAGAGAGAGCTATATATAGAGGCATTTGGTTGGGAGGAGAGTCATCTCTCTAGCACGTGGTGGTCGTAATCTTCATTCTCTTGTATAAAGAGATAAGCCATTGGAAAAAAGATAGCTTAGACTTCTTGTTAAGCACATCTTTCCAAAAACGGACCTATCCATCAATCGGGATAGAAATTGATGGATTGGATGGATAAGAGCAAAACATCTACTAGTTATGGATGTTTTGTCGAAAGATGAAGAAGGCAAAATGTCTTTAAGATATATATGTTTTGCCAAGATATAAAGTATGCTTGGTTTTGTTTAAGCTAATTCGAGCTTAAAGAAGAAACCCAAGTCAAATTAAGTTTTGGGAATCCAGATATTTTCTAAAAGATATGTCAACATAATCTTTAGGAATTAAGTTACTTCCTAAAAGTTAAACCAATAAAGGAAATAGCCTAGTTACATATTTCCTTAGTTAAAAAGGAATATCTTTTGGACAAGCAATAAAGCCTTAAGTCTTGTTCTTGTTCAATAGTCAATATTTCCTTTAGAGAAAAGATTCCAGTAAAACTAAGGATTCCAAGATGAATCATTGGACTGGAAAGCAAAAGATTCCAAGATGAATCATTAGCTTAGTGTTACTGATTCCTTGACAGGAATCTAAAGTTCTTGAAAGAAAAATCTCCCTAGATGTGAGACTAGAATCTTTCAAGAAAAGTCTAATAGCAAGTAGTTACTAGTAATTCCCAAGCTACTAGTATTGGTAATTAAGTCCAAATATTGATATAACCTAAATGAATATCAAATATTCTTAGCTTTGGAATCTGAGAGGCATCAGTGTTCGATCGTCTGGACTTAAGTTGGGGAAAGATCTCTAAAAAAACTCCCACGGGTAAGCAAAGAAGCTTTTTGATAGTTTCGGAGATCTTAAAACTAAAGATTAAGTCTTTATTTTAGTCCCAAGATCAACTAAACTTGATCAAGCTTGGCCATGATTCTTCAAGAACATGCGATTGGAACTACTTTATAGATTGCCCAAGTATTGGCAATAAAATTCCTTTTGGGATTCATTCACTCAAGTGAAATAAGTCTAAGTGACTTATTTATTTGATTTTGCTTCAAGTTATAGCATAAATGATTTCCCAAAGTTTAGTATACTCTAGAATAGAGAAGTTAGGAATTGCTCAATAGATTGACAATTCCCAAGAACTTTTAGCTAAAAACTAGTCTCTCAAAGTGTCCTAAGTTGGACAAATTTCATTGCAAATTTGTATTGGGCAAGTTATAGTATGGTTGACTCAAAGAAAATGGTAATTTTCTCTTACAGTTTACATAGGACTTTTAAACTCATTAGGACAAAGTAGTCCTCTAGCCAGGTAAAAAAATCAAGTAACCGTTGGATCAAAGTAAACCATTGTACAAACATCTAAGTTAGATGTTTGGGACAACCAAAACTTCAAGTTCTCCAAACCAAATTCAAGTGAATCAAGAGTTCTCAAAGTCTTGCAAGGGATAAGAATCCCACCTTCATTACTAAATCCATGCACTAGTTATTCCTAGAAATGGACTAGTAATTTGAATCCACCTAGTTCACATGTTTGTGCCTAGATCGAACATCCACAAACTGTGAATTGGCCAGGGATGTGTTTAGATCCACCCTTATTATCCTTTCACTAGTTTGTACTTTGTCCAGTTCATAAAAGTGCAAAATGAAACAGTGTTTTGAATCATTTGGGTAGGGATGCCACACAGAGATGAGACATGTTCTTCCAGTTTTAGAACATGACCATGTTCTTCCAGTTTTAGAACATGAGGCTCGGGGGTTGCCTACAGTAGATATATATAGCTCTATTTTCGAGGACAAAAATATTTTCCAAGGGGGGAAGAATGTAATAAAGTTAGTATGTGATCTAGGGGTCCGACCAATTCACACAGATCTGAAATCGGACATCGTTTGGTCATCCGTGTGTATGACCAAAGATCTCGAGTTTAGACTTACTAGGAGGTCTTGTGCTCTTGGTTCACAAAGTGATCCACTTAGCTTAGTGGTTAAGTCTCAAGGATGTGAAGGGGGAGGTCTTGGGTTCAATCCCTAGGGGGGACATGGGGAGAGTATTTTTCCCAAAGAGATCTAGAGCCTTCTAAAAGCATCCACTTGACTTAACTCGAGTTGACTGGGACACTTGGTGCACATGCAGCTACATGGCCGACACATGGCTGGCTAGTATCCACCTTCCCAAGAAAGCAGTCGCCTGGAGAGAGCTATATATAGAGGCATTTGGTTGGGAGGAGAGTCATCTCTCTAGCACATGGTGGTCGTAATCTTCATTCTCTTGCACTGTACTTCCAAGTCGGCCTCACAACTATTTACCGATTGAGGAATATATGGTGAGATCCATCGAATTTCGGCTAAACCGTTATGCGATAGTACCCGATCTCACAATAAAGATGACCAATAAAATCCTCAGTGTGATACTCACAATACTCAAAGCTTTTAAGCATGTAGAATATACATTTTTGAATTTCATCGACATTAACGAAGGCACAACCATACATGCAAACTTTTGAGGAAGCATTTTTTACAAGATTTTTTGAGATTGACTCAAAAATTTTCTTGAAGATGTCAACTAATCTGAATGCCAGACTTGTGGCGTATCATTTAAGCTTCTTTGCATACCATAGACAGGCACCACATGACGGTCTAAAAGCAGAACAATGGAAGCAACTAATGATACATGATGCCAATCTCCTTAATGAAACAGAGCAAAAGGTATATAGGACATACTCCCATCGACATCATCGGGGACGATAGAGTTTAGGAGGGGGTGGTGTTGAAGGAGAGTTAAGCAAAAAAGAAAAGAAGAAGAAAATCAAGAAAGAGGCTTCACTAAACAGAATCAATCTGAAGAATCAACACTACAGGAAGCCCCGTAGGGGCACACAACATCCATCTCTGCACAGAGCCCCGCAGGTGCACACAATAGTAAAAAGTACGCAATACGCAAGGACGGATCAAGGCCTGCAATTACCCATGAAGAAGTGCAAGAAGATATCTGGCAAATCCTGAGCCTCGGAAAGTACTTCAACCTCTTGATCTTTGGGAGGTCAAGCTCGAAGGCTCTAAATCTCGACCTTCATGCCTTCTACTGGTTGCATGCGGGGCAGCCCGACTTAACATAGCAACCCAGATTTATGAATGTACGGAATACAACAAGGTTATTGATGAGCTAGACTACAAATCTATTGTAGTCCATCTCCACGGGTTGCTTGCGGTGAAAAGAAAAGAAGAGGCCAAAACCAATGCAATAGGTCTCGAGGTATGATCAGTTTCTTGACCACTGGAGGGAGAGTGTTGTAGAGCAAAGAAGAGAAGAGATGCAGAGAAAAAGAAGGTCCCAAAAATGTTTCCGATTTGGACACTTTATTTTTGTAACATAGACACTTTGTAATATATTTTCCGATGTAAATGCACTAGAGGAGTCCTCTAGATGCATATCCATAGATATTTGTATCATTACTCTTGTAAACTAGTAGGAAATCAGCCTTTTAGTCAATAAAGTGCCGGTCTCTTGTGTGAAAGGACCATTTTTAGGGCACATGTATATAAGTCATTTTGTGACTCTTTATAGAGAATTTTTGCCATTGTGAGAATCAATAGCACAGAATTTCGAATTTGTGTCTTCTCCTCCCTGTATCTTCTTCCTTCTGAGCTTGCATGCATGTATGTGGCTTGAAAAGAGTGCTTTGAAGTGTTGTCTATCCATGGTAGTGCTTGTTTGTTGTTGGTAATGTGTCATTGACCATCATTTGAATGCATGTCCTCATACACTCAGCTAGGTTATGTGTTGTGAAGTAACTAGTCTAAGCAAGCCTAGCAAGGTCAAGGGCTATTCTAACAAGACTAGATCCACAAGGGGTGAGAGATGCACGTATCCACCCAACCAAGGCCACCCATATATATACCACAAAGCCAAGGGGGAAATGTGAGGAGAGCTTGCCAAGTGTCCTCTCCACATGGATCCTACTCCAAGGTCTTCTAACCTTGAAAATCACACGGAATCACATGGCTCCCACATGGATTCTAAAAGGACTTCTCCCAAGATTGTACGTACAAGTCTCAAGGCTTGAGAGGCCTCCCTAAGGGTTAAATATGATACTCTTAGGAATTATCAATCCTAAGGGTCAAAACCCTTCAATTGGGAGCAAATAAATCCAAATAACTTAAGGGTTCAAACCACACTCTTGGAGAAACTTTCCCAACGGTTTCCCAATAGAATCCAAGGGTTCTCCAAGTGGTTTTGGACCCTCAAAACCCATGTCTTTGGCCATTTTGACCCATAGTTATACAACATTCTTCCCCCCCTTTAACATTTTCGTCCTTGAAAATGTGTGTAGGTATATTATGTGGAGTATTCCCCCGTGCCTCATGATCATTTCCATAGATCATGGTTTTTCATCTCTCTGATTTGCTTCTTCATCAGAAGGAGATTCTATCTCATACTGGATCTGAAAAGAAGAAAATCCACTTGTGGGGCTAATCCCTACCTAAATCATTACTTAACTTTGCATGTGAAATACTAAATCAAATGCTAAGTATGGATGAAATGATAAGGGTGGATTAAACCATCCCTGCCTAATTCAATGTTTTCCTACATGTGAACTCCGCATCCTTAGTAGAAACATATGAAGTAGGTGGATTGTAATAGTCTCCAACTAGTCTGCTATGTAGATCCATTTCTACCCACTACTCGGGTGTGGACCTAGCAAAATAGAAGGATCTAAGGCTTTTGAGAAGTCTCCTTGAATTGAGTTTGATCAATTCTTCATCCATTAATCTTAAAGCAGTATTAGATGGACGAATGAATTCTCTTAATCTTAAGTGTCTTCTGAAATTGAAAGGGTTCTATACAAAACATCCATCTTTTGATGTTTAATTTGGTTATCCATTCCATCTAGCTAAAACCTGATCTAGGAGTGACTTTGAAGATTCCTTCCAAGTCAAATCCAAGGTCTGGAAAAGCGAGAAGGAAGAACCAAAACTCGATGTAACCAGTTCAACTTCTGAAACACTAAAATGATTTGAGTCAAATCAGATGAGACTCAAAACTTTAAGGACTTAATCTAGCTAATGGTTTGAAGTATTGTTTGAGATTGAATCTAAATTCTCAAGAAGATCCTTTGGGTAAAGTTATCCATCATCCATCTACCAAACTCTAGTGGTGTCTCAAGACACCGAGTTTTGATGATGTTCAACTTTACTCTCAAACTATGATGCTTCAAAATATCTTAATTAAGAAGTTAGTCCTTTTCAATCTCTTGAGACTCCTATAGACTGGAATACCAAGTCTAGTATAAATCTCTTACTTTAGGAGATTGATTATCTTGTTGTACTATCAACAAGATGCTTTGGAGTAACTTAACCCCAATTACATAAATTAACTAAGTCAATCTTTTTTCAATATCACTAGATACACTAAAAGATATCAACTCACTTAGTTGTATTTGTCAACTAAGTGTGTTATCTGAGATTGGCTCAGTAAGACTTACCTTTCTTGAAAGGATCTTTCCAAGTTCTCTCTCTCGAAATCCATGTAGCATTTCTCATAAAGAACTACAATATCCTTAACAAGACTACATTAGTCTTATTGAAAAATCTTTATGAAGATCTAGAAAGTGATTTCTCTTCACAGTCTTCAAACTTAATTTGTTACTTGATATGGTCATATTCTTGACCAAGCTATACTTAATTTTTATTTATGAAGTTTCAGTTTCCATTGGGATGGAGTTTCACTCCAACTCATGAGCCCAAGACTAAAAGATACCTATCATATCAAGGTCTGATGTCCCATACCATCATTCCTACATTAATGTGAATATAGAGTATAGTGTCCCATACCACCATACTTTATATCCAACACTGATGTGTAGATGATGTTTATCTTAAAGTCTAGAATCTTAATCTAAATATAGAGTATCCTTAATTCTTCTTGCATGAATTTGAAGTCAAGGAATTACTTCTATGTTTTCCATCTTGCTTAGCGAACTAGGGCTTCCAACATATGATCACTCTATGATCCTAATTATTCATAAACTCATATTGGAAGCTCTAAACCTTTTGATGAAATAAATATCCATCCTTTCTTTCTAAGGTTTTGAGTGCAATTCCAAGTGTCTTGAATCATATTCAAGATCTACTTAGTTCTTTCTTAACTATCTTGAAGTGACAAGAGATTACTCTTGCCTTTTAGATTCCTTTGTTTATCCAAAGCTTTCAAAAAGCTACCCTAGGGTTTTCTAGGAATCTCATTTACTACTTAAGTCTAAGCATCTTCTAATGCTTTTGGATTTCCCTTGAAATCCCTTTAAGAAGGTGAATATAGTTTCACCTTCCCGAGACTTAAGTATCATTTATCAAAGTTGTAGGTTGCGTACTTTGTATATTCTCTCCTTCTTACTTCCCTTTAGAGAAGTATAAGATTTGGCATGCTTTATTTGAGCTCGTGGTTTACAACCACCTTTTTCAAAATCTTTTGTGATATTGCTGGGCTCCCATGCTAAATCTAGCATGCCATGAAGTTGCTTTCTGAGGAACTCACTATTTGCCAAACATCTTATATATAAAAAGATGTTCTTTTATCTCATCATCTATATTCTAAGTTTCTCTTTATGGAATTAATTGTACCAATTCTTGATAAGTTTTGGTACTTTCTTCCCCCCTTTGAAGAGTTTTTGTCCTCGAAAACTATGAAATCTATGGCTTCAACTAGAGAGTCAATACTTTGACTCCTCCAATAATGGACTATTCAGCCAATCTAATACTTGTATAGAACCTGAAAATTTTCTAGAAGATTTTCTAGAAATAAATTCTAGTTTTGGTGTCTTTTAGAAAATCTTCTAGAGGTATCTCAACGACCACCTGTCCTAACTTTCTCATTAACTTCCTCTTGATTTTTTATGGGAATGCTCATGAGTTCTCATGTTTTGCAACAATGCAATGTTTATGCATATCTGTGTTAGGAGAGGTGGCTTTGATTTTCAATGTTAATCAAAGAATAAGAGGTTTGAAGGTACTATGAAATAAGAAAAATATTTCCATTTCCTCATTGTACCTATAGAACTTTAAGTTCCTTCTATTAAGAACTATTGCATCTGCTAAACAAGACCTTACTTGACTTTCCTGAGATGCAAAACTATTTTAATGAAGCCTTCAATTAAATTTGAAATTTTTTGAAAAGGAGGGAGCTTTTGAATACTTTTCACTATTCATGTTAGTGAAAGTAATATTTTCTCATAATTAGTTTCCATCAATGTCTTTGATGAAATCAACTTAATAGAGCTTTATATCATGAGACTCTTGAAACCATTCTAGAGTTTCATCCTATTTAGGATATCTCATGCATAATTAGTTTACAACCTTTTTCTATTAACTATTTCTAAGTATGTCTTATACTTAGAGTAGTATTGTAGGTTCTATGAAGTAGTGTAAGAAAATTCCCCAAAGAACTATTTTACGGAAATCATCTATCTAAGTCATCTCATTGAGAGGCTTGTCTTGGAACCATCTCTAAGTATATCTTATACTTAGAGTTAGCATTTAGTATGCTAGGTTTTCTAGTGTATACATGACACTTAACTTATATCATAATGAAAGAATTCCCCAAAAACTTTCTAAGTTACCAAATAACTTGGAATTTTTTAAATTACAAACTCTTTCATTAGTGTCAAGTAAACCTCTTTCTTAAGTCTTTGGCCTTATTGATTAGACATGTCATGGGTTTTATGGAACCTAAAAATCCATGAACAAGACTTGAAGGTTGAGGCTCTTTCTATTTGTGTTAAGCTTTGTTGGCTTTTGGATCAAACCACCATATAAAAAGCATAAAGGAATAATGGTCTTTAAATCCCATATCATTAAACTTTTATGCTTTTGACTTTACGCCAAGAAGTCATTTCCTATCTTAAGTTTAACCTTAATCTCTCTCTTGTCCCGTAAAAACCATGCATATGGAATGTCATTTATTGATTTGCATACTTAGTGTATGCTAAAAACATATACATATTTACTCAAAGATGCTTAGCATGCATAAGGCTCAAATATTTGAACCCCTCTTTAAAGCATGCATGGAATTCACACTTGTAATTCCATTTCATGTATGAATCTATATACTACATATGCTAAGAATAAGCCATGCTATGATGGATGTTATGTATCCATCCTCATGAATGGATTCCCTTCCATGCATCATCATGCTAATGCACATGCTTGTGTGCATTAAAAATTATTCTTTCGGTAAAAGATAATGCACATACATCCATTCTTTTCAGTGCATGAATGCATGTAAGTACTCGAGGTTCTACTCCTATGGATTTGCCTATTCTTAACTTCACAAATGTAGTTAAATCTTATCAAAAATTAAAGTTATATCTCATGCTTCAACTATGAAAGCATGCAATGATAGTGGTAAATAAGGTAAAGAAACATCAAACATAAATTTGAAAAGTACTTAGCTTTATAATAAGCTTTGTCCATCCTTTATTGGGTAAAAATATTCATTGTCTATCCTTCGTACCCTCTCTATGAAGGGAGACCTCTTGTCTTGCTTGTCACATAAAGTAGCCATAGGCGTAGTTGCTGAGTGCTCTTTTGGTGAGAAAAAGCTCTACTCCAAGGCGTGGGTATTAGGAGAAGTGGGCAAATATCCCATATACGACGTAAGTCTCTGAAAAACGATCTATAAATTGTGCGCCAATTCCTTTGTTTACTCATAACAAGAAGAAGAGAGAGCTCGTGAGTGTGAACTCTTTCCTGACATTCTCATGTGTTTGAGCGTCTGTCCGGCAGGCTGCCTAGCAGTCTATGGGTGTACTTCTACGTGTGTGCACGTTCATTGGGCATCTACTCCCTGAAGTAGGTCATCCGTGAGTATGTCCTCCGTAGACTTTGGCCACTGGCGCGCTCTCTCATAGAGGGAGGAGTCACACGCATATGCTTTTGCAAAACAACTCCCAACCAGAGCAAATAGCTCCATCCGCCCACAACAACTCGTGAGATACAAGAAAAAAGAAGGATCTTCGCATGCTCGCAATACCAATGTTGTGAAGTAACTAGTCTAAGCAAGCCTAGCAAGGTCAAGGGCTATTCTAACAAGACTAAACCCACAAGGGGTGAGAGATGCATGTATCCGCCCAACCAACTCCACCCATATATATACCACAAAGCCAAGGGGGAAATGTGAGGAGAGCTTGCCAAGTGTCCTCTCCACATGGATGCTAATCCAAGGCCTTCTAACCTTGGAAATCACATGGAATCACATGGCTCTCACACGGATTCTAAAAGGACTTCTCACGTACAAGTCTCAAGGCTTGAAAGGCCTCCCTAAGGGTTAAATATCATACTCTTAGGAAATATCAATCCTAAGGGTCAAAACCCTTCAATTAGGAGCAAATAAATCCAAATAACTTAAGGGTTCAAACCACACTCTTGGAGACACTTTCCCAAGGGTTTCCCAATAGAATCCAAGGGTTCTCCAAGTGGTTTTGGACCCTCAAATCCCATGTCTTTGGCCATTTTGACCCATAGTTATACAACATTATGATACTTCTTGGATTGATAATTAAAGTGTGAATCCCCACTATATGCACTTGTAGGGGATTGAGGTATAGTCTCTTTCTCCTCAAGTCCGTAAGTCAATACTTAGGTACACACCATGTCTCTAGAGAAGTTGTATGCACTATCGCTTATTGCTCAAGGAAAGATGATGCTCTTAAAACATCACAATATCAATGAGTCTACCAACCATACATTGGTGAAGCTCCTATTGTAAGCGAACCCTGCATCATAAGAACTACAACTCGCCTAGACCCTAGACATTCCATGAAAGAACTCACATGGGGATGAGCCAAACCATGTTGCTCGTGCTACTGCGAGTCACACCATCTTTGAAGTTGGCTTGGACAAGGAGTAATCCAATTCTAGCCACCCCCCATAACAGCCAATCGCTCCACCAAAACCTTGCATAGGCTAAGCTAGGTAGACTCCACAGCCGCCCATGCCTTCTCGAGATTGATCTCATCCTCATGTTTATACATATAATTTAGAGCAATTCGATTATCTGCAATAACATACAAAATAAGTGGTCAGAGAACTCAATGACATGTGCTCACAAAAAATTTAAAGCATCCTCAAGTGACCACTCTAGCCACCAAAGAAGCATGCAAACTCATAACCAAAACTCTCGCTGCGCATATGGTTGTGGAAACTATCCAAGCCTGAGGGGATAGTTTCATTGGTGACATGTCCATTGAAAAAGAGATTTGCAAAGGAGATTGACCCTCATGAATCCCAAGACTCACCAAGAAGTCAGTATCAAGAGATCAAAGAAGGCTAAGAGAAGAAGTACCAGGTGGTCGGGCGTCTCAAGGAGGAGGAGGGCCAAGGGAGGATTTTGGAGTAGTGAGGGGTGAAGATGAGGGTCCGAAGGGGGGGGGGGCTGAAGAGATGGGAATACCAAAAAGTGGTTCCTCCTCCCTCGCTACACTAGAATCCCCCCGACAATCCTCCTAAAGCCTACTCAAGTATTTCTCCATGGTAACATAACTCTCTTGAGCTCTCATACGGTACTGTCACCCATACTAATATCAATTCCAAGGCTATCACCAACTTTCTCCCCTAGAGTGTGTGGTCACACATCAGTGGGATGAGAAGACCCATCCTCCATCAGAGGTGTGGAGCCTGAGGGAGCCGAGTGTGGTGGGGGAGGGTGAGATGCTCCATCAAGTGGTTGCTGACCAACCTGTTATCTAGATCGGCACCTAGTCCTCGAGAGGCAAGCCTTTGCAAGATGGCCTAAGTATTCAACACTCTGAATCAACAAAAGAAGTGAGAGCTCAATCTCAATCATCAGCTATCTGGGATGAGAGATCAAAATCCGTACTAATGTGAGGCCCATTGTCAGAAGGAAGGGGGTCTCAATGTGGCGGAACAAACAGTAGGGTCGAATCAAGCCCTCGAGATGTACATCATCCTTGTCTGGTGGGTGGTGTTTGCACATTGGGCATCTTTCCTAGGGATAGTTTATCAAGCCTCGCTTGCACTTTAGGGGTAGCAGAAAAGCATGTGCAAGAGAAAGAATGATTTAACTAATGAAATGGATTAGTGGGGTAGGAGCAAAAATGGGTCAGGGCAAGAGGAATTAAAAAATGGAAGACATCATACTACTCATTGTCACACTAGAAACCAAAGATAAACTAGAAACCTCGATAATCATGTACTAATCAGTGTTGCCATCCATGGGCATATACAATGTAAGGGGGTAATGATGGGCATAAAATATGTGTGCATACAACCTAATACAAACTAAGTTAAATTGAGGATCTTCTAAAATTCTACTAGAGTGTATCGAAATTAGTATATACTTTGCTAGAATTCGAATAAGAATATGAAATCTTCACTTTGGTCTTCTCAGCCAAAGGACCAAAAAACATTTGCTTCTCACTTTTCTCTTTACTTCAAATCTTCAGGTATCTGAAAGAAAATCATGGGAAATTTCTAATGAGGCCCAAACATGTAGTTATTGATTTCCCCAAAGTTTCCTTTCTAGATCTTTTGATCCTTCCAATTTTTCCATTCTAATTTTAGAAGATTTCTTTTTGCTTTTCTAATTTTGGGAAATCGAATTTGTCTTTTCTATTTTTGGTTTTTCTTTTTATTTTTCTAATTTTATTTATTCATTTATTTTTCTTTTTCTTTTTATTTTGAGACTAAGTGTTTATTCCTTTTCACATTATTATTAATACAAAGGTTTCTAATTAAATTAAGGGTTAAGGTGGGGAATATTTTGGTCTTTAAGGATTCTAACTAGGGTTTTTATTTGGGAAATCATAGGGTTTCTTATGGGTAGGCTTAGTATCATCCAATCTATGATTTAAATATACATGGTAAGGGTTTCTAAGGGTTCGAGGTAAGTTCCCTAGGGGTAAAAGTTGGTTTTGAGGGGTTGGAAACTAGGTTTTCAAGGGTTACTTTTAATGATTTTCTAGGGGTTTGAGGTTTCTTAAGGTGAATTTCACATAGTTTTTCAAGTGTTCCTAATATACATAGTTTCTTTTTTCCTACTTTGATCAAACGCATGGGTTTTTTAATAGGTTTTGGTTTAAAATACAACTAGGGTTTGGTGTTTTAAGGATTTAATGGACTCTATATAAGTAAATATACAAGTTTATTGTACAAATGGAATGCTTCTCAGCACACGGTCAATCAATCAAATACTTGAGAAATTTTACAACTCTATTTACCTTCTAGCAGACAACTCATTAGATCAAAATCAATAAAAGAAAAAAAGATATATTTTTGGAAAAATCCCTCACACAATCCGAGAGGGATTTCATCCTGACATCGATCCCCACTAAACCTATACATCATCCCGATGGTACAACTTGCAAAGTCAAACAAAATCATATCAAGATTATTTTGAAACTCTTTTAAATTTTTATTTGAATGTTTTTAATTTGGAAATTGAAACATGATTTTCTTATGTAAATGCAAGTTCTAAGCTAAATAAAAATGGTTCTAAAGTATGTAAGTCATGATTGGAAAACCCATTTAGTCAGCGTACTACCTTAAAAAATAAGTCAAACTACACCTATAGAAATTACTTAGATTTTCAAGTAACAATATTTTTTATGGTCTCTTTTCGATGTCAATCCTCATTTTATATAAATGTTCTCATGTTTGGTTCATATACACATATCACGTCTTACAACTAGCTCCACTATTGCATAGCTCCACCTCGTATAGCCTACATAGTAAATCTCATAAGTGGTATCAAGACCACATCTAAGTCATGAAAACTTTTTTTTATATTTTTCTTTTTCTCTTTGTAGCAAACATTAGTATACTGATTTCTTTAATTCTTTTTACTTTGCAACTTTTTGTTAAATGGGAAAGGCCTAACCCCTAATGAGAGCTGAGGATTTAGAGACATGTACTAGAAGGAGTCACGATTTCACTTCTTAAGTGTTTTCATAACTTCACACAGCCTATTCATATAAAATAAGTCCATCTTTCAACTAAGGGCTTCAAGCAAGAGTGTCCTATCTAGGTCCTCATAATGACTGCAGGGTATATCATCCTACTTTCTCAAGTGCACAAGTTGCTACTAATGTTTCTAATCACTTCTTATTGCAATTTAAAATCTTCTTCTATTTGCTCAGAACATGATTAAATGTATGCATGACATGAATGAAAATCAAATTGATTGAATAAAGTACATTCACCTGATTTAATGTTCTTTAGTAGCATCAACATCATCATCATCTTCCAGTAGTTCTTGATCAATATCATATTCTTCTTTGTTTCTCTTCTTGAAACATTTTACTCTCTTCCCTACAATCAAAGATCTTAAAGGAGTATTGTCAAACTTGTGAAGCTCATATGTTCCATTATTGAATATATACATCGCTACATATGCCCCAAACCCTCTCTTTGTCAGTTTCTTCCTAGCATCGTACTGAGTATCAAACGTGTTTTGATACACCAATACCAGACATCAATCTCAATCTTATATGGCTGAAATTGATGAGTTTTATCGAAGTAAATTTATATTTTCAACCTTGAGCACTTTATCTTTTGTACTGCTTCTTTTAATTTCTCATTTCATTGTTCTAATTGTTTAATCCTCAGAGATAATAGTTCCTCTCTCATCATTTCTTCATTCCACGAGAGCATCATCCATGTCAAAATCTGAGTCTAGATAGGGAAAACTCGCTTTTGAGAGTACATCAGTTCAGAAGGCATAAAACCTGTACACCGAGTGTACATCATCCTATCTGCCCATAACGTGAATATAAGATATCTAGGCCATTGCTCACCATTGTAGGCCTTAGAGATAGCCTTCACCATAGAAGGGTGACCTCTCTCAATCTTTCCATTAGCCTCAGGGTTTTAGGCAGTAGTGAGAGACAAACGAATTCCATGGTGGCCAAAGAACTCTTTTTCCTCTCTCGCATCTAATTCTCCTCGATCCGCAACCACTTTTTCTACGCATCCGAATCTAGAAATCACTTCATCTAAAAGGAATTTGGATACATTATAAGTAGACTTCATGTGAAGAGCTCGACCTTCCACATGATTGGTCAAGTCCTCTCTAGCAAGTAAATATATCTCATTTTATTTATTCCCTTGGGCATGGTTACAAGGTCTACAACCCACTTGTAATGGATACAAGAAGGGTAAGTGAGATATAATAGGTCTCTATGCCTAACTAAAGAATGCACTTGACATGTGGCACAAGTTCTCACAAAGTCTTGCACACTCACATATATGCATTGCCACTAATAGGCTTCCCTAATGTTTTCATACATCACATAAAATCCTTTGTGACCTACCCATAAGGTGTAATAAAGTGATAGGTAGAAGAAGTTTGAACCACACCCTTTACAGTAGGAGATGGTTGAACTACACCCTAAGAGAGAGGATTAGGAAGTAATCCTCAACCATGGCTTTTGGGGCAAGTGGTTAGCCCATCACATTCAAAACACTATCTGGTTTTGTACTTTGATGAACGGGACAAAGTACAAACTAGTGAAGAATAATGAGGGTGGATCTAATGACATCCCTGGCTAATTCACAGTTTCTGGATGTGCGATCTAGGCACAAACATGTGAACTAGGTGGATTCAAATTACTAGTCCATTTCTAGGCATAACTGGTGCATGGGCTTAGTAATGAAGGTGGGATTCTTATCCCTCGCAAGACTTTGAGAATTCTTGATTCACTTGAATTTGTTTTGGAGAACTTGAAGTTTGGTTGTCCCATACATCTAACTTTAGATGTCTGTACAATGGTTTACTTTTATCTAACAGTTACTTGATTTTTTCACCCGACTAGAGGACTACTTTGTCCCAATGAGTTGAAAAAATCCTATGTAAACTGTAGGAGAAAGTTTACCATTTCGGTGGAATCAACCATACTAACTTCACCAATTCAAATTCAAAATGAAAATTGTCCAACTTAGGACACTTTTCTCAAAGACTTTTAACTGAAAGTTCTTGGGAATTGTCAATCTGATGAGCAATTCCTAACTTCCCTATTCTAGAGTATACTGGACTCCAGGAAATCATTTATGCTATAACTTGAAGCAAACTCAAATGAATAAGTCCACTTAGACTTATCAACCGAGGTTTTGAAGATTGAAAAGGTTCTTGTACATAACATCTATCTAGGATGTTCAAGTTAGTTATTTTATTCTAACCGGCTAACCCTAGTCTTTTGCAAAAGGAATCAGATACTATATCTAAGTCAATTTCAAAAGATTTGGAAAGCGGAAAGAAATAACTAAGACTCTCTACAACCAATTCAAACTTCGAATATACATAAATTTGTTATGAGTCAAAGATTAGATGACTCAGGACTTCAACTTTTCAAAGATCTATTTCAACAGGGATTTGAAGCATTTTCTTTATCTTTAAGAGAAATAAGCTGGATTCTCAAAAAGATTCAAAGAAAATCAAAAACATCATCCCAAACCACTAGAAGAGGTATTTCAAGTCCTATTTGTGATATAACCTAAAGGTATATCAAAGATTCTTAGCTTTGGAATTTGAGAGGCATAAGTGTATGCTTGGACTTGAGAAAGATCTCTAAAAATCCTACAGGTAAGCAAAGAAGCTTAAAGATAGTTTAAAGAGATCTTAAAGATAAAGACTATAAGTCTTTATTTTTATCGCAAGATCAACCAGACTTGATCTATCTTGGCCATGATTGTCCAAGTAATATGCGATTAGAACTACTTTATAGATTGCCCAAGTATTGGCAATAAAATTCCTTTTGGGAATTATTCACTCAGGTTCCATTTATTCGATGGAAAATTGTGAAAAAGAGTAAGTTGTTCCAAGTCTAAACAGAGTAAAGAAATTCCAAGAATGTAGTCTGCAACCGTGAAAATGGTAATTAAGTCTGTGGAAGGTAAAACATAAGTGTTTACCTATCCTTAAAGGGATTTTGGTACAAATCCAGAAAGCATGAGCGGATGCTTAAGACTTAAGCAGTAAAGAGATTCCTAAATAAAGTCCCCGGGGTAGGTACCTAAAGCATTAGTAAAGAAAGGAATCTAAAGACAAGAAGTCAAAAGCTCTTGTCGCTACAAAATTGGTCAAGGATAATCCAATTGAACTTGAATCTATGAAAATTCAAGTACTTGGAATTTTGATTGGTTTTCATTTGAAAACCCTAGCAAAGAAGAATTGATATTCTGTTAAGAGGTTTTCAAGTTCCCAAGGTAAAGCACATGATTGTGAGATGATCATGTGAAGGAATCAAAACCTAGAAAATCTAGTTAGAGGTAATACCTGGAACTTCTAAATTCTCGTAAAAGAATTGAAGAGATAAGGTACTCTATCAAGAGATGTTTAGACTTTAGGATAAGAATCACCCACACATTAATGTGAATATAAAATAGGGTGGTATGGGACACCAGATTTTATACTCAGATTGATATAGGAAAGATGGTATGGGACATCGGACCATGGGATGATAATTATCTTTTAGTCCTAGTTTGGATTTTGAAGTTAGGTTCATCCTCAAGGGAATTAAGACTTCAAGAAAAGTTTAATTCGTAAAGGATGAAAGTAGTATCTTACGATACTTCAAGATGACTTCAAGATCAAGGAAATTGAAGATATGAAGTAAGGAACTTCCAAGATCTTCTTAGAACACTTCAAGCTTAAGTGTTATTGATCAGAAATATTTGATAAATTTCTGAAAGAAGTTGGACTTTGACTTTGAGTTGATCTACTAATTGGACATATATTTGAAGGTCAAATCTTTAGAAGAAAACCACATGCCTATGTGAAGGGACAAATTCACAAGCGTATTATTTGTAAAGTTAGTTCACTTTAGTTCTAGAAGTTTTCTAAAAGTCACGAGATTGAGAGAAAACTATATAAGTTAGTTTGTATCAACTGAATAAAATAACTAACTTGAACATCCTAGATAGATGTTATGTACAAGAACCTTTTCAATCTCCTAGAAGTTTCTTTGTGGTTTCAAGATTTGTATCTCATGATGAAACCTCGGTAAGTAACTTTTTTGGAATTGAGATATGAAATAGTCAAGCCTTCTATTTTATGTGAGATCATTCTCCTACCATGTTTAAGATGAATTTATTTTTGGGAAGGTAGATGTTCCAAGTAGAGGATCTTAATTGATTCATGAACTCTTCCCAAAATACACATAAATTCATATTATATGATACGTCCAAGGAATGATGAAGGCAAAACCTCTTTAGGATATAAATGTTTTGCCAAGATATAAAGGTACCAATCTTTTATAATTTTTTCATTTGATTTCATCTCAAGGAGTGATGGAAATCAAAGGTTAAACCTCAACATCAATTGATCCTTGACGTCAATAAAAGGATGTTAGGTTCTATAGTTGCATCTCTAGTAAATGATGCAACTAGCTAAGCAGTCTTTAGGAAATAATATAAGTTCCTAAAGACTTGAAGCAAGTGTGAACTTTTCATTTAGGAGTAGAAAGTTCCAAGAAATGGATCTTAAATCCATGAACTTCTCCTAAACAAGTTATAAAGTTCAAAGTGTTCATAGTTGCATTACTATTGGATCAATCATCAATAGATGCTTGGACTTTAAACATAAATTTGATTAGTGAAATATGATTAAAGGACTCTAGTAACATCTGAAGATTGACCAATAATAATGAGTCTGGTATCAAACTCAAGAATAGAAGTCGATATCACATAAACAAAAAGTCAACTCAAACTTTCATAGTGGCATGGGAAACCATATCCAAAATGTGATATTTTGTCTCTAGTTTGATTCTCAGGAAATGAATACAATTGAATCAGTAAATTTTTTGGATATTATTTGAAAGAATTTCTTTCAAATGTTCTTTTAATATTGCAAAAGATTCCAAGATGAATCATTTGCTCAAGTTATTCCTTAAAAGGAATCTCAAGTCTTTGAAGAAATGGCATTCTTTCAAGTATTCAGAATGAAATTCTTCATACTCTTTAAACAATAAGTAAGTAGTTCCCGGACATTCCTAACCAAGAGGTTGTGAGTTCAACTCCTTACATTGGTATCAGAGCCTAGGAAGTAGGCTTGGGCAAGGTGGAATGACCCAATGGCCTCTAAAAAAGGCGCTTGGGCATCCTCTATGTGAAAGGGTAGGAATTGTGGAAAGCACGCGCGTCGGTTTCAAGGATGGACCTTACAATGATTGAGGTGTATCTCTCAATCTGTAGGTCGGATTGAGACATGTAATATACCATTGGAAAGCTCTCGGAACGAAATTTCCAATGAGCTAGCTTGGAAGTGTGAATTCCTTGGGAATCATTGGGTGGCACTTGATTGAGTGTTCAAGATACCAAGCATGGGTGAGAACAAGGTTCAAGACTGAGGTTGAGAACAAGGGCTCGAGACACCAAGGTTGCAAACAAGAAGGTTCAAGACACCAAGGTTGAGAGCAAGGGTTCAAGAGACCAAGGTTGCGAACAAGGTTCAAGAAACTATGCAAGGTTGAGGAACATCAATTCAAGGGCACCTAGGGAGTTCAAGAGGCTAATCACCGAGGCTAGAGGGATACAAGAGCAGATCATTGAGGACAATGATTGACCGAGGGGGAAAGAATGTAATAAAGTGATAGGTAGAAGAAGGTTGAACCACACCCTTGACAGTAGGAGATGGTTGAACTACACCCTAAGAGAGAGGATTAGGAAGTAATCCTCAACCATGGCTTTTGGGGCAAGTGGTTAGCCCATCACATTCCTATCCAAGAGGTTGTGAGTTCAATTTCTTACATAAGGTCTCATGCATCTCTCTCACGACCTTGCTCTGAAGACTCCTATTACTCAGTACACACTGTGGATTCTTCACCTTGCCTTTAATGTGTTGCCAAATAAGTCCATCCTTCAAGAAGAATTTGTAATAATTTTTCTTGATGGATCTATCTTATTTGTGCACAAACCTAAGGAAGGCTTAGTGAATTCAAATAATTTCCTAAGTCTTTCCATTCTCCATCATATTCATTCTCATAGAATCGCTCATAAATGTAGACTAATAGATCATATCTCATCATGTCTATATCTCTTTCTACCTCATCATCATCATCATCAATAGAATCATCATCAAATTTTGCTCTTGAAAACTTATTAGTAATTGTATTTAGCTTTCTAGCTATGTGAATAAGAGTCAGATTAATAAACTTTACATATGAGATCAACCTAAGCATTGCAATATCCGAAGAAGAACATTTAGCTATCATAACCATTATTGGAAGACAACCAGTATCCACAACAAAATTTTCTCCAATAAAATATTCTTTATTAGATTTTAAGGGAGTCACCAATGCCCATTGTTCTCTCTGAATTTGTGGATACTTTCTCTAAGTGTCATGTAAAATCTTCACACCAAAGCAAACTGTGTATCTGTTATACTTTATGGAATAATGGAATGTTATATGGATTTTAATGTCTTGAGGTTTTTAATGTGATTTGTGTTTTGATTTAGCAGGTAAAAACTCATGAGGGTGTGAGCTTTGGAGATACTTAGAAGATAATATTTTAGTTATTTTCTATAGAAATAAAAGATTTCTTTAGAAAGCGCCATTTTTGTAGAAAAAGTAGATCACGATTTTGTAAATAAAGCAGATTTTTGTAAAAGCATGCTTTTTGAAGCGTTGCCCTCATGTATATTCTATTTAGGACATAATGAAAAATACCTATAAATACACATGCTCTGATAGACTCATCCATTAGAGTATGTGGGGGGAGATTGTACCCAATCTAGTATCAATTCTCTTGTATCTTTCTATTCTATTTATGTATTTATGCTTTTGTGAGATTTCGTTTCTGTACTATCCTCTATGTGCATGCGTCTCTAGGATCCGAAGATAAAGAGTGGTATCAGAGCCAAGGCACCTCTACGAAGGTGGTTTTTTGGTGTCCGATGGTGACTCGTGGCATCCGCTCGTCAATTGACAATCGTTTCAACCCTCTGATCTATTCCTAGGTTTTGATTCTCTTTAAAGTCATGGACCCTCCCCATAATACTGAGGATTTTGGTACATCACCCCTACCTTGGGTACCAATCGAGCAACAATTAGAGCTTTTGCAGCATGAACTCCAACATGCCCAAAATGAGATTAAGGAACACAATGCTTCACTCCAACAACTGCAGAGTGATGATAATAACCTAGTTAGGGTGGTGAAGGCCATTATCACTGCTCAAGAACAAGGCACCGAGTCCAAAATTGGTGTGAAAAAATTTCAATCTCATGATTTGATGGGCGAAAGGATGGCCAATTTGTTCTTTCATGGCTATCCAAATTTGATGATTTTTATTTTGATGAATCGTATTCTGAAATTGACAAAGTCAAATTTGTTACTAATTATTTGGTGGGTAAGGCTCAATTATGGTGGAATGTTTTGTGGCCTAGCACCAACCACCCCAAAACATGGGTTGCATTTCAAGAAAAGATCAAGGAGTCCTTCCTTCCTCCTGAGTTCCACTTGCATGCATGTCGATCATGGACAACTTTTAGATGGAAAGATGGAGATACTGTGTCTACCTACACTGAATGTTTTTGGCCATGAATACTTCTTATTCGTTTGCTTGAAATGATTCCAAAAGATACCTTGCAATGAAAGTATGAAGATGGTTTGGAGATGGGAATCCAAGCCAAGCTCAACACACTATGTCCAATGACCCTCTATGAAGCTATCTTTTTCACATGATGCTGAGAAGGAGTTTTAATCCATCACCAAGGCCATTCGCTTACAAGAAACACGTCAACGACAACAACCAATCAAGCCCAATTTTCCCTTCAAGCATCCTTTTACTACTTTCTCTTCCCCCACTTCTCAATGCCCACCTACTTTTCAGCATCCACCTACTTTTTAGTGCCCTCCTCAATCCAATTTCACACCCGTTCACAAGCCAAACCCCGTACACCCTACCAAACCTCCAACTCTTCAAACTACTATGATGAATGCTCAACAAAAGAGGCCCGTATCACTTGCTAGAATTTTGGTAATTTTGGTCATACTAAAGCTAAGTGTAGGTTCTAAACTAATTACATGAAGCCTGTTGGAGCTCAAGAACACACCATGGAGGTGGTTCCTAAAGACATTCACCCTGATTGGACCAAAGAAGCACTCAAAAAGGACCTATGTACCTTGGGTAACACAATTTCTATTCATTCTTTACTTTACATGCAAGGTACTATTAATGGTAAAGTTTTTAATATTCTACATGATGATGGTAGTTCACATGATTTTATTTCTCATACATTAGTGCAAGATCTCCAATTAAACCCACTTCCTTCTATGTATAAAGTTAAGGCTCCATTTCAAGGAAATAGATATAATGTTATAAGTGAAGTGCATAACGTTCAGATTTGTATAGTTTCATATGTAGATGAATGCACATTCTTAATTGGTCCCTTTGCAGTTCTATGATGTTATACTTGGTATGCCTTTTTGTCACCAGTATAATACATGCATTAATTAACATACACACACACACACACACACACACTTAATTTTAAGTTTAACACTCAAGATATTTCTTTGTGTGCAATGCATGACTTTCAACCATTCCATTATTTAGTCATACTCAAGTAAAACGTGCATTTAGAAAAGCCTACAACTCATGTATTGTTTTTGTCAATAACATAGTTGATTACACACATACACTTCCTAATGCACATAAATCATTTATGGATTCCTATAAGCATTATTTTATGCCTGATTTTCCTTCTAAACTACCACCTTCTATTGGATCTCTTGACCATAGTATAGACTCAATTCTTAGTAGTTCTCCTCCACATAAAGCATCTTATAGGCATGGACCTTTACATCAACAAGAAATAGCTAATCAATTTAAGGATCTATTCCACAAGGGACTTATAAGGCCTATTTCTTCTCCCGTTTGGAGCACCGGTTCCTTTATTAGAGAAGAAGAACAAGACTTATAGGATGTGCATTGACTATAGAGCACTCACATGGGGATTAGGACAATAACAATCTCTTGAAAAACTCAAACACACATTTTCTCATGCACTTGTTTTGCAATTACTAGATTTTGCACAATCTTTCCATGTAGTTACCGATGCTAGTGGTTTAGGTATAGGTGTTGTATTAATGCAAAATGATCACCCCATTGCATTTGAAAGTAGAAAATTGAAATCTTTTGAAATTAATTATAGCACATATGATAAGGAACTTTTGGCTGTTGTGCATGCTTTAATAATTTGGAAACATTACCTTATGGGTTCTAAAGTTTTAATCAAAATATAACAACAAGCTATTAAGCAGTTATTAAATCAACCATTGATTTCTCACAGACACATTAAATGGGTTTCATTCATACAAGATTTCGATCATATGATTCAATATCAACCTCGCAACACTAATGTTGTACCTCATGCCATTAGTCGTTTCCCATCCCCACAAACACATATTGTTTCAATCAATAATATTTTTGATGTTCATATTCATTCATTTCATGACATGATTCCTACTTATGCATCTGATTTGTATTTTTCACAAACATGGAATGCTTTCAATAATCTACACCATTTAGTCAAGATCACTACACATTTCATAATGGATTCTTGTATTTCCAACACAAGCTATGCATCACACAAGGTTTTAAAGAATTTGTTATGAAAGAGATGCATGAACCACCATATATGGGTCATAGGGGCATACAAAGTACTATTTCTACGTGTAAATAATTTTTCTTTTGGCCAAATATGGAAACGCATATTTCACAGTATGTTTCCCATTGCATTGTGTGTCAACGTGTGAAAATACATCATGGAAAATCATTTGGATTATTAATGCAACTTCCCATACCTAATGGACCATGGTAACAAATTTCTATGGATTTTATTACTGGTCTTCCTACAACTTCACCTCATAATAATATGATTTGGATAATTTTTCATAGATTTAGTAAACAAGCGTATTTCATTTCCTTGTAAAAAGACTCTTTCTGCACTTGAAGCTACTAAGTTATTTATTAAATGTATTTTTCTGCATCATGGTTTTCCAAAAGTTATTCTTTCAGATCAAGATGTTCATTTTTGTAATCAGTTTTGGGTTGCATTACTTCAAACTGTAAGTTCTAAAATAGATTTTAGCTCTGCATTTCATCCTAAAAGTATTGGGCAAAGTGAAGCTATGAATAGCATTATTTTAGATTTATTACATTGTTATTCTTCAAATAATCCAAGTAATACGGTTGATAAACTTCCTTTACTATAGTTTTCATATAATAATACATCTTGAAGAATCTCAATGGATTCATAAAACATCACTAAATCCACACTATGATCATTTTATTTTTACATATCATTCATAGTCATATTAAATTCCAATGTTCCAATTCCATGCATGTGTTTTTACATGGAACATGCTTATTATTGTTCAGTGATGGGACATGTGACTGGCCATCCATGTCTATATTATTATTATAAACTTAGGTTAGTTGCTCATCAACTAGGAGGCATGTTATACTTTATGCAATAATGGAATGTTATATCGATTTTAATGTCTTGAGGTTTTTAATGTGATTTGTGTTTTGATTTGGCGGGTGAACACTCATGAGGGTGTGAATGCACATGGAATAATTCAAATATTTTGGAGATATGTAGAAGAATATTTAGAAGTTAGTATTTTAATTATTACTTGTAAAAATAATAGATTTCTTTAGAAAGTGACATTTTTGTAAAAATAGTAGATCATGATTTTGTAAATAAAATAGATTTTCATAAAAACACACTTTTCAAAGCGTCACTCTCATGTATCTTCTATTCAAGAAGTAATGAAAAATACCTATAAATACACATGCTCTGATAGACTCGCCCATTAGAGTATGTGGGGAGGAGATTGTACCCAATCTGGTGTCAATTCTCTTGTCTCTTTTTATTCTATTTAAGCTTTTGTCAGATTTCATTTATGTACTATCCTCTATGTACGTGCATCTATGGGATCCGAAACCAACAGTATCTATGCCCCTCACCATCATTTTGACCTATGACCTTGCCTATACCATTAGAATTGGTATCATGGGCTTTTGACCCGAATAATCAATGCATTTCAGAATTGGAGCTTCAGTTAACAGTTTTTTTAATTTACGCATGGCTCTTGACTATTTTTATTTCCAAATAAATTGCTTTCTCTTTCTCAATAGATCATATAAAGGGTTTGGAACATGAGCAAAGTGAGGAATCTAGATCACATAGAAGACACATGCTCTCAAGAATCTCCTTACCTTGCTGACATTACAACAAACCTCAAAAATCCTACTAATGGCCTCAACTTTCTATGGGTATGGCTTGTGGCCATAATGTTCACAAAATGTCCTACAATGAGAACCTCACTGACTCCAAAAACAGATTTCTCTAGAGAAAGTATTAGCCCGACCTCTTTGAATCTCTCAAAAAGTTTCTCATAATCAGTGATAATGGTCGCTAATAAATTTCCTACAGTCAAAAGCATCTAAAGCCTCATCTTTCACTCTTTCCTCACAACCCTTTATCGGAATATCATCAATTAAAGGCATCGTTATTGAAGGTATGAAGTCATCTAGGACTAGATTCATGGCATTCATCATGTGAGTATAGAATTTTTCCCTCCCAATGTCCAACTGAAACTGATCATACCCTAAATACAGATCACCCATGGAGTAGATGGAATGGCCAACAAATGCTTATGCAAAATCATCTATTATAGGTTCTCTCTATAAGTTTTTTATCGTGACTTTATTTATAGGTTGAAAATCGTGGATGAAATGAAGTTTCCCATTCTTCTTTAGTAGCATGGGCCACCTATTTGAATATGGTGCTAAAGATGGTTCCAATATTTGCATGGATATCGTTTCCTTTAACAGTCTCATCGACTTAGGTAAGTGAGACTTTTGGAGTGGAATAGGTTGAATATTCCATGGTATATGTAGCACTGTAAAGTGTTGGTGCAATCAAGCCCGAGCCTACACACTTGATCACTTCACATAAGCATGATGTATAAGCATATCATTTGGAAGGATTCATATGTACAACCTCTTGTAACTTTGAGTTATAATTACTCATTGTAAAAAGGTTGAATAAACCCACGAGGAGTTAGGAAGCATATAATCTCATATCTTTTTGGTAGTTGAGCCAAGAGAGAATCAATCCTATACTTTAGGATACACTTTATTGGTAGAGATTTGAATTCAAATTCAAATCTTTGGCTCCAACAAAAGCTATAAAAGAGGATATGAAATGCCCACATGTATGTATCTTGAGGTTCAAAGATAATTTTCCTATACCTTCATTGAGAAGAGGAGCTCATCTTATAGCTCACTCTTTCCTCATTCATTGAGCAATGCTTTATTGTCAATGACATTGTAATTTTACATGTTTTAATTCATACATCATTACTTCCTTCTCTCATATCTCTGTCATACTTCATTAGAATAGTGTACTTGTCTAAGCTGGTTCTCACTGTATAGTGGATCATGGATAGAGTGAGTTAGAACTCATTCTGTATGACTGAGAATAGTCGAGCTTCTCTCCGTGAGAAAGCACTTGTGCATTTTTTAGTTTTCATAGCTATGACAAGAACAAGTTAAAGTTCTATGTATAAGTCTTCTTCTTCCATCTCTAGAGTTTCTCTTGTATGAAATGATTTCAATAGTTGAAGTTTCTCAAGCAAGTCGATTCTTGGCATCGAGTTTGTGTTGATAAGTCTATGTTTTATTCGCTGAGTTTTAACTACTGCTCAATCTTCTTGAAAACATGAGGTTTGTGGAGCAAGTCGATGCCTAGCATCGAGTTTCAGCATAAAGTCGATGCCTGGCATCGACTTCCCACGTAAAAGTGGTCTTGTTCATATTATGTTCAAGGGGGTAATTTTGGCACTAAAAAAGTGGCTAAACAAGCTCAAAGTTTATGCTTGGCATCGACTTTTGGTTGCAAGTCGATGCTAGACATCGAATTCCATTTTTACATAGGCGTTTTTTACTAAAAGAGGCAAAATTTCCACTTTTGGAAGTCATACAGGGTCATCTTGTGAAGGCTATATCTTGAGTTCTAGAGATTCTTTTCTTGCAAATAATAGCTTGTTGGAAAGCTCTTCTCTTATAATTTCATCCATCAAAATATCTTGGAGAAATAGCATTTGTACTAAGAGAAATTAGCAAAATACTGAAGGTATGTCATTTTAGTGACTGGAAAGTTCTGAAGAAGTAAAGTTCTGTTTTGGCTATCATTTCTCAAAGTTTGGAGTGGAAATGAGTTAATGGTGACCATAGAGGTGTTCTAGTTTCACATTAATTCATTTCTTGTGATGTTTCACACATCAACAAGATGGATAACTCTCTATGTTTTGAAGGAAAGATGAAAAGTATTTGGAGCCTTCAAGCATTTTCATGCATATGGAGAGAGAGTCACAGGTCAAAAGCTTAAGAGACTGAGGTCTGATGGAGGGGGAGAATACTTCTCCCAAGAGTTCAATGATTATCTTTGGAATGCAGGTATTAAGAGAGAAATAACTTGTAGGTATACACCACAACAAAATGGTGTAGCAGAAAGAAGAAACGGGACTTTGGTTGAGTTTGCTAGAGCTATGCTGAAGGAGAAGAATTGTCCAAATTATCTTTGGGATGAGGCTGTAAATACAGCTACATATCTTGTGAATAGATTACCATGTGCAACTCTCAATGGAATGACTCCATATGAAGCTTGGTGGGGTAAGAAACCAACATTAGATCATTGTAAAGTATTTGGATCAATTGCATATGCTTATGTTCCATCACAACTTAGACATAAACTTGAACCAAAGGCAGAAAAATTTGTGTTCATTGGTTATGATGAAAAGCAGATGGGTTACAGGTTGTGGAATCCTCTAACCAAACAATTTCTTGTTTCTAGAGATGTTACATTTGATGAACAGAAAAGTTGTTATGCAGATCAAAGTCATACAGCTGAAGAATTTGAAGAAGAGGTAAGAAGATGTGAGAAAGGAAAATCAATTGTGCAAGTGAATAGAGATGAAGACTATATGCAAGCAAGTACATTCAGAAGTGGATTAACAAGAAGAAATGAAGAAGCTCCTATATTTGATGAAGAGGTGTATTTAGACCCTTATGAAGAATGTGAACCAAGAAGGTCAAGCAAGACTAGAAGGCAACCAGAAAGGTATTCTTATGATACTTCTTACATAACTCAGAAGAACTATGCATATATGGTCAAACATGATGAAGAACCTCAGAACTATGATGAAGCTAAAGGTGAGAAGCAATGGGAAGAAGCCATGAAGGAAGAACTCAATGCACTGGAGAAGAACAAGACATGGGAACTTGTTCCTAAACCAAATGGTAAGAAAGTAATTGGAAATAAATGGGTTTATAAAGTGAAGAAGCTTGCAGATGGAAGTATAGCAAGATACAAAGCTAGACTGGTGGTGAAAGGCTATGCCCAAACCTAGGGAATAGATTATGATGAGACATTCAGTCGTGTAGCTAAGATGTCAACTATAAGGACAATCATTGCTATTGCAGCTTCAAACGGATGGACTCTAAGTCAATTGGATATAAAGAATACATTCTTGAATGGATACATATCAGATGAGGTATACATGGAACAACCTCAAGGGTTTATAGATTACAGGTATCCAAATTTTGTTTGCAGGTTGAGAAGAGCATTGTATGGATTGAAGCAGGCTCCAAGAGCATGGAACTATAGACTAGTGAAGTATCTCAATGATCTTGGATATCAAAGTTCAAAAGCAGATCCAAGTCTACTCATCAAAAGAACAGAGGAAGGTACAATCTACATTTGTATTTATGTAGATGACATTATATTGACAGGTACTTGAGATGAAGGAATCAAGGAGGTAAAGAGATTACTTGAGAAAGAGTTCAAGATCATTGATCTAGGAAAGTTATCATACTTTCTTAGAATGGAAGTCACTTATACAGATCATGGCATATATGTATCACAAGAAAGGTATCTTCTGAATCTATTGAAGAAGTTTGATATGGAAAATTGCAGAGAAGCTTCAGCTCCCCTTGAAGTTAATCACAAGCTCAGTAAATATGATGGTGCATAATACAAAGATATGAGAAAGGATCAATCTCTTGTGGGTAGTTTGAGTTATGCTACACTAACAAGATCTGATCTTAGTTATGCAGTGGGATTTTTGTCACAATTCATGCATTGTCCAAAGGACCCACATTGGATTGCAGGTCAAAGAGTTCTCAGATATATCAAAGGAACTATAAAGGAAGGATTATATTATCCTTTTACATCAGATTTGAAGTTGAGAGCCTATAGTGACTCAGATTGGGCAAGTAACCAGGATGACAGAAGATCAACTCATGGCTACATGATATACATTGGTGATAAGCTTGTAAGTTGGTGTTCAAAGAAACAACAAACAGTAGCATTATCATCAACTAAAGCTGAGTACAAAGGACTTGTGGAAGCAGCTAAGGAGGTCATATGGATGGAGAGATTATTCAAAAGCTTGGGCATTGATCAAGGTGTACCTACAATACATGGAGATAATGTGGGTTCACTTTATCTTGCAGCAAATCCAATATTTCATGCAAGAACAAAACATATAGAGATACATTATCATTTCCTAAGAGAAAAGGTAATTGAGAAAGAGATTGAAGTGTACATTTCTACAAAAGATCAGATAGTAGACATAATGACAAAGAGCTTGGATGGTGTGAAGACCAGCAGATTCAAAAGCATGGCAGGAGTAAAAGAAAAGAAGATGATATGAAGAAACAGAGAATGTCAATTAGTGATTGAGGGGGAGCTATTGGAGAAACAATCACTAATTGGACATATATTTGAAGGTCAAATCTTTAGAAGAAAACCACATGCCTATGTGAAGGGACAAATTCACAAGTATATTATATTTGTAAAGTTAGTTCACTTTAGTTCTAGACGTTTTTTAAAAGTCACAAGATTGAGAAAAAACTATATAAGTTAGTTTGTATCAATTGATGCGAATAGGAAGACAATGATAGAGTGAGTTAGAACTCATTTTGTATGACTGAGAATAGTTGAGCTTCTCTGCATGAGAAAGCACCTGTGCATTTCTGAGTTTTCATAGCTATGACAAGAACTAGTTAAAGTTCTGTGTATAAGTCTTCTTCTTCCATCTCCAGCGTTTGTCTTGTGTGAAATGATTTCAATAGTTGAAGCTTCTCAAGCAAGTTGATGCCTGGCATCAAGTTTTTGTTGATAAGTCTATGTTTTATTCACTGAGTTTTAACTACTGCTCAATCTTCTTGAAAACATGAGGTTTGTGGAGCAAGTCGATGCCTGGCATCGAGTTTCAGAATAAAGTCAATGCCTAGCATCCACTTCCAACATAAAAGTGGTCTTGTTCATATTTGTGTTCAAGGGGGTAATTCTGGCACTGAAAAAGTGGCTAAAAAAGCTCAAAGTCGATGCCTGACATCGACTTTTGGTCGCAAGTCGATGCTAGGCATCGAATTCCATTTTTAGATAGGTGTTTTTTACTAAAAGAGGCAAAAATTACACTTTTGGAAGTCATATAGGGTCATCTTGTGAAGGCTATATCTTGAGTTTTAGAGATCCCTTTCTTGCAAATAATAGTTTCTTGGAAAGTTGTTATCTACTACTTTCATCCACCAAAAGATCTTGGAGAAATAATATTTGTGAAGAGAAATTAGCAAAATACTAAAGGTATGTCATATTAGTGACTGGAAAGTTCTTGGTTTTGGCTATCATTTCTCAAAGTTTGGAGTGGCAATGAGTTAATGGTGACCATAGAGGTGTTCTAGTGTCACATTAATTCATTTCTTGTGATGTTTCACACATCAATAGTTACCACATGTCAAAAATTGTAAAACCTCCCAAGAGACTTGGGAATTGCATTCATTATACTTCTCCTCCAACACAAGAGCTAGGAAGAATCAGTTGTGGATGGAATTCACAATCCTCAAGAAAAAACCAAAGCAAGGAGTTGCTCATTATGTAACCAAAATGAAAGATGTTGCAGACCAGCTTGCAAGCATTGGAGAAGAGATAGAGGAAGAACACATTGTGAGGCAGATCATCAATGGAATTAAGGTTGATGACAAGTGGGAGTCCTTCACCACAATAATGGATCTCTACATGGATATGCAAGTACCTGATCTCAACACCTTGATGGGACAACTCTTCACCCATGAGACAAAGCTCAACACAAATGGTGATAACTCAAGAGGTAACCAATCTTCTGCCCTTTATAAAGATAAGAATAAATCTAAGGATAAAGGTAAAACGGGATAAAGAGGCTAGTACCTCTCAAGCTAATTATGCAAGAAGAGGAAGAGGTGCTAGAGGTAGGGGAACAAGAGGTAAGCAAGGTAGGGGGAGACCCTACACCAATTCATCATGCAACATATGTGGTCTCAACGACCACACTACATAAGAATGCTACAGAAATACAAGGAACCAAAGGGGAAGAGGTTTCCATAGAGGAAGTTATGGACAAGCTAGAGGCACGTACACCAATGGTGGATGCAACTAAAACCATAACTTCAATCAAGGCTACAACAACAACAACTATCAATGAGGCTTTAGAGGAAGAAGGGACTTCAACAACTATACTGAAGATCAAGAAGACTCTTTGCTCATCATGAACATGACATCCAAGCAAGGTAAAGATGATGAGCATCTTTTCTACATTGATTCAGGTTGTTCCAATCATGTGGGAGGGAATGTAGCACTATTATCTGATCTTGAAGGACCCAAGGGTAAGCATGAGGTACAAACAGGTGATGACACTAAACATTCAGTCAAGCCAAATGGAAATGTCAAGACATCTCATGGTAGTATGAACCATTTGAGTAAAGTTTTGTATGTGCCTGCTATAACTAAAAACCTAATTAATGTTGGGTAGATTGTAGAGAAAGGTCTACAGGTCAGATTTACTAAGCATGGAGCATATGTGGAAGACCGCCAACAAGGCTTCAAAAGGATTTCCAAAGGTGAAAATTCAGGTAGATTGTTTACTTTTGAAATTGAAGACACAAGGAATATAGCACTATTCAATTATAGAGATTAAACCCTATCTGAGTTGGAAATATGTCACAAAAGGCTAGGGCACATAGGAGAAAGGACTCTGAACCAAATTTGTAGGGATCAAAGTGTGCTTGGCATTCCCAATATGACCAAGTAGCACATGATTTACAAATGTGGAGCTTTGCAATTCAGCAAAGCTCATAGGCAACCATTCAACAGGAAAGGATACATCCATGAAGATTATTTGGAGCTTGTACACACTAATGTGTGGGGTCCTAGCAAAGATCCCTCCATCTCAGGCTCAAGGTATTATGTCTCTTTTATTGATGATTACAGTAGGTGGACAATCCTCTATTTCATGAAGCATAAGGATAAGGTGTTTACATGTTTTAAGAATTATTTGGCACTAGTTGAAAACCAAACAAGAAGGAGATTGAAGTGAATCACGTTTGATGGAGGTGGTGAGTACTTTTCACATGAGTTTGATCTATTTCTACAGGACAGAGGCATAAAGAAGGAAATAACAACCAGATATACTCCTGAATTGAATGGAGTGGTAGAGAGAAGGAACATGTTAATTGTTGAAGCAACTAGGTTTATGTTAAATGAGAAAAAATTACCTAATTATGTATGCGTAGAGGCTATTTCTATAGTGGCCTATTTGGTCAACAGGCTTCCATCCAAATCATTGGATGGTATGACACCATATGAAGCATAGAATGGCAGGAGACCTTCAGTGGATCATTGAAAAATATTTGGGTGCATTTCCCATCACAAATTAGAGGGAAGCTTGACCCTAAGGTTGAAAAATGCATATTTATTGGGTATGATCAGAATCAAAAGGGATATAGACTTTATAATCCCACTAACAAGGCATTCATAGTTAGTAGGGATGTAGTATTTGATGAGAAGCCATGCAGGATCCATCTTCATTTGAAGAGGGTAAGAAGAAGAACAAGAGGAGAGAAGCCATGTAGGAAGAAGTGGAAGCCTTGCAGGAAAATCACACTTGGGATCTATTTCCCAAAAAGCTAAATATGAAGGTGATTGGTTCAAGGTGGATATACAAAATTAAAAAGAACTCTGATGGTTCTATAAACAGGTACAAGGAAAGATTAGGGGCAAAGGGATTTTCCCAAACACATGGAGTAGATTATCAAGAAACATTTTCCTATGGCAAAGATGCCAACAATCAGGGTATTGGTAAGTCTTGCTGCATCCAAAAATTGGAGTTTATATTAGTTAGATGTGAAGAATGCATTTTTAAATGGTTGGATACCAGAGGAAGTGTATCTGGCACAACCACTAGGTTTTGAAAATGAAGAAAAAGCAAGGTATGTATGCAAGCTAAGAAAAGCACTCTATGGTCTCAAACAATCTCCTAGAGCTTGGAACCATAGGCTTGTTACCTATTTACATGATCAAGGCTTTGTGGCAAGCATGGTAGGTAATGATTCTGATGGTATCAAGCAGGTCAAGGCTCAGTTAATGAAGGAGTTCAAAATCAGTGACATAGGGTTATTAAACTATTTCCTTGGTTTAGAGCTTGTGTATACAGATTCAGGTATATTCATCACACAAAGGAAGTACATACATGATATATTGGTAAAGTTTAAGATGGAGAACACTAAGGTGCAGGCATTCCTATGGAGATCAACCATAAGCTAAGTTCACATGAAGGTGAACTGCTTGAAGATGTTACAAGCTATCAACAACTTGCGGGTAGTCTTAATTATGCTACTTTGACAAGAGTAGATATTGCATATGTAGTGAGTACATTAAGTCAGTTCATGCATGTACCAAGGAAGCCACACATGGAAGCTGCAAAGAGGGTGCTTAAATATCTTAAGGGAACAATGAATGAGGGATTATTCTATCCGTTTACTTCTAGCATAGATATAAAGTTATATTCTGATGCAGATTGGGCTAGCTCCAAGGATGATAGGAGGAGCACTTCAGGGTACCTATCTTTTGCAGGATAAAAACTCATAGCTTGGTCATCCAAAAAGCAACCAACTATGGCCTTATCTTCCACAGAAGTAGAATATAGAGGTTTGACAAATGCAACTAAGAAAGCTATGTGACTTAAGCAATTGTATGTTGATTTGGAGATACACTCCAATTATCTTTGGAGATAAAACTAGTTAACTTCATTTGGCTACTAATCCTGTGTACCATGCCAAGATTAAGGACATTGAAGTGCACTATCATTATGTTAGAGAGAAATTTCTAAGCAAGGATATCCAATTATCCTATGTATCAACTCATTTGCAATGTGTAGATTTACTCACGAAAGCATTGGATGGAACAAAGATGAACATGTTCAAATTGATGATTGGGCTGCAAAGAGATCAAGGAGCAATGAAGATCAAGCATGTTAGGCTTGAGGGGGAGCTGTTGGTGCAATCAAGCCCAAGCCTACATACTTGATCACTTCACATAATCATGATGTATTAGCATATAATTGTTGGAGATAGATGTCTGCGGAAGCACGCGAACAGCACAAGGAAGAAGAAGAAGCTTGGAGCACAAACACACAATAGTGAATGTATTACTAGAGAATGTACAAAGATTATTAGCCAATTAGGGCAATAGGCGTATATACAAGCCGAGGGAAAAAAACCTCCTAAAGAGGGAAAAAAGTGCCCCGACGGTCCTAGTGTGTTCACACACATCACTACCTAAATATATCAACAAATCCCCCCTGGGAGTGATGCGGTGAACAAGGAGCTGGCACTCATGTATAAGGAAGTGCCAAGCTATGTGGAAATCACTCCACAAAAGGAAGTAAGCCCAAAGCTTTGCAGAAAGCTTCAAACTTCTCCCTAGGCAGAGCCTTCGTGAAAAGGTCTTCAATGTTCTCTTGCGTGGGCACATATGCCAAGCTGATCTCCCCAGCAGAGAACCTCTCCCTGACATAGTGATAATGCACCTCAATGTGCTTAGTGCGAGCATGGAACACAGGGTTCCTCGCAATTGCCAATGCGCTCGCTCTGAATGCCAGTGAAGATGTTGGAGGCAGAAGACTGACCAACACCCAAATCAGCCATAAGGCTTCTAAGCCACACACACTCAACAGTCGCTGTGAAAGCTGCCCTATACGCAGCCTCACAACTGGAAGTGGCCACAGTAGGCTGCTTCTTGCTCAACCAATATATACATGAGCTACCAAGCATGAAGCAAAAACCACTGGTGGACACACGAGTGTCATAGCAACCAGCCCAATCTGAGTCAGAAAAAGCATGCAAATCTAGCGGTAGTGATCCCCCCTTGGGATAAAACAACCCAAGTAGCAGAGCACCACTCAAGTAGCGAAAGATGCGCTTAACCACCTTCCAATGCGTGACTCCTGGGCAATGCATAAACCTGCTCATCTGTGAGACAACAAACTGAATATCTAGCCGAGTAATGCATAAGTAAATCAAGCATCCAACAACTTGCTGATAGAGAACAGCATCAAATGCATCTCCAGCATCATGAAGACTCAATCGTAAACATGTCTCCATAGGAGTGGCAATAGGCTTACAGTCTTCAAGGCCAAAATGCTGCAATAATGTGTCAATATATTTCGTTTGACACAAAGCCATTCCACCATCAACTTGCATAAATTGAATGCCCAAATAGTGATGTGAATGCCCCAAATCAGACATCTCAAATGAGGCATGCAAATCAGCCTTGAAATCAGGAATATGCTTCTCAATAGGACCAGTGAGCAGCATGTCGTCAACATAGAGAACAATGATCAGAAGCACAGAGAACAACATAGAGCATGCCTTCTTTAACCTGCACACCTGGTTTTCATGCCCTTTTTGCACAAAGCCACGGGGCTGAAAAACATACAATTCTTCATGCAAGTCACCATTGAGAAATGTTGTTTTAATGTCCAACTGATGTACATTCCAACATGATGGGCTACAAGTGCACAAATGCTCCGAACAGTAGTCATACGGCATGTAGGTGCAAAGGTCTCATCAAAATCAATGCCTCTTTCCTGCGCATAACCCTTTGCAACAAGCCTAGCCTTATACCTATCAACTGTACCATCAGGTTTACGCTTCAACTTGTATATCCACTTAGTGCCAATGGCCTTCTTGCCAGGAGGCAAGTCACATAAAGACCATGTACCATTCTTCATTATAGCATCATATTCAGATTGCATAGCAGCCATCCAATTTTTTGAATTCTGTGCTTCATAAGAAACAAGGTCATTCTCATCACAGAGACTAGGCGCAGCCATAGCATAGCAATCTGATGCAAAGGAGGCACTATGAGAGCTTGAGCGAGTACAAAATGACAAAGGTGCATCTAATTTACTGTCACACAAAGTCAGCACCAGCCATTTTGGCATAGTTTTTGCCTGTTCAATATCAGCTCTCTCATCAACAAGTGCATCATGTAAATCTGCATCAGAAATGGAATGATCTGCATCATCATATGAAACCTGCAAAGGCTGAGAAGTTGCCTCATTAGGACCAGCACTAGACTGTCCACCTATAAAAAGAGGCATCAAAGTATCATACATGTCTTTAGAGCTAACAGATGTCTCCTTAGTACATGAAAGCAATGGCTGAATAGCATCTTCCACAAAGACAACATCAAAGCTAACCAGAATGCATTTAGTCTATGGATGATACAGACGATAGCCTTTACTTTCAGAACTATACCCAACAAAAATACATTTTACTGCCTTATCATCCAATTTTTTGGTATGTTGTTCAGACACTAGTACATATGCCAAACAACCAAAAACATGCAGATGAGCAACAGATGGCTTGCGATCATGCCAAGCCTCATATGGAGTGATAGAGTGCAGCGCTTTAGTGGGATACCTATTCAGTACATATGCTGCACACATGACAGCCTCAAGCCAAAAACTATGTGGTAAAGCCTGACTCTTGACCATGTACCTCGCCATCTCCATGAGTGACCTATTCTTTTGTTCAGCAACTCCATTCTGTTGAGGTGTATACGGCACTATAAACTAGTGTTTTATCCCACGTTCAACCAGAAATGCATTAAAATCAGAAGACATATATTCCCCCCCTCGATCAGAACGGAGCCTATTTTACATGCTGACAGATTTTCAGCCAAAACCAAAAACTATTTAAAGCACATGAACACTTCGGACTTTACTTTGAGTGGATATACCCATGCATGCCTGGAAAAATCATCAATGAAAGTCACGAAGTAAAGGTAATTTAGGACCACAGACATCACTATGTACAAGCTGCAATTTCTGTGAAGCCCGAAGTGAACCATCTTTTGGAAAGGAGGAACACTGCATTTTGCCCAAAATATAGCCTTCACAAACATGTTTTCCAGGTGCCTCAAGTTTGGGCAAAGAGGACACCATTTCAGATTTCTGCAGGTGTAGCAAACTAGCAAAATTCAGATGAACAAAGCGTGCATGCCAAAGCTTTGCATCTGACATAGCCTGAGAATCATGAACTGCACATGCCGAATCATTCACAGATCTTTCATAGTCTATGAGCTTATACAGCCCATGACATAAAATGCCAGAAGCAATAATAACATTGCCATTTGATAGATCATGAATTGTACATCTGTCATCAACAAATTTCACAACCAAGCCAATCTTGGCTAATGCAGAAACTGATAACACATTCTTCTTGATCCTTGGCACAAATAAAGCATCTGACAAGGTAAAAGAACTACCATCAGCAGTAGTCAAAATGATCTTACCAACTCCCATAATAGGATAAGAGGAGTTGTTGGCGCATGTAACAGTATTCCCTGTAGGGGCAAGCTTGAGTGAAGAGAAGAAACTACGCTGTGAGGTAATATGTTTGGTTGCCCCACTATCAAAATACCAAACATCTGAGTCTACTGCAGACATGCACTGCTCATGAGAAGATGGGTCAAAACTACAGGCAGTAGTAAACGCCCATTTTTCTTCCTGCACAAGATTTGCAGACTCTGTTTTTGGTGTAGAGGCCTCTACAACAACCATTCCAGCCTCTTTCTTCTTTGCCTCTTTAGCAGCCAATTTTGGACAGTTCTTTATGATATGATCATTCCCTTTACAGTACTTACAAAACAATTTCTGCTTTTCTGATTTCTTCTCATCTTTATCTTCCTTCTTTGAATATGCAGAATTAGTAGATTTCTGCTTACTAGTTGAAGAGCTCCATTTTCCTTTGCCCTTCTGACTAGCTAGGAATGCTTGATCTGCAACTCGCAAATGGACCTATTTTGCCTGGACTGATCTTCCTGCAACAGAACAGAGACTAACTCCTCAAATGATAAGGCATTTGGATTGCCTTTCATCATCAACCAAAGAGTAGAAGCAAAACTCCAATATGAATGAGGAAGACCATTCAGAACGGTCTGCACAAGTGAGCTATCTGGTATAACCTCATCAGCAGAAATCATCTTTTCCTTCAAGTCTTTGATCTTTGTTAGGAAACTGTCCATAGAATCACCTTCATTCATGTGCTCACTCTCCAAATGTTTTCGGAGGTAAGCAACACGAGCCTCATTCCTAGCTTGGTACAATGTGGTAAGTGTATCCCAAGCATCCTTAGCGTTCTGCAAGAGCGAATATGAGGAATAATGGCACGTTTGACAGACAAAGCTATCAATGCATGTGCCTGGGCATCTCTGCCATCCCAGCAAATCTGCTCTGCAATAGGTGCAGCAGAAACAACAGCACAGATAGGAATCTACGGAATATCATCTTCGACACCATCTTCATCAGCTCTAGCAACTGTATTTGCAGTACCTGTAGTCAGAGGTGTAACAGGCCGTCTTTCAACACCCTGCACAATGTTCCACAATCCTTTTGTAACCAATACATGTCGCATCATATAAGCCCACAATGGGTAGTTGATACCATCCAAATTATCCTCAACAACCAACATATGGAATACATCACTGCTTTCAGCCATGGCCGGTGACTAAAATACCTTGATGCAGAAAATTGACTGTATCTCAAAAAGTTGAACAGAACTGCCCAGAGGAGTTCTGCTAGACCTATAGCAGACTTCGAGACGCTTAAATTGGTGAACAAAAACTGGTATATACCTTTGGCACAAAAAGACAAAATAGCCTACACAAGCGCTGTGATAGTGCGTTCGGAGGTCGAAACGAGCTCAGATCGCGATTTTGGCACCATAAGACGAAGCTGTTTTGATCTCTGAAACATCCTGAGTATGCTCACCAAATCGCGTGCGAATCTGAGACTACAAACGGACGAGTGTCGATGGCACCCTAGATGAAGTGACGACCTGCTCTGATACCAATTGTTGGAGATAGATGTCTGCGGAAGCACGCGAACAACACAAGGAAGAAGAAGAAGCTTGGAGCACAAACACACAATAGTGAATGTATTACTAAAGAATGTACAAAGATTAGTAGCCCATTAGGGCAATAGGCGTATATACAAGCCGAGGGAGAAAAACCTCCTAAAGAGGGAAAAAAGTGCCTCGGCGGTCCTAGTGTGTTCACACACATCACTACCTAAATATATCAACAATAATTTGGAAGGATTCATATGTACAACCTCTTGTAACTTTGAGTTATAATTACTCATTGTAAAAAAGTTCAATAAACCCATGAGGATTTAGGAAGCATATAATCTCGTATCTTTTTGGTAGTTGAGTCAAGAGAGAATCAATCCTATACTTTAGGATACACTTTAGTGGTAGAGATTTGAATTCAAATTCAAATCCTTGGCTCCAACAAAAGCTATAAAAGAGGATATGAAATGCCCACGTGTATCTCGAGGTTTAGAGATCATTTTCCATGTACCTTCATTGAGAAGAGGAGCTCATCTCATAGCTCACTCTTTCCTCATTTATTAATCAATGCTTTATTTCCAATAACATTGTACTTTTACATAAGTTTAGGATTCACTTTATGGTAAGAGCTCAAATTTGAATTCAAAAGTTGGCCCCAACTTTAGCTATAAAAGTAGATACAAAACTTGCATGGAATAGAGCCCAATTTACAGATCATTTGACAGGGGTTTGTGATTATTGGGCTCATTCTATAGCCACTTCACTATCCTCACATTGTGAAATTATACATTGCCAATGACATTGTATTCCTATGTGATTTAATACATGTACATTGATCACTTCTCTACTTCACTTCTCTGTCAAGTTCATCTTAGAACAATGATCTTCTCAGACTTGGTTCTCATTGCATATATGATTATTTGATGTGATTTAAAATGATATAGATTCAGCATACTGTCCATTTCATAGCTACAAAGATTCATTGTCATTTTCTTTCTCAATCTCGAGATATCTTGATATCTCTACTCACTGGTTTGCATACTATAACAACTTGAGAATATCAAGATAGTCATTCAACTTGCTAAGAATCATTCTTAGTGTACACTTGATCATTTTTATTGAAATAACTTTTGATTGGTAGCTATCTAAGTTAATTAGCAGGTTGAGAGCACTATTCATTTTACTGAACATGTGTAGAGACCAAAATAGCAAGTCTTGGCACTTAGTTGAAGGTTCTACTCATCTGTTTTGATCCTTTGATTTTAATCATGCTCCAAAGCACTTAGATGACTATATGTGATTTTTGGGAAGCTCAAGGGGTCTACTATACTCTCCACAACGTGTTCTTGGCTGGTTTGAAGTAGGATTTTGAAGCACCACCATCTCTAGAATCTATCCACCATCTCCTCAAACAGTGGTATAGGAGCAACTCCAACGCAAGATGGCTGATGGATTTCATCATTCATTGAAAAATTGGATAGGGGCAACTATTCAGCATGGTCCCTAAGGATGCAAGCCTACCTTCAAGGAAGATTCTTATATGGATACATCTCTGGAGATGAGAAAATGCCAATATTCAGAAGCAAACATCAACCTACAAGAGAAGAACAAGAAAGGCTAACTGCATGGTGTGCAAAGGATCCTCTAGCCAGTTCTTATAAACTTAACTCAATATCTAATTTATTATTACCTCACATTAGGAATTGCAAGACCTCCCGAGAGAATTGGGAAGTAATTTCTTCATACTTCTCATCAAATAGAAGGGCTAGGAAGAACTAACTTTGGATCGAGTTCACAACCTTGAAGAAGCAACCAAACCAAAGTGTAGGTGACTATGTAACCAAGATGAAGGTTGTAGCTGACAAACTTGGGAGCATTAGAGAAAAGATAGAAGAAGAGCAGATAGTAAGGAAGATCATAAATGGCATCAAAGCTGATGATACGTGGGAGTCCTTCACTACAACAATGGACCTATATATGGATATGCAAATACCTGACATCAACACATTGATAGGGCAACTCTTCACACATGAGACAAAGCTCAACAAGAATGGAGACAACTCTCGAGGTAATCAATCTTCTACCCTTTACACAGATAGAAATAAAAGTAAAGATAAAGGAAAAGGTAAAAAGAATGAAGAAGAGGCAAGTACCTCTCAAGTGAACTTCACTGGTAGAGGAAGAGGTACTAGAGGAAGGGGCAGAGGAGGAAAGCAAGGCACATGGAGATCATACAACTCTTCAGCTTGAAATATTTGTGGCCTAACCAATCACATCATAGATGAGTGTTTCAAGAACACAAAGAATCAGAGAGCAAGAGGCTTCCATAGAGGAGGCTATGGAAGCAATTACCATCACAACTATAACCAAGGCCACAACAACAACAACTATCAAGGAGGCTTTTAGAGGTAGAAGAGATTATAACAACTACATAGAAGACCAAGAGGATTCTCTATTGATCATGAACATGACATCCAAGCAAGGTTAAGATGATGAGCATTATTAACATATCTTGAAGAACCTAAAGGGAAGCATGAAGTGCAAACATGTGATGACACTAGACACTCTGTTAAGAAGATTGGAAATGTTAAAGCATATGATGGTAACATGAACCTTTTAAGTAAGGTATTATATGTGCCAACCATAACCAAAAACCTAATTAGTGTTGGGAAGATTGTTGAGAAGGGCTTACAAGTTAGATTCATAAGGCATGGAGCATATGTGGCAGACCCTCAACAAGGCTTCAAAAGGATTGCAAAAGGTGACAAATCTCGTAGACTCTTTACATTTGAAGTTGAAGATACCAGAAACATTGCACTCTTCAATTACAAAGATCAAACCCTATCTGAACTAGAGATATGGCATAAGATACTAGGTCATATTGGTGAAAGAAAACTAAAGCAAATATGCAAGGATCAGAGTCTACTTGGCATTTCAAATGTGTCCAAACAACACATGATTTACAAATGTAGAGCATGCCAATTTGGCAAATCGTTCAGGTAACCATTCAACAGAAAAGAATACATGTATGAAGACTACTCGGAGCTTGTGCACACAGATATGTGGGGTCCTAGCTGAGAGCCATCAATCTCAAGATCAAGGTACTATGTTTCATTCATAGATGACTATAGTAGATGGAAAATTCTTTACTTCATGAAGCATAAAGATGAAGTCTTCACTTGTTTGAAGAAGTACGTGGCATTAGTTGAGAACCAAACAGGTAGAAGCTTGAAGAGGCTCAGATTTGATGGAGGTGGTGAGTATTTCTCATATGAATTTGATTCATTCTTATAAGACAGATGCATAAAAAGAGAAGTTACAACAAGATACACTGTTGAACAAAATGGATTGGTAGAGAGGAGGAATGGACTAATAGTATATGCTACAAGATCAATGTTGAATGAGGCATGGAATGGAAGGAGACCTTCCTTAAACCATTGTAAAATCTTTGGGTGCATTACTTATGCACATATACCCTCAGATTCGAGGAAAGCTTGATCCAAAAGCTGAAAGGTGTATATTCATTTTCTATGAACAAAACCAAAAAAGAAGAACCACAAATATCAAAAGATGTCAACTCAGAAGATGAAGAATTGATTGACTACAAAGCTTGGAAGTCCACAGGCAAGACAAAATTTAAGCAATTGGAAGACATTCCATAGTCATCCAATCAAGCACTTAGAAGATCTCAAAGGGAAACCAAGAAACACATAAGGTATGGCTATGACACATCACTACTCACCAAGCACTCTATATACATGACTCAAGATTCTATGTAAGAAGAGCCTGCTTCATTTTAAGAAGCCATGAAGAAGAAAGAATGGAGGGAAGCCATGCAGGAAGAAATTGAAGCACTTAAGGAGAACAACACTTGGGATTTTGTCCCTAAGAAACCAAGCATGAAGGTAATAGGATCCAGGTGGATTTATAAAGCTAAGAAGAATTCAGATGGTTCAATAAATAGAGTACAAAGACGGGCTAGTAGCAAAAGGGTTTTCTCAAACCCATGGAGTGGATTATGAGGAGACCTTCTCACTTGTGGCTAAGATGCCAACAATCAAAGTTCTAGTAAGTATTGCTTCTTCAAAGAATTGGAACTTATATCAGTTTGATGTTAAAAATGCATTCGTAAATGGAAAGATCTCAGAAGAAGTCCACATGGCTCAACCACCAAGGTATGAAGGAAAGGAAAAACCAGATTATGTTTGCAAACGAGGGAAAACACTTTATGTTCTAAAGCAAGCTCCTAGAGCTTAGAACCATAGGCTTGTCACATATTTGCAGGATCAAATATTTGTTGCTAGCAAAGCAGATTCTTCTTTGTTCATTAAGAAGACTAACTCAGAAGTTATCTATCTATGTGTTTATGTGGATGACATTATAATTACAAGGAATGATGCCAATGGCATCAACCTAAATCTCAGATGATGGAAGAATTTCAAATCATTGACCTTGCTTTGCTAACATACTTTCTTGGATTAGAATTTGTATATTCAGATTTTGGAATCTTTATTACTCAGAGGAAGTACATTCATGATATGTTAGACAAATTCAAGACGGAGAACACTAAAGTTGCAGGTACACCTATGGAACTCAACCAAAAACTTAGTTCTCATGAGGGACAACTCCTTGAAGATATTACAGGTTATCAAAGGTTTTTTGGAAGTCTCAATTATGCAACCCTAACAAGAGTGGAGATTTGTTATGGAGTAAGTACATTAAGCCAATTTATGCATACACCAAGAAAACCTCACTTGGAAGCTACCAAGAGGATCTTAAATTATCTAAAGGGTACTATAAATTAAGGGATATTTTATCCATTCACATCTGATTTAATATCAAGATGTATTCTGACGCAGATTGGGCTAGCTCAAAAGATGATAGGAGGAGCACTCTCGCTACTTATCTTTTGCAAGTTCAAAGTTGATATCATGGTCATCAAAGAAACAACCAACTATGGCATTGTCATCAACTAAAACAAAATATAGAGGCTTGGCAAATGCAACTCAAGAGGCTACATGGCTTAAGTTACTTTACATAGATTTGGGATTACATTCCTATACTCCAATGATCTTTGGAGATAACACTAGTTCACTTCATTTGGCTGCTAATCATGTGTATCATGCAAGGACTAAGCACATTGAAGTGCACTATCATTATGTGAGAGAGAAATTACTTAGCAAGGACATCCAACTTTCCTATGTATCAACCAATTTGCAATGTGTAAATATGATAACAAAATCTTTGGATGGAACAAAGATGAACAGGTTCAAGATGATGATTGGATTGCAGGAAATCAAAGAGAAATGAAGAGCAAGAATGTTAAGATTGACGGGGAGCTATTGGTGCAAATGATTTCAAGCCTACATACTTGGACAATCAGCATTTATTTCATATAGTCACATATGACTATTCCCTTGTAAAAATCAATTTACTTTTTATCCTTGTAAAAATGCATATGTTAATTGCACTATTCCTACATGGAGTTAGGAGGAATCAAATCTCGAATTAATTGGTAGTTGATAGATAAGAAAGTAAGTCCTAAAGTTTAGGATTCACTTTATGGTAAGAGCTCAAATTTGAATTCAAAAGTTGGCTCCAACTTTAGCTATAAAAATAGATCAAAAACTCGGGTGGAATAGAGCCCGATTTGGAGGTCATTTGAGAGGTCTTTTTGTGATTAGTGAACTCATTCTATAGCCACTTCACTACCTCACATTGTGCAATTATACATTGCCAATGACATTGTATTCTTATGTGATCTAATACATATACATTGATCACTTCTCTATTTCACTTCTCTGTTAAAGTCATGTTAGAACAGTGAACTTCTTAGACTTCATTCTCAATGCATAGTTGATCATTTGATGTGATCTAAAATGTTATAGATTCAGTATACTCCTATTTCAAAGCCACAAATTTTCATTGTCATTTCATTTCTTAATCTTCAAATATCTTCATTGTTGGTGCAAATACCAAGCCTACACACTTGGCTAGATATAAAGACCTTAATATGTGCAAATGATTGAAGACCCATGAGAACCATTGCTATGGATTCTTTATCTTTTACCATTTGTAAAAGTCTAAACTTGGAGGAATATTTGTAGCTACCGCTAAACTCGTGGAGGTTGTTACATGGAAACGCTACGACGTTATTTGGAGATAATATCTCCTAGATTAGAGGATCACTTTTCTAGAGAAAGCCAATGTTGAATTCAAATTCAAAATTCAAATGAATCATCTATAAAAGATGAATGTAAAACTGGCGGGATAGATCACTCCATATCCGAGTCTTTGTTGATCTCATTGTAGGAGAGTGTGGCTTACTTCATAGCCTATACCTCACAGTATCATTGAGCATTGTTTATCATGCCAATAATCATTTACAACATTTTTTCATAATACAATAGATCATCCATTATATCTGTTGGCCTCTCTGTCATTGTCACTTATAACAATCATTTTGCATTGCTCATATCTCAGTCAATACTCCACTATTTTCAATGTTCTATAGTTATTTGGAATAAGCTCTAAGTTATCTACATGTTGACAAAGTCTGACGACAATCCATTTATTACATTTGGCAAAAGGTGAAGAGCACGTCAAAGTACCCACTGGTCAAACTCTATAGAGGTCTTAAAAAATCGGGCATAATACTATAATCGCTAAATTGATTTCTTTGTATACAATGAATCATTTTAAGTGATTCCACTTGGAATCATTAGCTTATTAAGATAGTGTGATATCTCCAAAAGGAATTTTTCTAATTCCTACTATGCTGGAAGCACTGAGGTTAACAAGCAGCAGGTGTGTGAACAAAAATAGAAATCTTTCATTGATCTTTGAGTGTAGAAGTAGTACGTTTTGAATCAAACATTACTTGCATCATTTCCAAAGTACATAGGCACTTATTTAGTGTCATTGGACTAAAAGGGCCTACAACACAACTGTGAAGTCTAAGAGGGCTGATAAAAAGCAAGCATTAGCAGTACCTATTTATTTCCTAGAGTGTCCATCCATCTTTCCCAACAGTGGTATCAGAGCAAAGCTAAGGTAAAATGGGAGATGGTTTTCCTTCTTTCATTGATAAATTAGACAGGAACAACTACCAAGCATGGTCCTTATGAAGACATACTTGCAAGGAAGGAGTCTCTATGGATACATCTCAAGAGATGAGGAGATGCCCATTTTCAGAAGCAAAGGACAACCTACAAGAGAGGAGCATGAAAGACTCAATTCATGGTGTGCAAAAGATGCATTGGCAAGGTCATACTTACTTAACTCAATCTTTAATTTTGTTCTTCCACACATTAGGAACTGTAAGACATCCCAAGAGACTTGGGAAACATTGTTCTTCATATTTCTCTTCCAACACAAGGGCTAGGAAGAACCAATTGTGGATAGAGCTTACCACTCAAAGAACACAACCCAAGAAAGGCATCTCAGAGTATGTGACCAAAGTCAACGATGTAGCTGATCAATTGGCAAGCATAGGAGAAGAGATTGAAGAGGAGCAGATTGTGAGGCAAGTAATCAATGGCATCAAGGCAGATGACAAATGGGAGAGCTTCACAACTGCCATAGACTTGTACATGGACATGCAGATTCGAGATCTTACCACTCTCATGGGGAAACTCTTTACCCATGAAGCCAAGCTCAAAAAGAATGGAGATTCATCAAGAGGTAATAACTCTTCTGCCCTATACACAGATAAAGGCAAGTCTAAAGAGAAAGGGAAAAACAAAAAGATTGAGGATGAAGGTACAACCTCTCAAGCCAACTATGCAGGGAGAGATAGAAACTCAAGAGGAAGGGGCAGAGGAGGTAAGCAAGGTAGGGGGAGACCTTATAACTCCTCATCATGTAATATTTGTGGTTTATCAAATCATACTACAAATAAGTGTTACAAGAACTTCAAGAATCAGAGAGGTAGAAGTTTCCAAAGAGGTGGATATACACAATCAAGAGGAAGATTCAATCATCATCAAGGCTACAATAACAACTACAACAACAACTACAATAACAACTACCAATGAGGCTACAAATCAAAGAGAGATTACAACAACTATACAGAGGAGCAAGAGGATTCTCTTCTGATTATGAATATGACTTCAAAACCAAATATAAATGATGACCATCTATTCTACATTGACTCAGGATGCTCAAACCATGTGGTAGGCAATGTAGCTCTTCTCTCTGACCTTTAGGAGCCTAAGGATAAGCATTAGGTACAAATAGGTGATGACACCAAGCACCCAGTGATCAGGGTAGGAAATGTTAAAACATCTGATGGAAATAGAAATCTATTGAGCAGAGTTCTATATGTACCCACAATTACCAAAAATTTGATGATTGTTGGAAAAATTGTGGAAAAGATTTTGCAAGTCAAGTTCAACCAATACGGAGCATTTGTAGAGGATCCCCAACATGGATTCAAGAGAATTGCCAAAGGATAAAAGAGAGGTAGATTATTCACTTTTGAACTTGAAGATAGAAGGAATATTTCACTTTATAACTACAAAGATCAAACATTGTTAGAGCTTGAAATTTGGCATAAGAGATTAGGGCATATTGGTGAGAGGACTTTAAAGCAAATATGTAGAGATCAATGTGTGCTTGGGATACCCAATGGATCCAAGCAATACATGATCTATAAATGTGGTACTTGTCAGTTTGGAAAATCTCACAGATTACCCTTCTCTAAAAAGGGCTATATGCATGAGGATTACCTAGAGCTTGTCCATACAGATGTATGGGGACCAAGTAAGGATCCCTCAATTTTTGGATCAAGGTATTATGTATCTTTCATTGATGATGTCAGTAGGTGGACTATCCTATAATTTATGAAGCACAAAGATGAAGTATTCAGTTGCTTTAAAAAGTATCTTGCACTTGTTGAGAACCAAACAGGAAGAAGTCTTAAGAGACTAAGGTCAGATGGAGGAGGTGAGTACTTCTCAAATGAGTTTGATGCATTCTTGCAGGATAGAGGATCAAAAGAGAAATTACCACAAGGTATACCCCTGAGTGAAATAGGGTGGCAGAGAGGAGAAATAAACTAATTGTTGATACAGCTAGGGCAATGTTAAGTGAGAAAAAATTACTTAATTACTTATGGGTAGAGAGTGTATCTACTGCCACTTATCTTGTTAACAGGTTGCCATCCAAATCTCTTGATGGGATGACCCCATATGAAGCATGGCATGGTAGAAGACCTTCACTTGATCATTGCAGGATCTTTGGATGTGTTGCTTATGTGCATATACCAGCTCAAGATGAAGAAGTTAGAGGATATACCTGAATCATCCAACCAAACAATCAGAAGATCACAAAGAGAAAGCAAGAAGCCAATCAAATATGGGTATGACACTTCTTTAGTTACTAAGCATTCTGTTTATCTTGCAAAAGAATTGTCATTTGAAGAGCCATCATCATATGAAGAGGCAAAGACCAAGGGAGAATGGAAGGAAGCTATGGATGAAGAAATTGAAGCACTCAAGGAGAATGATACTTGGGAGCTAGTGCCAAAGAAGGACTCTATGAAGGTAATTGGTTCTAGATGGATTTATAAAATCAAGAGAAATTCTGATGGATCAATAAGTAGGTGCAAGGCTAGACTAGTGGCTAAGGGTTTTGAACAAACCCAAGGAATTGATTATGAAGAAAGCTTCTCACCTGTGGCCAAAATGCCAACCATCAAGGTATTGGTAAGTTTGGTTGCATCCAAGAATTGGAACATGTACCAATTGGATGTAAAAAATGCATTTCTTAATGGCTGGATTTCAGAGGAGGTGTACATGTCTTTGTTGAGATATCAAGCTCAACATGTGATGATCCAGGATGACATGTACCAGTTTTTTGTTTCTCTGACATGTATAGTGGTCACGCCGGTATATGTTAGGGATACTTCATTGAGCTTTATTAGATTTATCTACTGAAAGTGATGGCACATTTGTTTCTTGCCAGCTCACTCATTTGTGGACATTAGGTTTTTCCTTATGTATTGGTCTTTATATATTGCACTTGTTGTATTCTTTTTTTTAGGTCATTCTTGTACATTCCTTTTATGTAATAGAAGAAGAAGAAGAAGATCATTCTTCCCTGTCTCAATTTGTGTGTGTGCTTCTCCTTGAGAGTGAGTGTGTGTGTGAGCTCTCTTCCTTATCTCCTTCCTCGTGACATGGTATCAGAGCCAACGGGGCTCTAGAGAGCTCGTGGAGAAGGCGACAGTGAAGACTACGCGGCAAGGCATGGAGAAAATGCGATTTCACAAACGGCCTCCATTTGCTATGAAAATCGGCGTGAAGGTAGAAGACCTCAAAATATTTTCAATATTTATCCCTTTAGGGTCACTCATTTTTGTCAGATCAAAGTTTCAGAGCCATCTCGACCTCCGTTTCGAGCCTGCAAGGTGGGGCCCACAGAAAAACCAGGTCAGTTTCAGAAACTGTAACTTGCCTTGTGTTTGACGACACTCATATATTCTAGATCCAGAATTTCAAGCGATTCCGTGTACTGTTGATACACGAAAACTGTGTTTTTTTGATATCGAACTGTCACGTCATAGTGTGACAGTGTTCAAGCAGAAGTGCTACTTGTAGTGTGTTGCGGTGTTGTGAATTGTTGCAGAAATGGCAAACGCAGATGGAATGAGTCAGCTTATGAGCGATAAGCTGGACAAGAACAACTTCCATGCTTGGAGATTTAGAATGACAAATTTCCTGATGGGAAAAGGCTACTAGAAGTACATCGAAGGAGAGAATGAAAATGCTCCACAGTTACCAGAAAGGAATCGGACTGCAGAACAGTTAAGAGCATATGAGGAATGGAATCAAGGAGCACGAAAGGTAATGTATTGGCTATCTGTTAGCATACAGGATAGCATGATTAGACACATACATGATGCCAAGACTCCAAAAGAGGCTTGGAACAGCTTGGTCACTTTGTACGAGACCAATACAAAGGCACGGAAATTGCAACTCAAGAACGAGATACATACATTGGAGAAAAAGAGCATGTCGGTAAGTGACTACACTCTAAAAATCAAAAGCATATGTGAGTCACTTGCATCTATTGGCATGAATGTAGATGGTGATGATAAGGTGGAAGTGTGCCTTCGTGGTTTAGGAGCTACATATAAGCAGTTCAGAACTTCTATACAAACCAGGGAGAATATTCCGAATTTTGCTGATTTGGTATCTATGCTGATTATTGAAGAAAATAATCTTGGTGAGGATTCAAACAACCAAGGAAAGCCCAGTTCTGAGTAGGTATTCTACTCTGGCAGAGGAAGAGGCAGAGGTAGAGGTTTTGGAAGTGGAAGAGGAAACAATAACCAAGACCAAGGTCAACAACAGAATCATGCAGGAGGAAGAGGACAGTTTCGAGGCAGGGGGAGTCAAAGAGGTCGCATAAATTTCCAAAGAAATAATTCAGGTAATGATAGTAAAGGATGCTGGAATTGTGGTAAACTTGGACACTTTGAACGTGATTGCAGGTTGAAGAATCAAAATAACAAAAGGCAGCAAAACAACTATGCATCCACAAGTGTAGATGATTTTAAGAAGCTTTTTATGGTTCAACATCACATGATGAATACGATGTGTGCTGGTGTTTCAAAATCCAATGATAATGTCTGGTATGTTGATTCAGGTGCTTCAAATCACATGACCAGTCATGCAGAATGGTTTAGTAGTTTGTAGAAAATGCCAGTTCCTGGATATGTTAAAGTGATGACATCACATCCTATTGAGCATATAGGAAACATAGCATTGTCTATGGAGGACAGAAAGGTAAAACATCTCGCTGATGTGCTGCATGTTCCAAATATAACAAAGAATTTGGTTTCTGTTGGACAAATGGTTGACCAGGGATTACAAGTCAGGTTCAATGCTGATGGATTGTACGTAGAAGAGTACAAGCAGGATGGACGATTGGTTGCCAAAGGAAACAAAGTGGGAAGGATGTTCACCTTAAATGTGAAGATTCTTGAAATGAATGCAGCCATGTTTGCAAAAGGTGCAGGAGTTATTGCAGATATAGAGATATGGCACAAACGGATTGGACATGCAAACTTGCAAAGGCTGAAACTGATGCAATCAAAGGAGATTGTCCATGGACTACCAAATTTCAAAGTTGCAGAAATGCAAAAGGTATGTGCAGCATGTCAATTTGGTAAACAGTCAAGAACATCATTTCCACATGACAAGCATGTTAGCGAGAATGTACTAGAAGTAGTACATACAGATGTTTGGGTTCTAGCAAAGACCACATCTATGGGTGGTTGCAGGTTTTATGTTACTGTCATTGATGACCATACATGCAAAGTATGGGTATATTTCATGAAAGAGAAGAGTGAGGCGTTTACTCACTTCCAGAATTTTAAAGTTATGGTGGAAAAGCAGAGAGGGAAGTACATTCAAACATTAAGATCTGATGGAGGAGGTGAATACATGTCAAATGAGTTCAGTAGTTTTCTAAAAAAACATGGAATTCGGCATCAGTTTTCATGCAGGTACACACCACAACAGAATGGTGTTGCTGAACGCAAAAACAGACATATTGCAGAAATAGCAAGAGCCTTAATGGCTGAGAAGAATATGCCTCATTGTTATTGGGCAGAAGCTGTGCATACTGCTGTATACATCATGAACAGAACTTCGACTGCTACTGTACATCAAGTTACACTTGAAGAGAAGTTTACAGGTAAAAAGCCAAACTTATCACATCTGAAAGTTTTTGGCTGTATTGCATATGTACATGTCCCAGATGAATTGAGGACGAAGCTTGATCCAAAAGAAGAAAAGCGTGTCTTCATTGGATACTCCCTTGAGCAAAAGGGATATAAATGTCATAACCCACTCACACGACAGGTAAAGGTGAGCAGAGATGTGGTATTTGATGAAATGTCAAGCTTCTATGGAGGTGCCAAAGAAGGACTGAGTCTTGAACCAAATGACAATGAAAATGCTGAAAAATCAAGTGCAGAATCTCAGGTTTTGAGTGGACCAGATGCATCACCAAGCAATAGTTCCAACTCAAATCCATGGAGTAGAAGATTACGTGGGAATTTCAGTCCAGCAAATTCATCAAATACATCCAAGAAAGGTAAAGAAAAGCTTTCTGCTCGTCATAAAACATGTGCAGATTTTGAAGACGTTGATGGAGATTCAAGCGGTTCAGAAAAGAGTCTTGATGAGGAACTTGGATTGCCCTCTATGAAGACTCCAGGAGTAAGAAGGGCACATGCAGATGATACAAGGAGAAGTGACCCAGGACCAAGAAGATTTGGGAGGATGCGTAATTCAGTGCAACGATTGACATATGATAGTTACATGGCTCGCCATTGTGCCTACATGACAAAGGTAATACAAGATGCTGAACCTTCTTGTTTTAAAGATGCAATTGGTAATGCAGATTGGGAAAAAGCTATGGATGAGGAGATGGCTGCACTTTATGGAAATGATACATGGAAGCTGGTTCCATTGCCGCAAGGAAAGAAACCCATAGGTTGTAAATGGGTTTACAAGGTAAAGCATAATGTTGATGGTAGCATAAGCAGGTATAAAGCATGATTGGTAGCTAAATGATATGCACAGACATATGGCATTGATTATGAAGAAACATTCAGCCTTGTAGCTAAAATGTCTACTGTTAGGACACTTGTTGCATTAGCTACAGCAAAAGGATGGACTTTGCATCAGATGGATGTGAAGAATGCTTTCCTACATGGTGAGTTACAGGAAGAAGTATATATAGACCAGCCACAAGGATATGAAGATTCAAAGCATCCAGAATATGTTTGCAGGTTGCAAAAGGCTTTGTAAGGGTTGAAGCAGGCTCCGAATGCATGGCATGCAAGGATTGCTGATTACTTAACCAGCATTGGGTTTTCTATGTGTGATGCAGATCACTCACTATATGCAAGGAAGGCTGATGATGGCATCACTATTGTGGCTATTTATGTTGATGACCTGATTGTAGGTGGTGATAATGAAGAAAGCATCAAAGAGGTAAAGAAACTTCTTATGTAGGAATTCGACATGAAAGATCTTGGTGTGCTGCGCTATTTCTTGGGCATTGAGTTTATACATACAAAAACATGTATATGGATGTCGCAAAGGCAATATGCCTTGAATATGCTGCAAAAGTATGGTATGGCTGATTGTAAGCCAATTTCTATGCCTTTAGATCAGAATTTGAAATTGGATACTACATCAGGTGAAGCATTGGAAAATGCTACTATGTACAGGAAAATTGTGGGAAGTCTTATATATCTTATAATTACAAGGCCTGATTTAAGCTACACTGTTGGACTTGAAAGTCAGTTTATGCAGGTTCCCAGGAAGCCACATTTGGATGCTCTGAGGTGCACTCTACGTTATGTGAGTGCTACTTTGGATTATGCACTGTTTTATGAAGCTGGTGTAGATTTGCAGGTTCATGGATACACCGATGCAGATTGGGCTAGTAGTACTCCAGATAGAAGATCTACTAGTGGCTTTCTTTTCTCACTTGGAGGTGTAGCTATTACATGGAGCAGTAAGAAGCAACCCACTGTTGCTTTGTCGAGTACAGAGGCTGAGTATAGAGGTGCTGCAATGGTAGCATGTGAGGCATCATGGCTGGAGATGTTACTTGCAGATTTAGGTGTGGAAGTGCAAAAGCCTATCATTATCTATTGTGATAATCTTAGCAGCATATAGTTAGCACGGAACCCTGTTTTCCATGCTAGAAAAAAGCATATCAAGGTACATTATCATTTCATCAAAGAGAAGGTATTAGCAGGTGATATCGATCTTGTTTATGTGAGAACAGATGAGCAGGTTGCTGATATTTTCACCAAAGCACTTGGACCTAAGAAATTGAAGAAGTTTTGGAAGATGCTTGGATTACAAGATATGGCGTTGAGCTTGAGGGGGAGTGTTGAGATATCAAGCTCAACATGTGATGATCCAGGATGACACGTACTAGTTTTTCGTTTCTCTGACATGTATAGTGGTCATGCTGGTATATGTCAGGGATACTTCATTGAGCTTTATTAGATTTATCTACCAAAAGTGATGGCACATTTGTTTCTTGCCAGCTCACTCATTCGCGGACATTAGGTTTTTCCTTATGTACTGGTCTTTATATATTGCACTTGTTGTATTCTTTTTTTTTAGGTCATTCTTGTACATTCCTTTTATGTAATAGAAGAAGAAGAAGAAGATCATTCTTCCCTGTCTCAATTTGTGTGTGTGCTTCTCCTTGAGAGTGAGAGTGTGTGTGTGAGCTCTCTTCCTTATCTCCTTCCTCGTGACAGTCTCAACCTCCTGGGTATGAGGACCCTATCAAGGTAAAACATGTGTGTAAACTGAACAAAACTCTTTATGGATTGAAGCAGTCACCTAGGGCATGGAACCATAGGTTGACTACACACCTACAAGATCAAGGATTCATCATGAGTAGGGCAGATACTTCTCTGTTTATTAAGAGACATAATTCATAGGTGATATACATATGTGGTATGTTGATGATATAATACTTCTAGGTAATGATGCTAATGGAATCAAACAGATCAAGAATCAAATGATGCAAGAGTTCAAAATTAGTGATCTAGGGTCACAAAGTATTTTCTTTGACTTGAGTTAGTCTATACTAACTCCAAAATTTACATTACACAAAGAAAGTATGTATAGGACATGTTAAAGAAGTTTCATTTGTAGGATGCCAAGGTAGCAAGCACTCCAATGGAAGTAAACCAAAAATTAAGTGCTCATGAAGGTGATGTGCTTGATAATATTGCAAGATACCAAAGCATAGTGGGAATTTTGAACTTTGCTACATTGACAAGGATTGATATTGCTTATGGAGTAAGTGTCTTAAGCCAATTTATGCACAAACCTAGGGCACCTCACTTGGAAGCTTCCAAGAGGATTTTGAAGTACCTTAAAGGGGCTCAAAATCAAGGTTTATATTTTCCTTATACTTTAGATTTAGACATCAAGATATACTCAGAGGCAGATTGGGCAGGTTACAAAGATGATAGGAGGAGTACCTCAGGATATCTATCTTTTGCAGGTGACAAACCTATATCATGGTCTTCCAAGAAGCAACCTACTATTGCTTTATCTTCAACAGAGGAAAAATATAGAGGATTGGCCAAAATGAAAAGCTACGGCTTTATTTGGAGAGAATATCTCCTAGATTAGAGGTTCACTTTTCTAGAGAAAGCCAATGTTGAATTCAAATTCAAAATTCAAATGAATCATCTATAAAAGATGAATGTAAAACTTGCGAGATAGATCACTCCATATCCGAGTCTTTGTTGATCTCATTGTAGGAAAGTGTGGCTTACTTCATAGACTATACCTCTCAGTGTCATTGAGCATTGTGTATCATGCCAATGATCATGTACAACATTGTTTCATAATACAATAGATCATCCATTATATCTACTGGTCGCTCTATCATTGTCACTTATAACACTCATTTTGTATTGCTGATATCTCAGTCAATACTCCACTATTTTCAATGTTCTATAGCTTTTTGGAATCATCTCTAAGTCCTCTACATCCTGACAAATTGTTAAGACAATCCATTCAGTATATTTGGAGAAAAGCATGTCAAAGTACCCACTGGTCAAACTCTGTAGAGGTCCTAAAAAGTCTGGGGTAATGCTATAATTGCTAAATTGATTTCTCTCTATATAGTGAATCATTTTAAGTGATTCCACTTGGAATCATTAGCTTATTAATGTTGATATATTTAGGTAGTTATGTGTGTGAAGAATCTAGGACCACCGGGGCACTTTTTTCCCTCTTTAGGAGGTTTCTTCCCTCGGCCTGTATATATGCCTATTGCGCTAATGGGCTACTAATCTTTGTACATTCTCTAGTAATACATTCAGTATTGTGTGTTGTGCTCCAAGCTTCTTCTTCTTCCTTGTGATGTTTGCATGCTTCCGTAGATATCTAACTCCAACAATTGGTATCAGAGCAGGTCGCCGCTTCATCTAGGGTGTCGTCTACACCTCTTCGATTGCAGTCTTAGAGTAGCACAAAATTTGGTGGGCATACTCAAGGTGTTTCCGAGATCAAAACATCTTCGCTTTCTGGTGCCGAAATCGCGATCTAAGCTCATTTCGGCCTCTGATTACACTATCGTAGTGCTTATGTAGGCTATTTTGTCTTTTTGTGCCAAAGATATAGACTAGTTTTGGTTCGCCAGTATAAGCATCTCCAAAGTCTGCTACAGGTTTAGCAGAACTCGTCTAGGCAGTTCCATTCAACCTTTTGAGAGACACTCAATTTCCTGCATCAAGGTATTTTAGTCATAGGCCATGGTTGAAAGTAGTGATGTATTTCGTATGTTGGCTGTTGGGGATAAGTTGGATGGTATCAACTACCCGTTGTGGGGTTATATGATGCGGCATGTATCGATTGCAAAAGGACTATGGAACATTATGCAGGGTGTTGAAAAACGTCCTATCACACCTGCAATTATTACAACTGCAAGTACTAAAGCTGATGCAGAAGGTATTGAAGATGATGATATTCTGCATATTCGGGTTCGTGCTATGGTTTGTGTTGTACCTACTATAGAGAAAATTCATTGGGATGGTAGAGATACCCAGGCACATGCATTGATAGCTTTGTATATCAAATGTGCCATTATTCCTCACATTCCCTCTTGGAGAACAGCTAAGGATGCTTGGGATACACTTACCACATTGTACCAAGCTAGGAATGAGGCTCATGTTGCTTCCCTCCGAAAACAATTGGAGAGTGAGCACATGAATGCAGGTGATTATATGGACAATTTTCTAATGAACATCAAAGACTTGAAGGAATAGTTGATTTTTGATAATGAGGCTATACCAGATAGCTCACTTGTGCAAACCATTCTGAATGGTCTTCCTGATTCATATCAGAGTTTTGCTTCTACTCTTTGGTTGATGATGAAAGGCAATCCAAATGCCTTGTCATTTGAGGAGTTAGTCTCTATTCTGTTGCATGAAGATCAGTCCAGACAGAACAGGTCCATTATGCGTGTTGCAAATCAAGCTTTCTTGGCTAGTTAGAAGGGGAAAGGAAAATAGAGCTCTTCAACTAGTAAGAAAAAATCTGCTAAGTCTGCACAATTGAAGAGGGAAGACAAAGACGAAAAGAAATTAGAAAAGCACAAATTGTTTTGTAAGTACTATAAAAGACATGGTCATATCATAAAGAACTGTCCAAAATTGGCTGCTAAAGAGGCAAAGAAGAAAGAGGTCGGAATGGTTGTTGCAGAGGCCTCTACACCAAAAACAGAGTCTGCTAATCTTGTGCAGGAAGAAGAATGGGCGTTTACTACTGTTTGCAGTTTTGACCCATCTTCTCATGAGTAGTGCATGTTTGCAGTAGACTCAGATGTTTGGTACTTTGACAGTGGGGGGACCAAACATATTACCTCGCAGCGTAGTTTCTTCTCTTCACTCGAGCCTGCCCCTATAGGGAATACTGTTACATGCGCCAACAACTCCTCTTATCTTGTTATGGGAGTCGGTAAGATCATTTTGACTATTGCTGATGGTAGTTCTTTCACTTTGTCAGATGCTTTGTTTGTGCTAGGGATCAAGAAAAATCTTTTATCAGTTTCTGCATTAGCCAAGATTGGCTTGGCTGTGAAATTTATTGATGACAGATGTACAGTTCACGATCTATCAAATGGCGATGTGATTATTTCTTCTGGAATTTTATGTCGTGGTTTGTATAAGCTCATAGACTATGAAAGATCTATAAATGATTCGGCATGTGTATTACATGATTCTCAGGCTACGTCAGATGCAAAGCGTTGGCATGCACGCTTTGGTCATCTGAATTTTGCTAGTTTGCTACGCCTACAGAAATCTGAAATGGTGTCCTCTTTGCCCAAACTTGAGGCACCTAGAAAACATGTTTGTGAAGGTTGTATTTTGGGCAAAATGCAGCGTTCTTCCTTTCCAAAAGATGGTTCAGTTTGGGCTACTCAAAAATTGCAGCTTGTACATAGTGATGTCTGTGGTCCTATGCACACACCTTCTTTTGGAAATTATCTTGTGACTTCATGACTTTCATCGATGATTTTTCCAGGCATGCATGGGTATATCCATGAAGGCAAAGTCCGAAGTGTTCATGTGCTTCAAACAGTTTTTGGTTTCGGCTGAAAATCTATCAGATGCAAAATGGGCACCCTGCGTTTTGATCGAGGGGGCGAATATGTCTTCTGATTTTAACGCATTTTTGGTTGAACGTGGGATAAAACACCAGTGTATAGTGCCATATACACCTCAACAAAATGGAGTTGCTGAACGAAAGAATAGATCACTCATGGAGATGGTGAGGTGTATGATCAAGAGTCAAGCTTTACCACATAATTTCTAGCTTGAGGCTGTCATGTGTGCAGCATATGTACTTAGCAAGTGTCCCACTAAAGTGCTATAGTCTATCACTCCATATGAGGCTTGGCATGATTGCAAGCCATCTGTTGCTCATCTGCATGTTTTTGGTTGTTTGGCATATGCATTAGTACTTGAACAATATCATATAAAGTTGGATGATAAAGCAGTAAAATGTATTTTTGTTGGGTATAGTTCTGAAAGTAAAGGATATCATCTGTATCATCCACAGACTAAACCCATTCTGGTTAGCCATGATGTTGTTTTTGTGAAAGATGCAATTCAATCATTGATTTCATGTACCAAGGAGACATATGTTAGCTCCAAAGACATGTATGATACTTTGCCGCCTCTTTTTACAGGTGGACATTCTAGTGTTGGTCCTAATGAGGCAACTTCTCAGCCTTTGCAGGTTTCATGTGGTGATGCAGATCATCCCATTTTTGATGCAGACTTGCATGATGCACTTGTTGATGAGAGAGCTGATATTGAGCAGGCAAAAACTATGCCAAAATGGCTAGTGTGGTGTCAGAAGGATTTCCTCACTTGAATTGTTATATGGAAAAATAAAAAATGTTTTGCTTTAGAGTCAATTAAATAATATCTCTCTCTCACATTTTTTTTTAATGCATTGGAATAAAATGACTAATATTATGTCTTGGGTACCTGCAGGAAAAAGAAGAAATTATATGCATAATGAAAGGATAAATGATTCTTACTCTTACTCTTTATTTTATATTTTTTTATATGTTTTTCCAATCATGGATATGTGCATTCATAACTGTTCATTTGTATGAACTTATGTTTATAAGGTTGTGTAATTATATTTTATGTGAATATATTGACCTATGTATGTGTCCATGTGCTTATGAATATGTATGTGAATGTAGGGTTTATGCCATAAGTATGTGTTTGCATATGCATACTTAAAATATATATGTGTGCACCTATGTCTAAGTATTTATGAGTTATTACCTACCTAAGTAAGGGTAAAATTATGAAGTTCCATAAAATTTTATGGGTACATTTAAACCCATGAATTGTTTAGCTTTCTATTTAAGTGAACAAATATGTGTATGTATGATAATATGTTGAAAGTGTGTCTATGTTGGTCTATGATGTGTAATATTTGGTACCATATGAATAGAATCATTATATATATAAATGCATCTTCATTTAAAATGCATATGTATTAACCATAAGTGCTACCCATGTAAATTTATGTGTAAAGGCATGTGAATGTATCATCTATATTTATTAATCCAAATGTATGAATATGGGGGTATGTTATGCCTTATAGATGCATCTTATAAATACAAAGGTTTATGTATCTTTAAGGTTAAAAGGTAATTAAAATAATATATCATTGCTATATACTAGGTATTTTATATATTAAGTTATAATTAATTTAATTATTATTTGATGTATTTAATGTATTAATTTAGTTGAATATTTAAGTTAATAAATAAATACTAAATATAATCATATACGTAGGTATATTGAAGTTTAAGTTAACTTAAGTCTAGAACTAAGTGCGCATAAGGAATGCATGTAATAGCATGTGTAATGTATTAGTTAAGTAAAACTATGCATGAACTCGTATAAGCATATATGGATATGTATAAATAGAAGGTTTTGTAGATGTATTTCCTAATGTTATTCTTTGCAGATCATTGAAGAGATTTCAAAAGGAGATTACGAGAACACAAGCATACGAAATTTTCAGGATCACAAAATTGCAATATTTGAAGATTGTTTATTAAGTTGTATAGGTTTATCTATTAAGAGAATTGTATTAGCACTTATGATAAACTTGTGTATAGGCTTAAATCCTAAAGATCTCTAGCACTTTCAATTTTTGATATAATTAAGATTTGTATAGGCTTAAATAAGATTGATTTTGAGATTCTCCATATTGTTTCTCTGAAAAATAATTAAGATCTTTACTTTTTTATTTCGTATGTCTAAAGAATCAGGATCTACAAGTATTTCTAAACTAGTATCTTCAAACGATTCTGATATTAAGAATCAAGAATTAGAAAACTTAATAATAGGAACATTGCTTCCATCTTCAATTGATAGTTCAAATAATAACGAAAATTTAGAAGTTGAAATTATTAAAGATAAAGTAGTTAAAGAAACTTTACACACATTAGATTACGATCGTCTTCTTTCTAGAATTTTACCTTTAATTACCATAGTTTTGCCAGAACCGGAGGACAAGAAAGACTTATTCCCACCTAATTTAGTTAGAAAACCTAACTCAAATCAAATTGAGAACGGAGAAGTTGACTTTGTTAAAGATAAAATTACAAACGAGAACTTAGTTTTGTCTTATCAATTAGAAGCTATAGAACATTATAGAAACGCTCGACCTTACGGTCCTTAGCCTAAATAATTAGTTCTTAATTTGCACTCCCATATATTAGAAACATATAGGTTTTGATCACACCTAAACTGAAGAATGAACCGAAGGCCCTAGGCATACTTAGAAGCACCCTGTGTGCAGTCACACGATTAGGTTAGCGCGATTCTTGTAGATGAACGTCAGCCTCCCTTCACACCCCTCTACGATAGCTTTGGTGACTTACATTACATTTTCAGTTTTGATTTAAATCTCTAATTTCATTTTTTTCTTGTATGCAGAAAAATTGAAGATTGAAGCTGTGAAAAAACCGTGGAAGAAGGATTTCCAACTGGTGGAGCTTCGTCGTTTCAAACCCCCCCCTCAACGTTCAAGAGAATCAAGATAAATTTTGTGTCTTAGATTGTTTTAAACCTCTTCAGTAAAGATATCATCAAGTAAGGTGTTTAGTTTAAGTTCTTTGTTTTTAGTTTACGCACATCACTTAAAAAGAAAAGTTGTTTTCATCTACACTAGGATCTAAGCACTTTCATATTAGCATTAAAAGAGTATTTGAATCTTTCTTTTGTATCTAGGAAATATAATTTAAGCATTTAAATATTTGCATTTTAGGAAAAGCCATTATTTTTGCATCATTAAAGAGAAAAGATTTTAAGTTTTGAAAAAGAAAGATTGTTTGTTTCATTGCATAAAAAGAAAGCTTATAGCATAAAAAATAGTTTAAATTTAGGTTTCTTTTGACTTATAGTTAATGCTTTTATTTTTTTCAAAGAAATTAATTTTAAAGAAATTAATAGTAAACTAAAAAACTTAAATCAAGAAAAACTATTTTATAAAAATTATCTTATTAAAAAAAAAACCCTTTAAAATTGAAAAAGTTTAAAAAATTTTTAAATCTCTAAAAAACTTAAATTCAAAAAGAGTAAATATAAGAGATAAGTCAAAATTTAGGTTTTTTTTCAATTTAAAATTATTTTAGAAAAAGAAGATTAGAATTAGTAAAGCCTAGGACTAGGGTAAAGCCATCTCTGGCTTTATCAACTAGTGATAGATTTAGACAATTTAGAGAGCAATTAGATCCGGCTATTAGGGAACTTCTTCTCCATTCGAAATGTTATCAAGTACGCAAGATGGAGGAGATGTTCAAGAACATGATGATAGAAAAGCAAAGGACACGTACAGTCCAAGCTATTCTAAAAGAAAAAGGAAAATTTATTGGATTGAACATTACGGAATACTTGGATGCATTTGAGGAGCAAGTGCAAATCCAGGGATTACCTGAAGATGTTTTAGTTAAATACTTTAGTCGAGTAGTTTCTAGTTCAATTCTAGAATCTATACAAGAACACGCTGAAAAACCTTGGGAGGAATTTAGAAAGGAACTTCATAAAATGTTCTATCTCGAGGATTTTAGCCAGCACAGCTGAGAAGGTTTTTTGCGGTGGTTAAACACTGTTAAGAGCAATGAGTCTTTAACTCATCTTCACGGTGAGTTTATGAGACGTCTGGCTCAACTTCCTGAAGATGACAGAAATGCTATTAATCCAGATGTAATTATATATTTTCTTAAGATACTTAATCCAGAAGATAGGGCTGAAATTGCAAGACGAATAGAAGAGCCAGGAAAAAGGTATGGGCTAACTGATGACTGGGAGAAAGTCAAAAAAGAGATAAAGGTTGTTGCTCAAATGAAGCAAAGGCAAACGATTTTATATTCTAGACCTAATGCTTCTCAGCCAAGAGAGACTCCTGCTATAAGGCAAGTTGACATGCCAATGCCTGCTACTATGACTACGGCTAATAATACAACTGCTACTAAAGCTTCCATAGAATTTCAACTAGATATTCTATGTAAACAAATGGAAAATGTCATGAACATGCAAGCATCTCTTTCAAAAGAGGTTGCTAACATAAATAAACAAGTTTACTCTATGAGCTTTAATGATCCAGGGGCTAGCAGTAGTGGTGCAGGGCAAGCACCGCCTAATCAACAAGTTATGCCTCAGTATGTTCCACCACAACCAGTCTTTTAGCCGGTACCACAGCAAGCTTCTCAGTTTGTTGTACAGCCACCCTTTCAAAGAACTAATGAGAAAAGAGGGACTGGCGTGAAGGGCTGTGTTTGGTGTGATAGTCTGGAGCACGCATCATTTGCTTGTGAAGAGTTAAAAAGTGCTAAGGCAAATCAATTAGTTGTAGAAATAGATAGAAGACAATGTGACTTTAGGTCTCGTCTTCCTTTGTCTGTCAATTGGGGTAAAGGCGGAATGAAAAAGCTTTATGAAAGTTTAACAGTCGTAGATGCGACTGCTAGTACTTCAGCTGCAAGACTAGAGCCGGTCGAGGATAGGCCTTCTTCAACGCCTAACCAAAATCCATATTCGATAGAGGCACTGGTACGAGCTAGAGATGAAATAATGTACAAGACTGCATGGAATCTCCTGTAGAACAATCCTCTGTCTTTTCTCACATTGCTAATGTTGAGGAAAAACGGAGATGAGAAGATCAACAGGATGATGTAGAAGAAGGTGATAGGAGGGTAACTAGGAGGCAAACAAGAGAAGATGAAAAGAAAACTGATAAAAAAGTTCAATTTGATGAATCAAATTTATCTCAAGAAGAGAAGAGAAAAATGATAAAGGAAGTCAAAAAGCCGACCGATGAAAATGTTCAATTGCAAGAAGAACAAAAGAAATTGGAAACCTCTAAACCTGAAAATAAAGAGGATCAAAAGCAAAATGAAGAGAAAGGAAAGAAGAAGGGTAGAAGAGCTCCACGTGCTATTATGATTTCTGAGCTGAAAAAGAAAAATGATGCTAGGGAGATTTTAAATGACATTCTTCTAAAAAGTCAAGTAACGATGTCACTTGAGCAAGTGTTTTCCATAGCGAAACCAGAGTTCAAGGATAGTTTTATTCGACTTATTAGAAGAAGACGCTTTCCTTTGCCACAAGACGAGGATTTGCAAGACGTGGCAGAAGAAACCCTAGCTATGAATGATGTAGTTACATTGAGTGAAAGTGATTATGAGGATGATGAAGAATTTACAACAGGAAGTGTAAATAGAAATTTTCTAGGACCCATACAACCTGATGAAGAAATGATAAAGAGTGAAAGTAAATACAATTCTACCTTCTGGGCACGAGGCACACCGGAAGTGAAGATTAGAATTGGAGATGAGAAAGATTCTTGTTTAGCTTTGACTCTCATTGATTCAGGGTCAGAGATAAACGTGATTTCAAAAAAGTTCTTTGACAAATTTAGGTGGCCAATTGATAAAGAGCACGGGTGGCGGATGAGAACAGCTGACAATGGCTCTGGTATTTTGTTGGGTGCATGTGCGAATGTGCCTATTATGATAGGTGGTGTTCGAGAAGAGTTTCACTTCTTCGTTCAAGATAATTGTTCATATGAAGTGATTCTTGGACAGCCATTTATAGCTGAAATGAGAATGGAAACAAAAGCAATGAATGACGGATCAGCGTATGCAAGAATTCGATCCAAATCAGGGATGGATTCTTTGCAAGTTATGACGGTTTGCCCAAACCACACTAGAAATAGAAAGAGCTTAAGAAGAAATCCCATTGACTCGATCAGTCATGTTTGTGATGATCCATTGGTTGTAAGAGAATATGGAGCATATTATGATCAAAATTTCTGCTAGACTCCACTATTGAGCGAGACAATAGTGGACGTTGTTTTGATGTCTCACCTATCAATGTATATAAATTTAAAAATTATCTAAATTGTACTCCTACAACTAGTTTGCATTATATTACTAAAGAAAACCTTACAAAAACATTTAAAAAACAAACTGAAAAATATTTCAGACAAACCGGATTAATTTCAAGTGATGAGAAAATTGAGAGTATAATTGAATTATCAAAAAGTTCTACTTTATTAGAAGAGCTTGAAAGTGTTTCTCATGAAAATTTTGAATCAAATCTAATAATTCTTAATTCTATTCAAGAGTATGAGATTATTAGTGAATTCTTCTTAGAGCATGAAGTTAGCATAGAAACCAAATACAAAACTGTAAAAAAGAAAATAAAGCCTGTAGCTCAACCCTTACCCAAAGATAGTCATGAAATACTTTGTCGAGTATCAAATGATCCTATTCTTAGAGATCAATCTAAGATAGGTCACATATTTAGTGATGAGAGTAAGAAGTTTATTAAATTCGGTGATGAATTTCTTTCTCAAATTGAAAAAGAGCAGTTTACCAAGATGATTGTTCGTCATGGTAAAGCTTTTTCTTTGTTCCCACATGAGATAGGATGTGCAGATCCAAAGTTAGTAGCTCCGATGATTATTTTCACAGTACCACATATTCCTTGGAATCTTCGTCCGATTCCAGTCCCAAAGGCTCATTTACCTGAGCTAATGAGACTGTTAAAGGAGAAGATTGCCATGAGAATCTTGGAACCATCCTCAGCACCATACTCCAATAGGTGGTTCACGATACCGAAAAAGAGTGGGAAGCTACGCTTTATTCAGGATTTGCAGCCTGTGAATAAAGTCACTATTAGGAATGTAGGAACGGGTCCCATTGTAGATGAGTTTGCCGAGGCATTTGCCGGTCACTCCATCTATTCAATGGGAGACCTCTATTCAGGGTATGATCAGTTTCAATTAGCAATTGAGAGTCGAGATGTGACCACGATGAAGACTCCTTTGGGTTTAGTACGTATGTGTACTTTACCACAAGGAGCCACGAATTCTGTGGCACACATGATGAATGCTATGAATCTGGTCCTACATGACTTTATCCCAAAAGTGACGATGCCTTTTATTGATGATATTCCAATAAAGGGGTGTGTGGAAAAAGAAAAGGATGAAAGTTTAGATTCATCTAGTTGTAGAAAGTTTGTTTCTAGCCATATTTCAGATTGTGAAAAGATATTTGAAAGATTTGAAGAGGTTGGACTAAATTTCTCCCTAGAGAAATCAACTTTTGGTGTTAATGAAGTGCTAATAGTTGGGCATTTATGTGGCCATTATGGTCGTAGACCCTATCTAGCAAAAGTTGATGCCATTAGTAAGATTTCTGAGAGATGTCGCAATGTAAGTGAAGTAAGGAGATTCCTAGGTGCATGTGTTTTCTATGTCATCTGGATCCCTCACTTTGCTCATGTAGCAAATCCGCTTTATGATTTATTGAGAAAAAGAAAGAAATTCTTTTGGACTGATGAGCATTCTAGAACCATGAGGCGTCTAAAGCAATTGCTTATCAATGCTCCTATTTTGAAACGTATTGACTATACAGGAAATAAGCCTATAATCCTAATTGTTGACACTAGTCCTATTGGTATAGGCTGGGTCATTGGGCAGGATGATGAGGAGGAGCAAAGGTATGCAGTTTGCTTTGGAGCGAAGATTCTTCATGATACTCAAAAGAATTACCCGCAAATTAAGAGAGAACTATGGGGATTAGTTACAACTTTAAAAACAGATAAAGAGTACTTTATAGGAGCTAATGTAATAGTAGAGACCGATTGTCTTCCATTAATAGGTTTAATAGCTAATTGTTCATCTCCAGATATAGCTATGTTACGATGGATAGCCTATATTAAATTCATTAATCCTGCTTTTGTTCATATAGTCGGTAAACATAACAACGTTGCTGATATGATTTCAAGAGCAAAATTCGATAATGATAATGAAGTATTAAATAATCATATTAATTTATTAAATTATGAAACATCTGCCTATGCATATGAGAGATTTAGAGAGTGCGATTATGAAGGAGAGTGGCGAGATATAGGAAACTATCTGAGTTCATTTCAGCCTTACCCAAGCTGGTCTTCAAATCGATTCCAGAACATCAGGAAGAAGTCTTTCAACTTCTTCTTGAAAGATGGATATCTTTGGAGACATGCTAGAGGAAAGGTTCGAAACCCTCAAAGAGTACTAGGTTTGAAAGTTTTTCAAGTGCAAGTTATGCAAGAGATGCACCAGAGCCTTTGGGCTGGTCATAAAGGCTTTGTAGCTACATATGAAAAGATTAGGGAAAGCTACTAGTGGCCGAGGATGTATGTAACTGTTAAAGAATTTTTGAGCACTTGTAGTACGTGCCAGTTGCACTCCTCTGTCAAGCATAGAGATCCCCTTCACCCGACCTATCCACCTTGTATTCATTACAAGTGGGTATTAGACCTTGTGACCATGCCTAAAAGCAATGATGGCATGAGATATATTGTTCTTGCACGAGAGGATTTGACAAACCATGTCGAAGGTAGAGCGCTTCGTTCCAATACTACTTATAATGTATGTGTATTCCTTTTAGAATAAGTTTTATCCAGATTTGGATATATAGAAAAAGTAGTAGCGGATAGAGGTGAGTTAAATGCGAGAGAGGCGAGAGAATTCTTTGCACAACATGGGATTCGATTGTCTCTTACGACTGCCTATAACCCAGAAGCAAATGGTAAAATAGAACGAGGACATCCTTCCATAGTGAAGGCTATTTCAAAAGCTTGCCATGGAGATATTGGTCAATGGCCAAAATATCTCCCATTTGCTCTTTGGGCTGATCGCATGAAGTACACGAGAACAACTGGTTTTATGCCGACTGAACTCATGTATTGTCAGAAACCATTATTTCCCATTCATACTCAAATAATTAATTGGATGAATTTAGATTGGAAAGGTAACATTTCAAGAGAGGACTTATTAGCATTTAGAATTAAGCAATTAAAAAAAGGAAATGAAAATCTTAAAGAAGCAATAAAAAAATTAAAAACATCTAGGTTGAAAAATAAATTATATTTTGATAAGAAACATAGACTAAGACCGCAAACAATAGAGAGTGGTGACTGGGTGCTTGTATATGATAGTACGTTTGATACTCAATACGATGCACGTCGGAAACTAACTAAACGTTGGTTCGGACCTTACGTTGTTGTTTCAATTTATGAAACAAGTACATATAAATTACGTGAATTTGATGGTTCTATGCTAAAAAATTTGATTGTAGGAAAAAGAATGAAGCTCTTTAGAAGAAGAGAAAGCAATAAATTTGAATTGGATGAAGACTTCTTGGAGGACGACGATGAAGAAGAATAAAAATGATCAGGTGAAAGAGTTCTAAACCTTGCTTATTTATTAGTTGTTAATATGATTTTTTATTGATGCATTTCATGTGTAGATATGTACATCCTTCTGATAGGAAAGGAAGATTTTTAAAATTATGAAACAATGAATTTTTAAAACTGAAGTAGGGATGTGTATGAAGAGCAGATAAGCATTAGAGACCCTATGGCTTTCATAAGGATAGGAGAGGGAACACTTGACTTGCGATTCCTAGTAGAAGTAAGTTTATTTTATATAGGTAGACTACCTTAACTTCCAAACCATGTCGCTAATGAGATCCTAGTTTCCAATATAGCATTCCTCTAGAACCTCTGCTCTGATTAAGGGTTAAGCCTTTCCCCTTAAACAAAAAAGTTGCGAAGAAAAATTAAGAAAAGAGAAAAATGAGAACATCAAGCAGTATATTAATGGCTACTGCAAGATGACAAAAAGAAAAGTAAAAAAAAAAGAAAAAGAAAAAGAAAGAAAAGAAAAGAAAAGAAAAGAAAAGAAAAGAAAAATGTTATCATGATTCAGTTGTGGTCTCGAAACGACTTCTGAAATTCTATACGGGCATTATGAGGCGGATTTAGAGGAATTAGTTAGACGCATCTTATGGCGAGTGGCTAGGAAGTGATGGATAGAACATTTATATAAAATATTTACTACTTTTGAACGGGTTAATAGAAGAGCAAGTACCGCAACTGTCTGCTTGATTTCTATGGGACTTTCTAAAAATTGTTTTCAATTTCATGCATTGAACGAAAAAGTTTGTGATTCAAGTTTGCATAATTTTAAAAGGTTATTCTTGATTATCAGAAGATGTACTTACCTTTAGGAGCATATTTCATATAAGTTTAAAAAAATAGTTTAATAAATATTTTTCAAAAGAATTTGATACTGCTTTCCTTTTGAACTGCAGGTTGGCCCATCGAGGGCGATGTGCAGGTTTGGTGGGGGCAGATGTCGGAAGGATTTCCTCACTTGAATTGTTATATGGAAAAATAAAATATGTTTTGCTTTAGAGTCGATTAAATAATATCTCTCTCTCACATTTTTTTTTAATGCATTGGAATAAAATGACTAATATTATCTCTTGGGTACCTGCAGGAAAAAGAAGATATTATATGCATAATGAAAGGATAAATGATTCTTACTCTTACTCTTTATTTTATATTTTGTTATATGTTTTTCCAATCATGGATATGTGCATTCATAAATGTTCATTTGTATGAACTTATGTTTATAAGGTTGTGTAATTATATTTATGTGAATATATTGACCTATGTATGTGTCCATGTGCTTATGAATATGTATGTGAATGTAGGGTTTATGCCATAAGTATGTGTTTGCATATGCATACTTAAAATATATATGTGTGCACCTATGTCTAAGTATTTATGAGTTATTACCTACCTAAGTAAGGGTAAAATTATGAAGTTCCATAAAATTTTATGGGTACATTTAAGCCCATGAATTGTTTAGCTTTCTATTTAAGTGAACAAATATGTGTATGTATGATAATATGTTGAAAGTGTGTCTATGTTGGTCTATGATGTGTAATATTTGGTACCATATGAATAGAATCATTATATATATATATATAAATGCATCTTCATTTAAAATGCATATGTATTAACCATAAGTGTCTACCCATGTAAATTTATGTGTAAAGGCATGTGAATGTATCATCTATATTTATTAATCCAAATGTATGAATATGGGGGTATGTTATCCCTTATATATGCATCTTATAAATACAAAGGTTTATGTATCTTTAAGGTTAAAAGGTAATTAAAATAATATATCATTGCTATATACTAGGTATTTATATATTAAGTTATAATTAATTTAATTATTATTTGATGTATTTAATGTATTAATTTACCTGAATATTTAAGTTAATAAATAAATACTAAATATAATCATATACGTAGGTATATTGAAGTTTAAGTTAACTTAAGTCTAGAGTTAAGTGCGCATAAGGAATGCATGTGATAGCGTGTGTAATGTATTAGTTAAGTAAAACTATGGATGAACTCGTATAAGCTTATATGGATATGTATAAATAGAAGGTTTTGAAGATGTATTTCCTAATGTTATTCTTTGCAGATCATTGAAGAGATTTCAAAAGGAGATTACGAGAACACAAGCATACGAAATTTTCAGGATCACAAAATTACAATATTTGAAGATTGTTTATTAAGTTGTATAGGTTTATCTATTAAGAGAATTGTATTAGCACTTATGATAAACTTGTGTATAGGCTTAAATCCTAAAGATCTCTAGCACTTCCAATTTTTGATATAATTAAGATTTGTATAGGCTTAACTAAGATTGATTTTGAAATTCTCCATACTGTTTCTCTGAAAAATAATTAAGATCTTTACTTTTTTATTTCGTATGTCTAAAGAATCAAGATCTACAAGTAGTTCTAAACTAGTATCTTCAAATGATTCTGATATTAAGAATCAAGAATTAGAAAACTTAATAGTAGGAACATTGCTTCCGTCTTCAATTGATAGTTCAAATAATAAAGAAAATTTAGAAGTTAAAATTATTAAAGATAAAGTAGTTAAAGAAACTTTACACACGTTAGATTACGATCGTCTTCTTTCTAGAATTTTACCTTTAATTACCATAGTTTTGCCAGAACCGGAGGACAAGAAAGACTTATTCCCACCTAATTTAGTTAGAAAACCTAACTCAAATCAAATTGAGAACAGAAAAGTTGACTTTGTTAAAGATAAAATTACAAACGAGAACTTAGTTTTGTCTTATCAATTAGAAGCTATAGAACATTATAGAAACGCTTGACCTTACGGTCCTTAGACTAAATAATTAGTTCTTAATTTGCACTCCCATATATTAGAAACATATAGGTTTTGATCACACCTAAAGTGAAAAATGAACCGAAGGTCCTAGGCATACTTAGAAGCACCCTGCGTGCAGTCACACGGTTAGGTTAGCGCGGTTCTTGTAGATGAACGTCAGCCTCCCTTCACACCCCTCTACGACAGCGGACTTTGCGTGACAACAAATTAGATGCACCTCTATCATATCGTACTCGTTCAGGCTCTCATAGTGCCTCTTTTGCATCAGATTGCTATGCTATGGCTTCATCTAGTCTCTGTGATGAGACTGAGCCTGTTTCGTTTGATGAAGCACAAAGTTCTGAACATTGGATGGCTGCAATGCAATCTGAATATAATGCTGAAAAATGGTACCTAGTCTTTATGTGACTTGCCTCCTGGCAAAAAGGCCATTGGCACTAAGTGGGTATACAAGCTGAAGCATAAGCTTAATGGAATAGTTGACAGGTATAAGGCTAGGCTTGTTGCAAAGGGTTATGCGCAGGAAAGAGGCATTGATTTTCATGAGACCTTTGCACCTACATGCCATATGACTACTGTTCGAAGCATCTGTGCACTTGCAGTCCATCATGGTTGGAATGTACATCAATTGGACATTAAAACAACATTTCTGAATGGCGACTTGCATGAAGAAGTGTATGTTTTTCAGCCCCGTGGCTTTGTGCAGAAAGGGCATGAAAACTAGGTATGCAGGTTACAGAAGGCATTATATGGTTTAAAGCAAGCACCACGTGCTTGGTATGAAAAGATACATGCCTATCTGATTGCACATGGTTTTGAGAACAGTCCAACTCAAAGCACCTTATATCTTAAGCATGCTAATGATGTACTTCTAATCATTGTGATTCACGTTGATGACATGCTGCTCGCTAGTCCTCATGAGAGGATTATTGCTGATTTTAAGGCTGATTTGCATGCCTCATTTGAGATGTCTGATTTGGGGCATTTTCATCACTATTTGGCCATTTAGTTTATGCACATTGATGGTGGAATGACTTTAATTCAAACGAAATACATTGACACATTATTGCAACATTTTTGCCTTGAAGACTGTAAACCTATTGCCACTCCTATGGAGATAGGCTTACGATTGAGTCTTCATGATGTTGGAGATGCATTTGATGTTGTTCTCTATCACTAGGCTGTTGGATGCCTGATTTACTTATGCATTACTCAGCTAGATATTCACTTTGATGTCCCACATATGAGCAAGTTTAGGCATTGCCCAGGAGTCAAGCATTGGCAGGCCGTTAAGCGCATCTTTCGCTACTTGAGTGGTACTTGGCTACTTGGGTTGTTTTATCCCAAGGGGGGATCACTATTGCCAGATTTGCATGCTTTTTTTTACTATGAATGGGCTGGTTGCTATGACACTCGTGTGTCCACTAGGGGCTTTTGCTTCATGCTTGGTAGCTCATGTATATCTTGGTTAAGTAAGAAGCACCTACTGTGGCCACTTCCAGTTGTGAGGCGGAGTATAGGGCAACTTTCATAGAGACTATTGAGTGTGTGTGGCTCAGACGCCTTAAGGCTGATTTGGGTGTTGGTCAGTCTTTTGCCACCACCATCTTCATTGATAGTCAGAGCACATTGGCAATTGCGAGAAACCCTGTGTTCCATGCTCGCACTAAGCACATTGAGATGCATTATCATTATGTCAGGGAGAGGTTCTCTGCTGGGGAGATCAGCTTGACATATGTGCCCATGCAGGAGAACATTGTAGACCTTTTCACGAAGGCTCTGCCTAGGGAGAAGTTTGAAGCTTTTCACAAAGCTTTGGGCTTACTTCCTTTTGTGGAGTGATTTCCACATAGCTTGGCACTTCCTTATACATGAGTGCCAGCTACTTGTTCACCGCATCACTCCCAAGGGGGATTTGTTGATATCTAGAACAAGTATCTATGTTGGCTATAATGGAGTAGTCTCTATAGGTCTATCATAAAGCACTATATGTCCTTGCCTCATGGGGGAAACTACCTCTACTTATCTTCTAACCGTTTCCCAATCTTTAGTCACTCTAAATCTCTTCCCAACCTCCTCAATCCTTCTCTCAACATTATTCCTATCTTCAAGATTTAAAATTTTGAGAAATGAAATCACCAGGTCATGCATTAGAGAGTCTAGGTCAGCCTGAAGAAGGTGAGCATACCTCCTCAAGAACTCGTTTAGTAGGTGTGTCAAAGATGCAATGGATTTTGGGGAATGAACCCATCACAAAAAACCCTCTCTACTATGCTAACTGAAATCTTCCAAATAGAAGAGTTTATGTAATTCCTTTCTAAAATCTACCCAAGTCTTCTCTATGTGTACTAAGATGGATGCTAAAATTGACCCTGAAAGTACCCAAGTGAAGAAATGAGTTAACATCTTTTCATGTAATCCATGGATCTGAGCATGGTCTTCAAAAACATCCAAGTACTCAGTCACATTTAACGCTATAAAATTCACTTTATCTCTTAAGATAGCTTGAACAACTCAAGCTCCTTGTTTTTCTATCATTAACTCTTGAAATACTTCCTGCATGTCTTTCCTTTGGTTTACCCTAGTGTGTAGAACAATGTCTAGGGTAAGTGGCTTCACTATTTCTCTTAATTTCGAGTAGACTTTAGAGAAGAGACTAGATGAGTCTCAATGCAGGAAGTGAAAGTAAGTCTAAAAGCTCTCTCTTTAATCAACTACCTGAGAAAATTCTTTTTTCTAGGGTCTGAGTGTGCGAAAACCTCCAATTACTTAGTTTCTTTTGTGGCTTCAATGAACTCTAACTATCTTTCTTTAGCTTTGATCTCGTGAATTTAATTCCCTTGAACTTGACTTGATTTATCTCTCCTTTTGGTCTTTGTTTCTTGAACTGACCTCTTCCTTGAACTTGATCCCTCTTAATTTCTTTTTCTAAATTTTAAGTTTTGATTTCTTTTTAATTTTTTACTTTCAAAACTTTATGTGCTTTTGGTTTTTGAATTTTTTCTTCTTTTTATGATTTTTAATGATATTTTCAATGTTTTTGTTCTTTTTATATAAGCTATCATAGTAGTAATTTTCAAATCTAAATAACAATTTAAAAGAGTGTTCAAAATGAATCGTTTAAACTAAATGTGGAATATGAGTGATTAAACTCAGGCCAAAAAAAACAATCTTTCTTTTTATGTGCGTGTGGCAATGAAAGTATACATAGAACTTGAAAAAACGGATACCTAGAACTCTAATATGATTCCAAGGCTATGGGTTTGTGCTGTCAAAATATATTTACATTTATTTTTGAAAATCCTAAATACAAGTAATTCTAAATATGCATGGAAGTGCTTTTTGTCTTCTGAAGGTGTGTGTGGTGAGTTGAGGATCTAATATCTCCACGACAACCGCCTCGTTTCATATCGGGTTTAGCTATCAGAGGGAAGGGGGTCGCAATGGGTGGAATGAGCGATAGGGTTGGATCAGGCCGAGGGGAAGTGCATCGTCCTTGTCTGGTGGGTAGCGCTTGCACGTTGGGTGCCTTTCCTAGGGATAGTCTACCAAGACCTTCCTATGCTTCAGGGTTAGTAGAGAAGCATGCCGATGGGGTACGAGCAAAAATGGTTCGGAGCAAGAGGAATTCAAAAACAAAAGATGCCATACTACTGAGTGTCACACTAGAAACCAAAGATAAGCCAGAAACCTCAATAATTTTATACTCATGAGTGTTGTCATCCATGGGCATATACAATGTAAGGGGGTAACGATGGCATAATGAATAAAAATATACAATGTGTGCAAGTAGGGCCTAATACAAATTAAGTAAATGTTGGGCCCATCAAAGTCATATTGGTCAAATTCAACACGATAAAAGTTAAAGGATCAAAGTCAAAGTGGTCAAACTCAACATTTTCAAGGTCAAAATCAACATGGGCAAAGTCAAAGCATTCAAAGATCAGTTGTCAAGGTGCACAGGTAGAGAACAATCAATTGTTCATAGAGGTTATGTTCTGGAGAAAGTGGATGCAGGTTGTAGATTGTCTTTTTGTGATTTCTCTTAGGTTTGAAAGCATTTTTAAAGTGTTTGGAAGGTTCAAGGGAATCCTTCCTTAGGTAAAAATTTGAAGAAATGAAGGGAAAAATGTGAAGTCATGTGAAGAGAAAGCTTATGCAAAAGTCAAAGCCCCTATTTAAAATTATGTTATTGTTATAAAGTCACTACAGGACAAAACATGGATTCATTGGGTGCCCACATTTGGAGATAATCTTGGGACATCAAAGTGAGCATCAAGATACTCTATCAATTAGGAGTGTATGTGAACTGAGACTCAACTCAAGGCATGCATTATTCTTGGTTAGACTAAGCAAGGTGAGCATAGTGTACACTAGGAGAGAGAAGAGCAAGAGACATACAGTGAGTGTGTGATGCAAAGAAGCAAGTGCAAAGTGTGCAAGAAGTGTAACTTAGGTGTGTGTAGAAGAGTTCTAAGCAATGCATTCAAAGGTCACAAGTCCCATTGAAGCTATGTGCGCATCGACAGAAGGTGTCCATCCCTCCCCCTATTGGAAGCTTGAGTGCAAGGTGTGCACAAGTGCAAGCTCTTGGAGAAGGTGGAGGTCTGGTGAAGAGAAGGTCAGTAGCAGAAAGAACCTTGGATATTTTGTAACTTTCTTGATTGTGCACTCTTGGATTTCACACATAGAGTAGTTGAATTGTGTTTTACATCATTATTGTACTGTTCTCTTTATAATCAATCTATAGAACTTTTCAGTGTTTGTATCCTTCTTCTTATCCTTCTTCCTTCTCCTACACACACTCAAGTCCCTTTCTGCACAAGAATCCACCAACAAAATTTGGCAGGCCTAGTGGGACTCAAAGAGGCTTAAGTATAGGAGAAGCAATATTTGCAAAGTGTAGAAGAGTGCAAGGGTACTGATAGTACTGTATTGGATTTAAGAGGTAATCTTTCTTCCATTAGAATTATCTTAATCTACGAGTATGAAGAGCTCATGAATGCAACTTGATCTCAAAGCTTGAGGGTCCCTTGCAAAGCAACAAGAAGGAAGGTTATTCAAAGATCAACCTACCCATTGTCATCAACATCATCAATAAAGAATATGGCAGCTGTTGCAGAGCAAAGAAGAGCAAAGAGATAGAGAAAAAGAAGGGCCCCAAAAGTTTTCCGAATTGGGCACTTTATTTTTGTACTATAATCACTTTGTAATATATATTCCAATGTAAATGCACTAGAGGAGTCCTCTAGATGCATGCTCGTAAAGATTTTTCTCAATACCCTTGTAAATTAGCAAGAAATTAGTCTTTTAGTCAATAAAATGCCGGTCTCTTGTGTGAAAGGACCATTTTTAGGGCACATGTATATAAGTCAGTTTGTGACTCTTTGTAGAGACTTTTTGCCATCGTGAAAATCAAGAACACTGAATTTCGAATTTGTGTCTTCTCCTCCCTATATCTTCGTCCTTGTGAGCTTGCATGCATGTATGATTCTTGGAAAGAGTGCTTAGAAGTGTTGTCTATCCATGCAAGTGCTTGTTTGTAGTAGGTGAGGTGTGTGTGAAGTGTAGGAAGTACTGAAGTGTAGGACGATCATTCACACGACTCAATATTTTTCTCATAACTTGGTGCAAAAGTGTCAAAATTGAGTGAAAAGACCGCCATTGGATGCGTCTTCTTGAGAGCTTCGAAATGAACCCGACATTCACCTATACTTGGAGTTCAGAGCTGAGAGAAAAGCTTGACTTACTGTTGACTATTGTTCCAAGTGTCGCGACACCATAGCTGACCATGAAACTTGAATGTGATGGATTTATACTTATTTATACTTGGTGAAACTTCATTTGCATTCACCATCATTTGAATGTGTGTCTTCATACACTCAGCTAGGTTTTGATACTCCTTGGATTGATAAATAAAGCATGAAGTCCCCACTATATGCACTTGAGGGGGATTGGGGTATAGTCTCTTTCTCCACAAGTCCCTAAGTCGGTACTTAGGTATGCACATTTTTGGCACCATTGCTGGGGAGAGTCGAATCAAACCGAGGAGTTCGTGTGATGGTGAACAGGTCTTAGTGTCGAAGTGAGTAGAGGAGTAGTGTCGAAGTGAGTAGAGGAGTTGTGAAATTCCCTTCTTTGGTAAGTCACTCTCATCCGCACTTACTACTTCTCACTTTTGGGAGTGTGTGTAGTGAGTTGATAGTTTAGGGAAGTGAGTAGAGACATAAGTTAGAGTAGGAAGGAGGAAGTAAGTGAGTAGGTAGGAAGATAGGGTAGTTTCCAAGATAGTTCTTTCAGCTTTTTGAGTCAACCATTTCTCAAAAGTATAAAAACCAAAAAAGTGGAGATTGGAGAGTGTGGAGCAACGGAGAGCAAGTGAGGGAGTGTAAAAGAACTTGAGAATCAGCTTCAAGGGTGAGCACTTAAATCCCTACTCTCTATATCTACTTAAGTCAAGGTAACACAACAAAACGATCTGCGGTGTCCGAAAGAAGGAGGTCGTGGCAGGAAGCCGGCGCCTGGGGTTGGATCAGGCCCCGCTCTGGTGCACCGTTCCCTCTGTCCTACGAGCGGCGTCTGCGCGCTGGGTGCCTCACGTGTGCTCTCTGGAGCGTGCGCGATCCTCGTAGGGCCCCTTGCCCCTCAAAAGTGATGAGACGTGATGCAGACGAAGCTCGACGATATAACGGAAATGAAACTGAAGTCTCCAATAAAATGAATGATACAAGACAGGCCGCTACAGTGCGGGCCGATGGTACAATAAAACCGCTACAGTGCGGTGCGATGATACAGTGCCGCTGCTACAGTGCGGGCCGGCTAGTGTCTACTCTAGATCCCTCGCTACAGTGCAAGAAATCATCCATGAGATTCCACTTCGATCTTCACGGTCCAAGCTTTTCTTCCAAGTCTTCACTTCGGTCCGCTCTTTACTTCAGGTATCCTCAACAGTAGCCTCCCTTCTCTTTACTTCAGATAATCAGAAACCGCATAAACCTGGAAAGACGTTCCGCAAGGACAATCCACGGGGTAGGGGTTTTAAAAGCATGTTAGTATACAAAACCCATATGCACTCAAAACATTTAGCAATAAAGTACATTTGTTTGGTTAATGCTACTGGAGTTCCATCACAAAAATAAGGAGTACCAATTAAATTTTTCTTTGATTCCAATAGTACACAACTTGGATAATTCAGCATAACATTCTAAACGCAACAAATAGCATAAGTGCAAGACTGCTTTCTACAAGCTCAATAACAATTTTATTAAGGACCATAAAGAGCTCATTGAACCTTTCCTTTGAAATGGCTTTCCATATAGCAAAAGCATTACCAGAGTCCACAAAAAGGTAACAAATATTGACTCATATGTTTTAAAGGAGTTTATTTCAAACAAATCTCGGACAGGTTTCTTATGCGGAGTCTCTCTCTCCCCTGACAGATTAGACGCTCTGAATTCTCTTTCGGTTGGCTCAAGAGTTTGCTGTTCTACTTGCAAGATTCTCTCTCCACATGATGCCCAATCATAATCTTTATGTCACCGTGTCGGTGCACCGCCAGCAGTCCACGTAACTCTTTCTATCTTCTCAGGCACCTCCATATCTGTCGGTGTCGCCCAATGTTTCTCTCTCGTCACTGACCACGTGATATCCTAAGATGCTCACTACGCAGTGGCCGTAAGGTCCTCTCTCTCTCCTCCATCAGCCGACATCTTCTGCTCAGTCAAGCTCCGCATCTGCCTCTGTCTATAGTGGCGCGCAACACTAGGCGACTCTCTCTGCTTCTTTGGATCTTCGAGCAACCGCCACAACTCCACACATCTCTCTGATCCACAGCGTCCAATCTCTACACCTCTGTTAGTTGTCATCTGCGCGTGACTCTCTCTCTCTATATTGTTCGACGCCGTCATGAAATTTACAACGCCGACTTCTTCTCTGTTGATCACTTCTCTCTGTCTGTCTCTAATCTGCGGTCACCATGTGCCTTTCTCTCTCTTCTATGTGACGCGCCGCTGTCGTCACGACTCGTCAGTAGCACAGATCATGTCCGCAAATCTCTCTCTACCTGCAGAGCTATCGTGCAGCCATGTTTCTCTGCCACATGCGCAGCAGCCCACTACTCTTCTCTTATCTCTATCACATGGTGTGCGCGCGCCAACTCTGGCCACTGACCGTCAATCCACATTCTCTGGTTGCCAGATCGACATGCCATCGATACTATAAGTTTTCTCTGTCTACTCCTCCAGGGACGCAGCACCGCCCATCAGGTCTGGGGCCGTCAACGTCCCTCTATGCGCCGATAAGTCAATTTCTCCTTCCCTATGAAAGATGCATAGAATCATGCCCAGCCTTCTCCGGAGTCATCTGCGCATATCTATTGCGTACTCTAATGGTCTTCAGAATAGTACTATAACGAAATTGAGTCCATCTTTGAAAAAAAAACAATGCACACTCCCTGCGGGATTTCATCCCGACATTCGCCCCCGCTAAACCTGCACATCATCCCGATGGGCCAACCTGCAAGATCCAACAGAAGAGTATCAGGGTTCTTTTAAAATCTCTTTACACTTTTTATCTTTTTCTTCTCAAAACTCGAATCATGATCTCATGCAGTCATGCAATTTTTACAAAGATTAGTATGAATTTTGGAAAAGTAGGTAGATTCAAGCTTTTCAAACATCATATTATGTTTCTGCGTCTGCAATCTGACAAGTAACTACATGAATAAGTCGTTGGCTTTCTAGATCTTCTGTTTGTTCAACTAGTTCAGATCCAACTGCTCATTCTAAGTACTAGCATATACATATGTTTCTACTAACTCACTTTGTAGAATATACCTCGATTCCTACTATTTATCTCTTACTTGTCCAGCTCTCCATTAGATCTTTCTTTCTTTTTCTTTTTCTTTTGCATTTTTCTTTTTCTTTTTCTTTTCCTCTTCATCTCAGCTCAGCATTTCTTTTTATCTTTTATTTTTCACAAATCGGCCTATGTCAAAATCGGGTGCGACTCATGGACTTGTCGACCCGGCTAAGTTTATTCCACCTGTCTGCCGACCCGACATAGCGCACGACATACATAACATCAGCCCTGCATGAAATCGACGTCAGCTCGTGGCTCTGACCACCCGATCAGAGTGACTCCACCCGCCTAGCGACCCATACAGGCGCATGACAACAGATAGGTTAGGCCTACGACGAAACTAGCTACGGCTCGTGGCCTTGATCACCCGACCAAGGTGGTTCCACCCGCCTACTAGCCCATCGTAGTGCACCAACGACATACACGCACATATATAGCTGGCATGAGTATGAATGTTTCTTTGTATCACGATCCATATGGAGGTAGGATCTTATAAGAAAAAAATAGTAGGATCCAAAGTTTCCCACTCACTAAGTGTTCAAATCAATCAGCATATACATGCACTCGGTCTAAGCATGCCATCACATTCCCAAGCTTTCACTCCCAAAAGTCTGTAGTCCACTAACTGACTCCATTCATATAATCCCTAGTCGCTCATGCTTCATGCAAACCCATAATAGATCTTTGTTATCTTCATTATACATGATTTTCATAAACTCATACATATCTTTATCACACACATCAATGCAATGCATATGCTCTATCAGAAAGAAAACACATCTCAAATCAGAAACGTTTCACCTGGTCATTTTTCTTCATTTTGATCCAGCTTTTCTTTATCTTAATGGTCTATCATTCTTCATCAGCATCAGCCTCAGTGTCATCAGTTCCCTCCAGCATCATCAGTATCCTCCAGTGTCATCAGTATCCTCCAGTGTCATCAGTATTCTCCAACAATTCTTGCTCAATCTCATAATCCGCTTCATTTCTTTTCTTGAATAATTTTATCCTCTTTCCTGCAATCAAAGATCTCAAAGGAGTATTGTCTAACTCACGAAGTGCATACGTACCATTTTCAAACACAGACGTCACCACATACGGCCCAAACCATCGTTTGGTTAATTTCTTCTTAGCATCGTACTGAGTATCGAATGTACTGTCGTACACCAACACCCAATGATCTACCTTAATCCTACGTGGTTTGAGTCGATGGGTTTTGTCAAAATAGATCTTATTCTTTAGCCTTGACTCCTTTAACTTTTGGACTGCTTCTTTCAACTTTTCATTTCCTTGTTCTAATTGCTTTATTCTCAATGATAATAACTCTTCTCTCGACATACCATCATTCCATGGGAGCGTCAACCATGTCACTATCTGAGTCTGGATGGGGAAGATTGGCTTTTGACAATACATCAATTTAGTAGGCATGAAACCTGTGGACTGAGTGTAAGTCATCCTATCAGCCCATAACGCGAATGGAAGAAACCTAGGCCACTGCTTGATGTCATCGCTGCAAGCCTTAGAGATCGCCTTCACAATGGAAGGGTGACCTCCCTCGATTTTCCCATTTGCCTCTGGGTTATAGGCAGTGGTGAGAGACAATCGAATTCCATGACGATCAAAGAACTCTTTTGCCTCTCTCGCATCCAACTCTCCCCTGTCCGCAACCACTTTCTCAACGTAACCGAATCTCGAGATCACTTCTTCTAAAAGGAATTTGCATACATTATAAGTAGTCTTCGTACGAAGAGCTCGACCTTCCACATGGTTGGTCAAGTCCTCTCTAGCAAGTACAATGTATCTCATCTTATCTATCCCTTTGGGCATGGTTACAAGGTCGACCACCCACTTGTAATGGATACAAGGAGGGTAAGTCGGATGTAACGGGTCTCTGTGCCTAACTGATGAATGCACCTGGCATGTAGCACAAGTGTCTACAAAATCTCTCACACTCACATAAATCCCTGGCCACCAGTAAGCTTCCCTAATCTTCTCATATGTAGCATAAAATCCTTTGTGACCTGCCCATAAGGTCTCATGCATCTCTCTCATAACTTTTCTCTGAAGACTCCTCGAACTTAGTACTCTCTGTGGACTCTTCACCTTGCCTTTAGCGTGTCGCCAAATAAGCCCGTCCTTCAAGAAAAAGTTGTAAGACTTTTTCTTGATGGATCTATACTTATTTGTGGACCAGCTTGGGGAAGGTTTCAGAGTACTCAGATATCTCCCTATATCTCTCCACTCACCATCATACTCACTCTCACGGAACTGCTCATATACATACACCAATGGATCATATCTCATCACATGTGTATCCCTTTCTACCTCATCATCTTTATCAGACTCATCATCAAATTTTGCTCTTGAAAGTATATCAGCCACTGTATTCAGCTTCCCAGCTATGTGTACAAATGCAAGATTTATAAACTTTATATAAGAGATCCATCTAAGCATAGCAATGTCCGGAGATGAACAATTTGCAATCATGCCAATCAGTGGAAGACAGTCGGTCTCAACTATCACATTTGCCCCAATGAAATACTCTTTATCGCTCTTTAAAGCAGTCACCAATCCCCATAATTCTCTCTTTATCTGTGGATATTTTCTCTGAGTATCATGTAGAATCTTAGCACCAAAGCGCACTGCATATCTCTGCCCCTCATCATCATCTTGCCCTATGACCCAGCCTATACCAATAGGACTGGTATCAACGGTCAAAATGATAGGTCTCTGACCTGAATAGTCAACACGCTTCAGAATCGAGGCTTCAATTAGCAGCTGCTTCAGTCTACGCATAGCTCTCGACTGTTTCTCTGTCCATACAAACTTCTTTCTCTTTCTCAGAAGGTCATATAAGGGGTTCGCAACATGAGCAAAGTGAGGAATCCATATCACATAGAATACACAGGCTCCTAGAAACCTTCTCACTTCACTGACATTACGACATACCTCAGAGATCCTGCTAATGGCCTCAACTTTCTGCGGGTATGGCTTCCGGCCATAATGTCCACACAGATGTCCTACAATGAGGACCTCATCAACGCCAAAAACCGATTTCTCTAAAGAAAGTGTTAGCCCCACATTTTCAAATCTCTCAAAGATCTTCTCACAATCAGCAATATGATCTCTCACAAACTTTCTACATCCTGAAGCATCTAAACTCACATCTTTCACTCTTTCCTCACATCCCTTTATCGGAACATCATCAATGAATGGCATAGTCACAGATGGTATAAAGTCTCGTAAAACCAGATTCATAGCATTCATCATGTGAGCCATAGAATTCGTCGCTCCCTGCGGCAAAGTACACATGCGTACAAGGCCTAGTGGAGTCCTCATGGTCGTAATGTCTCTACTCTCCATAGCCAACTGAAACTGGTCATAACCTGAATACAGATCGCCCATAGAGTAGATGGAATGCCCAGCAAATGCCTCAGCAAACTCATCCACTATGGGTCCTGTCCCTACATTTCTAATTGTGACTTTATTCACAGGTTGCAGATCCTGAATGAAATGAAGTTTCCCATTTTTCTTAGGCACCGTAAACCACCTATTCAAATATGGAGCCGAGGATGGTTCCAATATCCGCATGGAAATCTTTTCCTTTAGCAGCCTCATCAGCTCAGGCAAGTGAGCCTTTGGGACTGGTATAGGTCGGATATTCCATGGTATATGTGGCACTGTAAAGATAATCATGGGAGGTACTTGTTTCGGGTCTGCGCAACCTATCTCATGTGGGAAAAGTGCAAATGCTTTTTCGTGTTTTTTGATGACTTCAATAAATTTCTGTTTCTCTTCTTTTCTCAGAAACAATTTCTCTCCAAATTTGATCTCTTTAATAGTCTCATCAGTAAAATGATGCCCTATGAGCTCTCTTCATCTCAGCATAGGGTCATCTGACACTCGCAGATATTTCTCATGACTATCTTCTGGCAATGGCTGAGCTATAGGCTTCACTTTCTTATCCACAGTCTTATACTTTGTATTTACACTTACTTCATGCTCTCTCATAAACTCCTTAATCATCTCATACTCTTGGATAGAGCTGAGCATAATGATTTCTGATTTCTCATTTCTCTCAAATGCCTTCTCAAGCTCTTCCAGAGTAGTCGAACTTCTCTCCAACTGGATCACATCTTCAATCTTCTCATCAGGTAACATCATTCCTAAATGCTTATAGTGTCTCTCATGAACTTTTCTGAATTTATTTGAAACATTTTCTTTCTGTAAGCATAGCAACTTGAATGCAGATGAATAAATAGAAAAACTTTCAAAACTATGTACAAAGTCATGCGAGACATCAAACCAACTCCCACTGTTGTCTCGCTCAACAGTGGATCCTAACAGAAATTTTGATCAGCAGAAGCTCCATACTCTTCAACAAGCATACACTCATCATGGTCATGTGAATTAATAGGTTTCTTTCTTATATTCTTTCTATTCCTGGAGTGATTTGGACACACAATCATCACTTGCAGAGAATGAAGGCCAGATCTAGAACAGATTCGTGCATAGGCAGATCCATCATCCATGGCCTTAGTCTCCAGTCTTACCTCAGCTATAAAGGGATGCCCAAGGATAGCCTCATATGAACAATGGTCTTGGACGAAGAAGTGAAATTCCTCAGAAATCCCTCCTATGGTCACAGGCACAAAGGCGCATGCCCCAAGCAGTGCTCCTAAACCATTATCCGTTGTCCTCATCCTCCATCCGTGATCTTTATCAATCGGCCACCTAAACTTATCATAGAGCTTCTTAGAAATCACATTTATCTCTGATCCTGAGTCAATCAAGGCCAGAGCAAAACATGACTCCTCATTGCTCCCTAGCTTCACCTTCATCTCAGGTGTTCCTCTCGCCCAAAAGGTCCTGCTAAACTCACTTTCTATCTTCCTCATTTCATCATCAGGTATGATAGGACCTAGAGAATTTTTATGACACCTAGCAACCTCACCATCATCATCATCAGATGTATCACTCAATGTAACTGCTTCATTTGTCACTTGAATATCTTCAGGTGCTTCTTCCATCTCTACATCTTCAGGTAGTGGAAACCTCTTTCTCTTAACCAGCTTTATAAAACTGTCCTTGAACTCAGGCTTCACTATGGAGAAGACCTGCTCCAAGGACATGATCACTTGGCTCTTCAGTAAAATATCATTTAATATCTCTCTTGCATCATTTTTCCTTTCCAACTCAGAAATTAATACAGCCTTTGGAGTTCTCTTCTTTTTCTTCTTCTTTTCTTTATCAGCTTCTTGAATACTTGCTTGAATTTCATCTTTCTTTTGAACAGGTTCTGGTTCTTTCTCTTTCTCTTTAGTCAGTTCTTGAATCTTAGTTGGCCCAGCCGGCCTCTTTCCCTCTCTTATCTCTTTCTCCTTTGCCTCTTCCTTTGAAACAACAGGCTCTTTGAATTGTACTTTCTTTTCTGGCTCTTTAGCCTTTTCTTCGGCCTCTTGGCTTTGCTTTCTGGTCACTCTTCTTTCTGGCTCAGTCTCTTCCTGACTCTCATCTCTCTTCCTCTTTTCTTCTACATTTGCTATGTGCGAATAGACCGAGGATTCATCAACAGGAGACTTCCAGGCAGTCTTCTGCATAATGGCATCCCTAGCCCTCACTAAAGCCTCTATGGAATAATTTCTTTGGGGTCGAGGTCTAGGCACTTTTTCATCTTCCTCCTGTACAGGTTCTAATCGTGCAGCTGATGTACTTGCATTATTGCCAGATAAATCTTCATAAAACTTCTTCATCCCTCCCTTTCCCCAATTCACAGGTAGAGGAAGGCGGGTCTTGAAGTCACATAACTTCTTATCGATATCTATCACCAGTTGATGCTCTTTTGCTAGCTTAAGCTCTTCACAGGCATATGAAAAATGCTCTTGTGCATCACACCATACGCATCTCTTAGCCCCTCCAAACCCACCAGTCGCTCGTCTCTCAAAAGGTCCAGTGTTTCTTTGAAATGTGGTTTGCACTGGTGGTGTAGGTATCTGTTGGGCAATAGGCTGCACTGGAGGTGCAGGCTGTGACATCACATAGCCTTGCATATTTGGAATGGGCATACTACCTCTCTGTAATGTATCTACATAACTCGTACTCGCCTGAGGAGGAGTGGGGTCCTGATATCCCATAGAATTAACTTTATTGTGAATACTCGCCATTTCTTTTGACATAGACGCTTGCATCGTAATAAGATTCTCTATCTGTCGATTGAGAATCTCAACCTGTAGCTCCATTGGCGATCGCGAAGTGGATGCAACATTAGCAAAAGCTAACGTTGCAGGCACATTCGGAATTGCCAGAAGTGGAGCTTCCCTAGGCGGTTGTGGTGTTACCACTGCAGGTCTATCGTATAACACCGCCTGGCGTTGCCTCATTTGGGCAACCGCTTCTACCTCTCTCCTCACTACACCCCAATCTTCTATCAATCCAAATCTCTTCCCAGGCTCTTCAATCCTCCTTTCGACCTGAGTCCTATCTTCAAGACTTAAGATCCTAAGGAAAGATATAACTAGGTCAGGTTTCAAAGCATCTAAGTCGGCATGTGGAAGTTGTTCATATCTTCTCAAGAACTCATTCAAAAGTTGAGTGAGGGATGTAGTGGGCTTCGGAGAGCTTATCCACCGCAAGAACCCTTCTCTACTGTGTTGGGAAAAATCTTCCAAATAAAACAACTTATGCAATTCTTTTCTGAATTTGGCCCAAGGCTTTGCTATATGTGCTGTAATAGGGGCTAAAATGGTTCCTGATACTACCCGTGTGAAGTAATGTGTACACACATCCTCGGGTAGACCATAAATCCGTGCCTGTTCCTCAAAAACATCCAAATATTCGGTCACATTCAAGCCTGTAAACTTTCCTTTTTCTCTCAATACTGCTTGGACTACGCGGGCCCCTTGTTTCTCTATTACCAATTCCTTGAATATATCCTCCATCTCTCTTCTCTGCTCTGTCCTAGAATGTAGCACAAGGTCCAGTGTAAGTGGTTCAATTATCTCTCTAAGCTCAGAGCAAAGATCAGAGAAGCTCAATGAGTCGTGAGCCAGGAGGTAAAGGTCAGTCTAATCACTCTCTTCTATGCCAAAGTCTAGTAGAACTGTCCTCTCTTCGATTCCCAAGATTTCAATGTATTTTCCCCTCTTTCAATGAGAATTTTCTAATGTTTTCTAACGTTTTGTCTAAGCTAGAAAATCAGCAAATCCCTAGTCTAAGCGCGAAAAAAGTGCTCACACGTATGGACTAAACTAATGCAAAGTGTGGATGCTCAAACTCAAGCAGCAAGACAATCTTTCTATTTCAGTAGTGTATGTGAAGCAATGCAAAATTTCACAGAACTTGAAATGCTAGTACTTGGAGTCTCTGTTCGATGCCGAGGTTCCCGTCTTTCTTCTCAAGGAGTGGGTGACGCGTCGAAGATCACCGGGCAACCGCCTCGCTTCACGTCGGGTTCAGGTGTCGGGAAGAAGGAGGTCGTGGCAGGAAGCCGGCGCCTGGGGTTGGATCAGGCCCCGCTCTGGTGCGCCGTTCCCGCTGTCCTACGAGCGGCGTCTGCGCGCTGGGCGCCTCGCGTGTGCTCTCTGGAGCGTGCGCGATCCTCATAGGGCCCCTTGCCCCTCGGAAGTGATGAAACGTGATGCAGACGAAGCTCGACGATATAACAGAAATGAAACTGAAGCCTCCAATAAAATGAATGATACAAGAATAGGCCACTACAATGCGGGCCGACGGTACAATAAAACCGCTACAGTGCGGTGCGATGATACAATATAAACGCCGCCGCTACAGTGCGGGCCGGCTAGTGTCTACTCTAGATCCCTCGCTACAGTGCGAGAAATCACCCACGAGATTCCGCTTCGATCTTCACGGTCCAAGCTTTTCTTCCAAGTCTTCACTTCGGTCCGCTCTTTACTTCAGGTATCCTCAACAGTAGCCTCCCTTCTCTTTACTTCAGATAATCAGAAACCGCATAAACCTGGAAAGACGTTCCGCAAGGACAATCCACGGGGTAGGGGTTTTAAAAGCATGTTAATATACAAAACCCATATGCACTCAAAACATTTAGCAAAAAAGTACATTTGTTTGGTTAATGCTACTAGAGTTCCATCACAAAAATAAGGAGTACCAATTAAATTTTTCTTTGATTCCAATAGTACACAACTTGGATAATTCAGCATAACATTCTAAACGCAACAAATAGCATAAGTGCAAGACTGCTTTCTACAAGCTCAATAGCAATTTTATTAAGGACCATAAAGAGCTCATTGAACCTTTCCTTTGAAATGGCTTTCCATATAGCAAAAGCATTACCACAGTCCACAAAAAGGTAACAAATATTGACTCATATGTTTTAAAGGAGTTTATTTCAAACAAATCTCGGACAGGTTTCTTATGCGGAGTCTCTCTCTCCCCTGACTGATTAGACGCTCCGAATTCTCTTTCGGTCGGCTCAAGAGTTTGCTGTTCTTTTAAAAAAAAAAAAAAAAAAAGAGTTTGCTGTTCTACTTGCAAGATTCTCTCTCCACATGATGCCCAATCATAATCTTTATGTCACCGTGTCGGTGCGCCGCCAGCAGTCCACGTAACTCTCTCTATCTTCTCAGGCACCTCCATATCTGCCGGCGTCGCCCAATGTTTCTCTCTTGTCACTGACCACGTGATATCCTAAGATGCTCACTGCGCAGCGGCCGTAAGGTCCTCTCTCTCTCCTCCGTCAGCCGACATCTTCTGCTCAGTCAAGCTCAGCATCTGCCTCTGTCTATAGTGGCGCGCAACACTAGGCGACTCTCTCTGCTTCTTTGGATCTTCGAGCAGCCGCCACAGCTCCACACATCTCTCTGATCCACAGCGTCCAATCTCTACACCTCTGTTAGTTGTCATCTACGCGTGACTCTCTCTCTCTATATCGTTCGACGCCGTCATGAAATTTACAGCGCCGACTTCTTCTCTGTTGATCACTTCTCTCTGTCTGTCTCTAATCTGCGGTGACCATGTGCCTTTCTCTCTCTTCTATGTGATGCGCCGCTGTCGTCACGACTCGTCAGTAGCACAGATCATGTCCGCAAATCTCTCTCTACCTGCGGAGCTATCGTGCAGCCATGTTTCTCCGCCACATGCGCAGCAGCCCACTACTCTTCTCTTATCTCTATCACATGGTGTGCGCGCGCCAACTCTGGCCACTGACCGTCAATCCACATTCTCTCGTTGCCAGATCGACATGCCATCGATACTATAAGTTTTCTCTGTCTACTCCTCTAGGGACGCAGCACCGCCCATCAGGTCTGGGGCCGTCAACATCCCTCTATGCGCCGATAAGTCAATTTCTCCCTCCCTATGAAAGATGCATAGAATTGTGCCCAGCCTTCTCCGGAGTCATCTGCGCATATCTATTGCGTACTCTAATGGTCTTCAGAACAGTACTATAACGAAATTGAGTCCATCTTTATGTCAATATCAAACTAGAACAACGCTTCTCTTCATCACATGAGATACTGCGTATCCATATCTCATCCGTCACACCTCCATTAATAAACAGGCAGACCAATTTTACTCTCTCTTTCCCTCTTTATCTCTCTGCGTGGGAATCGAAAGCATAAATGAAACCAAGAACATGAACAAATTTTGAATAAGAGAAGGTGGAGAGCATACCTGGAAAGACGTTCCGCAAGGACAATCCACGGGGTAGGGAAGAAACAAATGAATTTGCTCTTATTTATAGGCCCCCCCTTGGACTCGCTTCTAGAACGTTCCCACCTCCTCAATTAACTTTCTAAATTTGGTGATATTTTAATTTTCTCTTAGACTAAGGTTTCCATTTCTCACTGGATGTTCGCAATTTAAATTGGGTTTTAGGGTTTGACCTACAGAAACCGCCATTTCCAAGGGTCCGATCTCGGGTTTTTGGTCAGGAAATTTAGGGGTTTTCTCACAGTTATCTCGAGCTCATCAATTTAATGGTTTATTTACAAATTCGGCCTAAACTCCAAGGGTTTCCAAGGGTTCAAGTTCATTTTTCATGGGATAAACCCTCACTTTCAATCAGATTCGAAGGGTCAAACTTGGGTTTTCATGGGTCAAATATCTGTTGTTTATATACACGGTCTAACACACATCTCAAACTTATTTTCGCATCGCATAATCAATTAATTCGGCCAAAATATGTACAAAATATACCACTCTTTAGTCAAAACATCACACAAATCTCATAAAATCTATGAACTTTGAAAAAAAAACAATGCACACTCCCTGCGGGATTTCATCCCGACAGCGGTAAGTGTCGTGAAGGGTTTTACAGGGGCTGGGAAAGTTTTTTCTTTGACTCAGGCAATTGAAAGAGGGGAGACAAGCTCTAGGATCACCCACATTAAGTTGAAACTTAAAATTACTTGTTAAAATTTGGAAAAAATCATCAATTGTCGTCTTCTCCCACGGTTGAGTGTCGTGATATCTAGATGTCGTGATCTCCTGTTACTGTTTAGGACTGTAACAGAGATAGACCAGTGAGCACCTCGACGAGGATTTCTTTGAATTGGCTGAATGAAATCACTTCAAACATTGTCAGCATGTAGATGACGTTGAGCTGAATCCAAGAAGCTTTGAATCACTGAATTTAGTGGAGTATTGGCTGAGATATGCCCTTGACAAGTTGACAGACTTTGGAGTAGACAATCAGTGAGCACAGAAATGAATGATGTAAATGTATCTATAAATTAACACTTGTGTACAATCCCATTGGCATGACAAGCATTGCCTAGTGGTGTAGAGACGTGTAGACTATGATGTAGTGCTTACACACACTCAATGACAGTAGACTGAAGCTCGGGAGTGATGTCTCTATCCGTGACTTTTCAAGTTCCCCTTTTATATGGAATGTGTAAGAATTTGAATTCAAATTCAAATTCTTGGCTCCTTCTAATCAAGCTTCTAAAAACTTGGAGATATTCTCTCAATCAAGTGAACTAACTTTTCCATGAATCATTTGGGTAGGTGATTACAAAAGATTCTAAGTCAAATTGACTTTTACAATGAGGTAAAGTGGTAAGTAATCACTAGCATATGTTCCTATGATTCTTCATGCATGTAGAGTCTTCATGATATCTTCCAAGCCAAATGTGTAGGCTTGTGATTTACACCAACAATAATGTACCTCGATATGCTTTGTTCTGGCATGGAAAACAGGGTTCCATGCTAACTGTATGCTGCTAAGATTATCACAATAGATAGTGATAGGCTTTTACACTTCCACACCTAAATGTGCAAGTAACATCTCTAGCCATGATGCCTCACATGCTGCCATTGTAGCACCTCTATACTCAGCCTCTGTACTCGACAAAGCAAGAGTGGGTTGCTTCTTGCTGCTCCATGTAATAGTTTCACCTCCAAGTGAGAAAAGAAAGCCACTAGTAGATCTTCTATCTGGAGTACTACCAGCCCAATCCGCATCAATGTATCCATGAACCTGCAAATCTACACCAGCTTCATAAAACAATGCATAATCCAAAGTAGCACTCACATAACGTAGAGTGCGCCTCAGAGCATCGAAATGTGGCTTCCTAGGAACCTACATAAACCAACTTTCAAGTCCAACAGTATAGCTTAAATCAGGCCTTTTAATTGTAAGATATATAAGACTTCCCAGAATTTTCCTGTACATAGTAGCATTTTCCAATGCTTCACCTGATGTAGTATCCAACTTCAAATTCTGATCTAATGGCATAGAAATTGGCTTACAACTAGCCATACCATACTTTTGTAGCATATTCAAGGCATATTGCCTTTGTGATATACCTGTTTCTGTATGTATGAACTCAATGCCCAAGAAATAGTGTAGCACACCAAGATCTTTCATGTCAAATTCCTGCATAAGAATTTGCTTTACCTCTTTGATGCTTTCTTCATTATCGCCACCTACAATCAAGTCATCAACATAAATGGCCACAATTGTGATGCCATCATCAGCCTTCCTTGCATATAGTGAGTGATCTGCATCACACATAGAGAACCCAATGCTGGTTAAGTAATCATCAATCCTTGCATGCAATGCACGAGGGGCTTGCTTCAGCCCATACAAAGCCTTTTGCAACCTGCAAACATATTATGGATGCTTTGAATCTTCATATCCTTGTGGCTGGTCCATATATACTTCTTCTTGTAACTCACCATGTAGGAAATCATTCTTCACATCCATCTGATGCAAAGTCCATCCTTTTGTTGTCTGCATGTGCCCTTCTTACTCCTGGAGTCTTCACAGAGGGCAATCCAAGTTCCTCATCAAGACTCTTTTTTGAACCACTTGAATCTCCATCAACATCTTCAAAACCTGCACATGTTTTACTACCAGCAGAAAGCTTTTCTTTATCTTTCTTGAATGTATTTGATGAATTTGTTGGACTGAAATTTCCATGCAATCTTCCACTCCATGGATTTGAGTTGGAACTATTGCTTGGTGATGCATCCGGTCCACTCAAAACTTGAGATTCTGCACTTGATTTTTCAGCATTTTCTTTGTCATTTGGTTCAAGATTTAGTCTCTTCTTTGGCATCTACATAGAAGCTTGACATTTCATCAAATACCACATCTCTGCTCACCTTCACGTGTCACGTGAGTGGGTTATAACATTTGTACCCCTTTTGCTCAAGGGAGTATCCAATGAAGACACATTTTTCTGCTTTCAGATCAAGCTTCGTCCTCAACTCATCTGGAGCATGTACATATGCAATACAACCAAAAACTTTCAGATGTGATAAGTTTGGCTTTTTACCTCTAAACGTCTCTTCAGGTGTAACTAGATTTACAGCAGCAGTTGGAGTTCTGTTCATGATGTATACAGCTGTATGCACAACTTCTACCCAATAACAATGAGGCATATTCTTCTCAGCCATCAAGGCTCTTGCTATTTCTACAATATGTCTATTTTTGCATTCAGCAATGCCATTCTGTTGTGCTGTGTACCTGCATGAAAATTGACGCTGAATTCCATGATTTTTTAGAAAACTACTGAACTCATTTGACATGTATTCACCTCCTCCATCAGATCTTAATGTCTGAATGTACTTCCCTGTCTGCTTTTCCACCATAGCTTTAAAATTCTGGAAGTGAGTGAACACCTCGCTCTTCTCTTTCATGAAATATACCCATACTTTGCCTGTATGGTCATCAATGAAAGTAACATAAAACTTGCAACCGCCCATAGATGTGGTCTTTGTTGGACCCCAAACATTGGTATGTACTACTTCTAGTACATTCTCACCAACATGCTTGTCATGTGGAAATGATGCTCTTGACTATTTACCAAATGGACATGCTGCACATACCTTTTGCATTTCTGCAACTTGAAATTTGGTAGTCCATGGACAATCTCCTTTGACTGCATCAATTTCAGCCTTTGCAAGTTTACATGTCCAATCTGTTTGTGCCACATCTCTATATCTGCAATAACTCCTATACCTTTTGTAAACATGGCTCCATTCATTTCAGGAATCTTCACATTTAAGGTGAACATCCTACCCACTTTGTTTCCTTTGGCAACCAATCGTCCATCGTGCTTGTACTCTTCTACATATAATCCATCTGCATTGAACCTAACTTGTAATGCCTGGTCAACCATTTGTCCAATAGAAACTAGATTTTTTGTTATATTTGGAACATGCAACACATCAGCAAGATGTTTTACCTTCCCATCCTCCATAGACAATGCTATGTTTCCTATATGCTCAATGAGATGCGATGTATCATCACCTATTTCAACATATCTAGGAACTGGCATTTTCTGCATACTACTAAACCATTCTGCATGACTAGTCATGTGATTTGAAGCACTTGAATCAACATACCAGTCATTATCATTCGATTTTGAAACACTAGGAGACATCGTATTCATCATGTGATGTTGAACCATAAACAACCTCTCATAATCATCTGCACTTGTGGATGCATAGTTGTTTTATTGCCTTCTGTTATTTTGATTCTTCAACCTGCAATCACGTTCAAAGTGTCCAGGTTTATCACAATTCTAGCATCCTTTACTATCATTACTTGAATCATTTCTTTGGAAATTTCAGTGACCTCTTTGGCTCCCCCTGCCTCAAAATTATCCTCTTCCTCCTGCATGATTTTGTTGTTGACCTTGGTCTTGGTTACTGTTTCCTCTTCCACTTCCAAAGCCTCTACCTCTGCCTCTTCCTCTGCTAGAGTAGAATACCTGCTCAGAACTGGGCTTTCCTTGGGAGTTTGAATCCTCACCAAGATTCTTTTCTTCAATAATCAGCATAGATACCAGATCAGCAACATTCGAAATATTTCCCTGGTTTGTATGGAAGTTCTGAACTGCTTATATGCAGCTCCTAAACCAGGAAGGCACACTTCCACCTTATCATCATAATCTACATTCATGCCAATAGATGCAAGTGACTCACATATGCTTTTGGTTTTTAGAGTTTAGTCACTTACCGACATGCTCTTCTTTTCCAATGTATGCAGCTCGTTCTTGATTTGCAATTTCCGTGCCTTTGGATTAGTCTCATACAAAGTGACCAAACTATTCCAAGCCTCTATTGGAGTCTTGGCATCCTATATGTGTCCAATCGTGCTATCCTGTATGCTAATAGATAGCCAATACATTACCTTTTGTGCTCGTTGATTCCATTCCTCATATGCTCTTAACTGGTCTGCAGTCTGATTCCTTTCTGGTAACTACGGAGCATTTTCCTTCGATGTACTTCGATGTACTTCCAGTAGCCTTTTCCCATCAAGAAATTTGTCATTCTGAATCTCCAAGCATGGAAGTTGTTCTTGTCCAGCTTATCACTCATACGCTGACTCATTCCATCTATGTTTTCCATTTTTGCAACAATTCACAACACTGCAAAACACTACAAGCAGCACTTCTGCTTGAACACTATCGCACTATGACATGACAGTTCGATCTCAGAAAAACACAGTTTTCATGTATCAACAGTACACGGAATCACTTGAAATTCTGGATCTAGAATATATGAGTGTCGCTCGAACACAAGGCAAGTTGCAGTTTCTAAAACAGACCTGGTTTTTATGTGGGCCCCATCTTGCGGGCTCAAAACGGAGGTCTTCTACCTTCACGCTGATTTTCGTAGCAAACGGAGGCCGTTTTTGAAATCACGTTTTCTCCACGCCTTGCCACGTAGTCTTCACCATCGCCTTCTCCACGAGCTCTCTATAGCCACGCTGGCTTTGATACCATGTCACGAGGAAGGAGATAAGGAAGAGAGCTCACACACACACACTCTCACTCTCAAGGAGAAGCACACACAGAGATTGAGACAAGGAAGAATGATCTTCTTCTTCTTCTATTACATAAAAGGAATGTACAAGAATGACCTAAAACAAGAATACAACAAGTGCAATATATAAAGATCAGTACATAAGGAAAAATCTAATGTCCGCGAATGAGTGAGCTGGCAAGGAACAAATGTGCTATCACTCTTAGTAGATAAATCTAATAAAGCTCAATGAAGTATCCTTGACATATACCGGTGTGACCACTATACATGTTAGAGAAACAAAAAACTCGTACGTGTCATCGTGGATCATCACATGTTGAGCTTAATATCTCAACATGTACTACCTTTCAAAAAGATATAACAATGCCTGTGCACAAACTTGAGTGCATCAAATATCTTTTTTAAGCAAAAAGGAAGCTTATGTTGTGCATAAAACATTCTTTTAGAAGGAAAATATTTCATTTCCATCCGAATTCATAGATGGATGTTTGTACTTGATAAGTGTTTCAATACATCTATGCTCTCCCATGTTGGATGTGATGGCTGGGTACAATCAGAAGATCAAGTTGGTGCTGCTAGACCTGCTTCACACCTGCCCTCTTTTCTCTTCAGATATGGTTAGGAGACTCCTTGAGCTTCCAAATGACACCAAGAAACTATATATGTGCTTTACAAAATGATTGAGTAATGACCAAATCAAAACAGATGATTTTGAACCTTCACAACTCCAAAAACTTTCTATTCTTGTATTGATACCTGCTCAGTCCTAAGCTCAGTGTGACCAGCACACTTGCAATTGGCTTAATTCCTTCTGGGAGTATTAAATTAACTTAACAAGCTACCATTAGCAAGTTAAATCACTCCAAATAACAAACTATACACTGAGCATGATCTTTAGCAAAATCAGGGACACCCCCGACTTTTCAGGAACAACACAGAAATATACCAGTGATCACTTCGACAGCGATTTCTCCCAATTGGCTGAATAGAATGACTTGAACTTTTGTAGTGTTGTAGCATGCTTTAAGCTGGTTCCAATGAGCCCTAGATCATCAAATTTGGTTCAGTAGATCTTGAGATATGCCCTGTTAAAGTTGACAGACTTGGAGGTAGTCACTCAGAGAAAAACACAGAGATAATGACTATGTGTATATGTATTGAATCTATCAAATGTACATTCCCATTGGCATGTAAAGTAATGCCCAATGGTACTCAGAGGTGTAGGCTTCAATAGTAGCTCTCACACACTCACTAATTTGCTTGGATTAGCCTCGGGAAGAGTGTAACTAGACCCGCGACTTTTACATTGACTTTTATAGGAGTTTTTTGAATGAATTTGAATTTGAATTCAAATTAAAGCTCCCTTGATTCTCTCCACTAGACTTAGGGAGATATTCTCTCAACTAGATCATCTACTTTTTCCACGACTCTAGTCTAGTAGGTGTGATTACATAATTGATTAAGTCATATTGACTTTTACATTGGGTAAAAAGTAACAATCAATTAAGCATCTGTTTCTAAGGTTCAAATGTATCCTTCATGGGTTCAAACTTTATCTTTTCAAGGGTACAATAGTCCAAGCTTTATGTTAGGTCTTCAAGGTACAAATCAAAGCCAAGTGTTAAGGCTTGTTTGCACCAACAGCTCCCCCTCAAGCCAAACACTTGCTTGAGTCTTCATCTTTAGTCTTCAATGATATCCTGTAATCCAATCATGGATTTAAACCTGCATAGCTTGCTCCCATCCAAGGCTTTTGTAAGCAAATCTGCACATTGAATATTAGTGGACACATATGATAATTGGATTTCCTTGCTAAGTAATTTCTCCCTCACATAGTGGTAATGAACCTCTATGTGCTTTGTCCTAGCATGATACACAGGATTAGCAGCTAGATGAAGTGAACTTGTATTATCACCAAATATGATAGGAGACCTTGTGTATAGGCCCAATTCTGAATAGAGTAGCTTCAACCATATTGCTTCTTGAGTAGCATTGGCTAGCCCTCTGTACTCTGCCTCAGTAGATGATAGGGCTACTGTGGGTTGTTTCTTGGATGACCAAGAAATTGGTTTATCACCTGCAAAGCATATGTAACCAGATGTACTCCTCCTGTCATCCTTACAACCTGCCCAATCTGCATCTGAGTATACCTTGATGTCAATGTCTGATGAATATGGATAATACAAACCATGATTTTGTGTTCCCTTTAGGTACTTTACTATCTTCTTGGCTGCCTCCAAATGTGGTACTCTTGGTTTATGCATAAATTGGCTAAGTACACTAACACCATATGATATATCAATCCTGGTTAAGGTAGCATAATTTAGACTACCTACCAAACTTTGATAACCTGTAATATCCTTGAGTTCTTCTCCTTCATGTGCACTGAGTTTGTGGTTGACCTCCATAGGAATGTTTGAGACTTTAGCTTCCTGCAAATTAAACTTCTTGACCATGTCCTGAATGTATTTTTTCTGAGTAATGAATATACCTGAATTTGTGTAGACCAATTCAAGCCCTAGGAAGTACTTCAATAATCCAAGATCATTGATCTTGAATTCCTTCATCATTTGACCTTTGATGTGTCTAATTCCTTGAACATCATTTCCTGTAATGATGATGTCATCAACATAGACACACAAGTATATTACCTCTGAATTGTTCTTCTTTATAAACAATGAAGTATCTGCTTTACTCATCACAAATCCTTGATCCAAGAGATAGGTTGTCAACCTATAATTCCATGCTCTAGGTGCCTGCTTCAATCCATACAGAGCTTTCTTCAATTTGCAAACATGATTTACCTTATTGGGATCCTCATAGCCAGGTGGTTGTGACATGTAGACCTCTTCAGATATCCATCCATTCAAGAATGCATTCTTTACATCCAATTGGTACATGTTCCAATTCTTGGATGCAGCTACACTCACCATAATTCTGATAGTTGGCATCTTTGCCACAGGAGAAAATGTCTCCTCATAATCAATGCCTTGGGTTTGTGCAAAACCCTTGGCTACCAACCTAGCTTTGTACCTGCTTATTGTACCATCTGAGTTCCTTTTGAGTTTGTAGATCCATCTAGATCCTATCACCTTCATGGAGTCCTTCTTGGGTACCAAGTCCCAAGTATCACTCTCCTTGAGAGCCTCCATTTCTTCATCCATTGCTTCCTTCCATTCTGGTTTAGTAATAGCTTCCTCAAATGTACCTGGTTCTTCACTTAAGATATCCTTTGCAAGATATACAGAGTGCTTGGTTACAAGTGAAGTATCATACCCATACCTAATAGGTTTCTTCTTTTCCCTTGAAGATCTCCTCATAGCCTGAGTTGAGGATTCTGGATTGTCTTCAAGTTGCTTCATCTTCATCTTCCCTTTGGATTTCCAAGCTTTGAATTCTTCAATGTTGATGGTGTCTTCATCATCTGAGCTTGTGTCTTCATTCTGAGTTGGTTCTTGCCTGACAAGCTTTGGAAAGTCTTCTTCTATATCATAAGGTAGGCTAACTTTCCTGCACTCATTATCATACCATGAATCATTTTCATCAAAGATTACATCTCTGCTTACCTTGAAGCCTTTGTTTGAGGGGTTATAGAACCTGTATCCTTTCTGATTCAAATCATAACCAATAAAGATACACTTTTCAGCCTTAGGGTCTAGCTTTCCCCTTACCTGTGAGGGAATATGCACATATGCAACACACCCAAAGATCTTGCAATGATCCAGAGATGGTCTCTTACCATGCCAAGCCTCATAGGGTGTCATTCCATCAAGTGTCTTTGATGGCAACCTGTTGATTAAGTATGTGGCAGTAGATACACTCTCTGCCCAAAGATAATTTGGTAGTTTCTTCTCATTAAGCATAGACCTAGCTGTCTCCACAATGAGTCTATTCCTTCTTTCAGCTACCCCATTTTGTTCAGGTGAGTACCTTGTGGTAATCTCCCTCTTGATGCCTCTTTCCTGCAAGAATTCTTCAAAATCATTGGAGAAGTATTCTCCACCACCATCAGACCTTAATCTCTTCAAATGTCTACCTGTTTGATTCTCTACTAATGCAAGATACTTTTTGAAACAATTAAATACTTCATCTTTATGTTTCATGAAGTACAAGACAGTCCATCTGCTATAATCATCTATAAAAGATACATAGTACCTTGACCCAGATATGGATGGCTCCTTGCTTGGTCCCCACACATCTGTATGCACCAATTCCAAGTAGTCTTCATGCATAAAACCCTTTTTGGTATATGGCAATCTGTGTGACTTACCAAACTGACAAGCCCCACATTTGTATATCATGTGTTGCTTGGATACATTAGGTATCCCAAGCACACATTGATCTCTACTCATTTGCTTTATTGTCCTTTCTCCAATGTGACCCAATCTTGTGCCACATCTCCAATTCTGATAGGGTTTGGTCCTTATAGTTGTACAAGGCAATGTTCTTAGTATCTTCAAGTTCAAAGGTAAATAGTCTACCTGATTTCTCTCCCTTGGCTATCCTTCTGAATCCATGTCTTGGATCCTCCACATAAGCACCATGTTGAGTGAACCTGACCTGTAGACCTTTTTCAACAATCTGACCTACACTCATCAGATTCTTGGTGATTGTTGGAACATACAATACTCTGCTTAGCAAATTCTGATTACCATCACTTGTTTTGACATTACCTACTTTAACCACTGAGTGTTTAGTGTCATCACCTGTCTGCACTTGGTGATTGCCTTTAGGTTCTTCCAAGTCAGAGAGTAAGGCAACATTCCCAGCTAGATGATTAGAACAACCTGAGTCAATATAGAATAAATGATCATCATTGATACCTGATTTAGATGTCATGTTCATAATCAACAAGGAATCATCTTGATCCTCTGCATAATTGTTGTAATCCTTTCTGTTTCTGTATCCTCCTTGATAATTGCCATTGTGATTGTAGCTATTGTTGTAGTTATTGTTGTAATTATTGTTGTAACCATGGTAGCCTTGAGATTGATTGAATCTGCCTCTACCTTGAGAGTATCCTCCTCTTTGGTGACCTCTTCCTCTTTGATTCTTGTAGTTCTTGTAGCATTCATCTGTAGTATGGTTAGACAAGCCACAAATATTGCATGGAGATTGATTATAGGGTCTCCCCCTACCTGACTTACCTCCTCTGCCCCTACCTCTAGATGATCTACCTCTCCCTTTATAGTTTGCTTGGGAGGTGGATCCTTCTTCATCAACTTTCTTACTTTTACCCTTATCTTTAGACTTCTTATCTGTATATAGGGCAGAGGGATTGTTACCTTTTGATTGCTCTCCATTCTTTGTGATCTTTGCTTCATGTGTAAAGAGTTGTCCAATCAGAGTGGTTAGATCAGGTGCTTGGATGTCCATGTACAAGTCCATTGCAGTGGTAAAGCTCTCCCACTTGTCATCTGCTTTGAGTCCATTGATCACTTGTCTGACTATTTGCTCTTCTTCAATTTCTTCTCCAACACTTGCAAGTTGATCTGCAATGTCTTTGACTTTGGTGACAAAATCTGAGACACATTGTTTTGATTGCTTCCTGAGAGTTGTAAACTCAATCCATAGTTGATTCTTTCTGGCTCTTGTGCTTGATGAGAAGTATGTTGACAAGGTTTCCCAAGTTTCTTGGGAAGTCTTGCAGTTCCTAACATGAGGTAGAAGGAAATCAGAGATAGAGTTTAGAAGATATGACCTTGCCAAAGCATCTTTAGCACACCATTGATTAAGTCTCTCATGCTCATCCTTTGTAGGTAGGCCTCTGGTTTTGAATGAGGGCAACTCCTCATCTCCTGATATGTATCCATACAAGCTTCTCCCTTGTAGATAGGTCTTCATTCTTAATGACCATGCCTGGTAGTTATTTCTATCCAATTTGTCAATAAAGGAAGGGAAACCATCACCCATGATTACCTTGTTTGCTCTGATACCACTGTTGGATGTGATGGCTGGGTACAATCAGAAGATCAAGTTGGTGCTGCTAGACCTGCTTCACACCTGCCCTCTTTTCTCTTCAGATATGGTTAGGAGACTCCTTGAGCTTCCAAATGACACCAAGAAACTATATATGTGCTTTACAAAATGATTGAGTAATGACCAAATCAAAACAGATGATTTTGAACCTTCACAACTCCAAAAACTTTCTATTCCTGTATTGATACCTGCTCAGTCCTAAGCTCAGTGTGACCAGCACACTTGCAATTGGCTTAATTCCTTATGGGAGTATTAAATTAACTTAACAAGCTACCATTAGCAAGTTAAATCACTCCAAATAAGAAACTATACACTGAGCATGATCTTTAGCAAAATCAGGGACACCCCCGACTTTTCAGGAACAACACAGAAATATACCAGTGATCACTTCGACAGCGATTTCTCCCAATTTGCTGAATAGAATGACTTGAACTTTTGTAGTGTTGTAGCATGCTTTAAGCTGGTTCCAATGAGCCCTAGATCATCAAATTTGGTTCAGTAGATCTTGAGATATGCCCTGTTAAAGTTGACAGACTTGGAGGTAGTCACTCAGAGAAAAACACAGAGATAATGACTATGTGTATATGTATTGAATCTATCAAATGTACATTCCCATTGGCATGTAAAGTAATGCCCAATGGTACTCAGAGGTGTAGGCTTCAATAGTAGCTCTCACACACTCACTAATTTGCTTGGATTAGCCTCGGGAAGAGTGTAACTAGACCCCGCGACTTTTACATTGACTTTTATAGGAGTTTTTTGAATGAATTTGAATTTGAATTCAAATTAAAGCTCCCTTGATTCTCTCCACTAGACTTAGGGAGATATTCTCTCAACTAGATCATCTACTTTTTCCACGACTCTAGTCTAGTAGGTGTGATTACATAATTGATTAAGTCATATTGACTTTTACATTGGGTAAAAAGTAACAATCAATTAAGCATCTGTTTCTAAGGTTCAAATGTATCCTTCATGGGTTCAAACTTTATCTTTTCAAGGGTACAATAGTCCAAGCTTTATGTTAGGTCTTCAAGGTACAAATCAAAGCCAAGTGTTAAGGCTTGTTTGCACCAACAGCTCCCCCTCAAGCCAAACACTTGCTTGAGTCTTCATCTTTAGTCTTCAATGATATCCTGTAATCCAATCATGGATTTAAACCTGCATAGCTTGCTCCCATCCAAGGCTTTTGTAAGCAAATCTGCACATTGAATATTAGTGGACACATATGATAATTGGATTTCCTTGCTAAGTAATTTCTCCCTCACATAGTGGTAATGAACCTCTATGTGCTTTGTCCTAGCATGATACACAGGATTAGCAGCTAGATGAAGTGAACTTGTATTATCACCAAATATGATAGGAGACCTTGTGTATAGGCCCAATTCTGAATAGAGTAGCTTCAACCATATTGCTTCTTGAGTAGCATTGGCTAGCCCTCTGTACTCTGCCTCAGTAGATGATAGGGCTACTGTGGGTTGTTTCTTGGATGACCAAGAAATTGGTTTATCACCTGCAAAGCATATGTAACCAGATGTACTCCTCCTGTCATCCTTACAACCTGCCCAATCTGCATCTGAGTATACCTTGATGTCAATGTCTGATGAATATGGATAATACAAACCATGATTTTGTGTTCCCTTTAGGTACTTTACTATCTTCTTGGCTGCCTCCAAATGTGGTACTCTTGGTTTATGCATAAATTGGCTAAGTACACTAACACCATATGATATATCAATCCTGGTTAAGGTAGCATAATTTAGACTACCTACCAAACTTTGATAACCTGTAATATCCTTGAGTTCTTCTCCTTCATGTGCACTGAGTTTGTGGTTGACCTCCATAGGAATGTTTGAGACTTTAGCTTCCTGCAAATTAAACTTCTTGACCATGTCCTGAATGTATTTTTTCTGAGTAATGAATATACCTGAATTTGTGTAGACCAATTCAAGCCCTAGGAAGTACTTCAATAATCCAAGATCATTGATCTTGAATTCCTTCATCATTTGACCTTTGATGTGTCTAATTCCTTGAACATCATTTCCTGTAATGATGATGTCATCAACATAGACACACAAGTATATTACCTCTGAATTGTTCTTCTTTATAAACAATGAAGTATCTGCTTTACTCATCACAAATCCTTGATCCAAGAGATAGGTTGTCAACCTATAATTCCATGCTCTAGGTGCCTGCTTCAATCCATACAGAGCTTTCTTCAATTTGCAAACATGATTTACCTTATTGGGATCCTCATAGCCAGGTGGTTGTGACATGTAGACCTCTTCAGATATCCATCCATTCAAGAATGCATTCTTTACATCCAATTGGTACATGTTCCAATTCTTGGATGCAGCTACACTCACCATAATTCTGATAGTTGGCATCTTTGCCACAGGAGAAAATGTCTCCTCATAATCAATGCCTTGGGTTTGTGCAAAACCCTTGGCTACCAACCTAGCTTTGTACCTGCTTATTGTACCATCTGAGTTCCTTTTGAGTTTGTAGATCCATCTAGATCCTATCACCTTCATGGAGTCCTTCTTGGGTACCAAGTCCCAAGTATCACTCTCCTTGAGAGCCTCCATTTCTTCATCCATTGCTTCCTTCCATTCTGGTTTGGTAATAGCTTCCTCAAATGTACCTGGTTCTTCACTTAAGATATCCTTTGCAAGATATACAGAGTGCTTGGTTACAAGTGAAGTATCATACCCATACCTAATAGGTTTCTTCTTTTCCCTTGAAGATCTCCTCATAGCCTGAGTTGAGGATTCTGGATTGTCTTCAAGTTGCTTCATCTTCATCTTCCCTTTGGATTTCCAAGCTTTGAATTCTTCAATGTTGATGGTGTCTTCATCGTCTGAGCTTGTGTCTTCATTCTGAGTTGGTTCTTGCCTGACAAGCTTTGGAAAGTCTTCTTCTATATCATAAGGTAGGCTAACTTTCCTGCACTCATTATCATACCATGAATCATTTTCATCAAAGATTACATCTCTGCTTACCTTGAAGCCTTTGTTTGAGGGGTTATAGAACCTGTATCCTTTCTGATTCAAATCATAACCAATAAAGATACACTTTTCAGCCTTAGGGTCTAGCTTTCCCCTTACCTGTGAGGGAATATGCACATATGCAACACACCCAAAGATCTTGCAATGATCCAGAGATGGTCTCTTACCATGCCAAGCCTCATAGGGTGTCATTCCATCAAGTGTCTTTGATGGCAACCTGTTGATTAAGTATGTGGCAGTAGATACACTCTCTGCCCAAAGATAATTTGGTAGTTTCTTCTCATTAAGCATAGACCTAGCTGTCTCCACAATGAGTCTATTCCTTCTTTCAGCTACCCCATTTTGTTCAGGTGAGTACCTTGTGGTAATCTCCCTCTTGATGCCTCTTTCCTGCAAGAATTCTTCAAAATCATTGGAGAAGTATTCTCCACCACCATCAGACCTTAATCTCTTCAAATGTCTACCTGTTTGATTCTCTACTAATGCAAGATACTTTTTGAAACAATTAAATACTTCATCTTTATGTTTCATGAAGTACAAGACAGTCCATCTGCTATAATCATCTATAAAAGATACATAGTACCTTGACCCAGATATGGATGGCTCCTTGCTTGGTCCCCACACATCTGTATGCACCAATTCCAAGTAGTCTTCATGCATAAAACCCTTTTTGGTATATGGCAATCTGTGTGACTTACCAAACTGACAAGCCCCACATTTGTATATCATGTGTTGCTTGGATACATTAGGTATCCCAAGCACACATTGATCTCTACTCATTTGCTTTATTGTCCTTTCTCCAATGTGACCCAATCTCTTGTGCCACATCTCCAATTCTGATAGGGTTTGGTCCTTATAGTTGTACAAGGCAATGTTCTTAGTATCTTCAAGTTCAAAGGTAAATAGTCTACCTGATTTCTCTCCCTTGGCTATCCTTCTGAATCCATGTCTTGGATCCTCCACATAAGCACCATGTTGAGTGAACCTGACCTGTAGACCTTTTTCAACAATCTGACCTACACTCATCAGATTCTTGGTGATTGTTGGAACATACAATACTCTGCTTAGCAAATTCTGATTACCATCACTTGTTTTGACATTACCTACTTTAACCACTGAGTGTTTAGTGTCATCACCTGTCTGCACTTGGTGCTTGCCTTTAGGTTCTTCCAAGTCAGAGAGTAAGGCAACATTCCCAGCTACATGATTAGAACAACCTGAGTCAATATAGAATAAATGATCATCATTGATACCTGATTTAGATGTCATGTTCATAATCAACAAGGAATCATCTTGATCCTCTGCATAATTGTTGTAATCCTTTCTGTTTCTGTATCCTCCTTGATAATTTCCATTGTGATTGTAGCTATTGTTGTAGTTATTGTTGTAATTATTGTTGTAACCATGGTAGCCTTGAGATTGATTGAATCTGCCTCTACCTTGAGAGTATCCTCCTCTTTGGTGACCTCTTCCTCTTTGATTCTTGTAGTTCTTGTAGCATTCATCTGTAGTATGGTTAGACAAGCCACAAATATTGCATGGAGATTGATTATAGGGTCTCCCCCTACCTGACTTACCTCCTCTGCCCCTACCTCTAGATGATCTACCTCTCCCTGCATAGTTTGCTTGGGAGGTGGATCCTTCTTCATCAACTTTCTTACTTTTACCCTTATCTTTAGACTTCTTATCTGTATATAGGGCAGAGGGATTGTTACCTTTTGATTGCTCTCCATTCTTTGTGATCTTTGCTTCATGTGTAAAGAGTTGTCCAATCAGAGTGGTTAGATCAGGTGCTTGGATGTCCATGTACAAGTCCATTGCAGTGGTAAAGCTCTCCCACTTGTCATCTGCTTTGAGTCCATTGATCACTTGTCTGACTATTTGCTCTTCTTCAATTTCTTCTCCAACACTTGCAAGTTGATCTGCAATGTCTTTGACTTTGGTGACAAAATCTGAGACACATTGTTTTGATTGCTTCCTGAGAGTTGTAAACTCAATCCATAGTTGATTCTTTCTGGCTCTTGTGCTTGATGAGAAGTATGTTGACAAGGTTTCCCAAGTTTCTTGGGAAGTCTTGCAGTTCCTAACATGAGGTAGAAGGAAATCAGAGATAGAGTTTAGAAGATATGACCTTGCCAAAGCATCTTTAGCACACCATTGATTAAGTCTCTCATGCTCATCCTTTGTAGGTAGGCCTCTGGTTTTGAATGAGGGCAACTCCTCATCTCCTGATATGTATCCATACAAGCTTCTCCCTTGTAGATAGGTCTTCATTCTTAATGACCATGCCTGGTAGTTATTTCTATCCAATTTGTCAATAAAGGAAGGGAAACCATCACCCATGATTACCTTGTTTGCTCTGATACCACTGTTGGATGTGATGGCTGGGTACAATCAGAAGATCAAGTTGGTGCTGCTAGACCTGCTTCACACCTGCCCTCTTTTCTCTTCAGATATGGTTAGGAGACTCCTTGAGCTTCCAAATGACACCAAGAAACTATATATGTGCTTTACAAAATGATTGAGTAATGACCAAATCAAAACAGATGATTTTGAACCTTCACAACTCCAAAAACTTTCTATTCCTGTATTGATACCTGCTCAGTCCTAAGCTCAGTGTGACCAGCACACTTGCAATTGGCTTAATTCCTTTTGGGAGTATTAAATTAACTTAACAAGCTACCATTAGCAAGTTAAATCACTCCAAATAACAAACTATACACTGAGCATGATCTTTAGCAAAATCAGGGACACCCCCGACTTTTCAGGAACAACACAGAAATATACCAGTGATCACTTCGACAGCGATTTCTCCCAATTGGCTGAATAGAATGACTTGAAATTTTGTAGTGTTGTAGAATGCTTTAAGCTGGTTCCAATGAGCCCTAGATCATCAAATTTGGTTCAGTAGATCTTGAGATATGCCCTGTTAAAGTTGACAGACTTGGAGGTAGTCACTCAGAGAAAAACACAGAGATAATGACTATGTGTATATGTATTGAATCTATCAAATGTACATTCCCATTGGCATGTAAAGTAATGCCCAATGGTACTCAGAGGTGTAGGCTTCAATAGTAGCTCTCACACACTCACTAATTTGCTTGGATTAGCCTCGGGAAGAGTGTAACTAGACCCGCGACTTTTACATTGACTTTTATAGGAGTTTTTTGAATGAATTTGAATTTGAATTCAAATTAAAGCTCCCTTGATTCTCTCCACTAGACTTAGGGAGATATTCTCTCAACTAGATCATCTACTTTTTCCACGACTCTAGTCTAGTAGGTGTGATTACATAATTGATTAAGTCATATTGACTTTTACATTGGGTAAAAAGTAACAATCAATTAAGCATCTGTTTCTAAGGTTCAAATGTATCCTTCATGGGTTCAAACTTTATCTTTTCAAGGGTACAATAGTCCAAGCTTTATGTTAGGTCTTCAAGGTACAAATCAAAGCCAAGTGTTAAGGCTTGTTTGCACCAACATCCCATATAACTTTTATTAATTTGCATCAATATTATAAAAAATGATGATTACTAATATGCTTTAATGATAATAAAATGCACTATACATGAAAGCAAAGAGGAAAAATAGGTATTGAGATGAAACATTAAATTGGAAAAATACTTATCTCACAATTAAGCTACATCCTTCCATTTTCCAACAGAAGAGCTACACTTTTATGGTTTCTTCAACAGAAACAAATATTCGTCTTCTTCTATCCCTCAATCCTTAGGATGGCTTCATAGCATGACTTTGCAAGTCTCCAAACACATCACTTTTAAAGAAGATAGCCTTCTTCTTTGATTCCATGAAAAGTATCATACTGCAAAATTTCATGAATCCTCCAAAGAAAAAGAGAATGAAATCATCTTAGTCAAAAATAATGACTTCGAATTCTATCTTGTGTTCGATGGTGTATGCATCTTATTTCATCGTGCATTGTAGCTTCACGAATAGTCAATTCCTTCCTATGTGGTGAGGTAGCAGGTTCAAAGCTTGTGAACCTCCATTCTTTCTGCACACAATCTTTTGCTTTTGAACAGTCAATTCCTTCCTATGTGGTGAGGTAGCGGGTTCAAAGCTTGTGAACCTCCATTCTTTCTGCACATAATCTTTTGCTTTTGAAAATTGAAAAAGAAACTCAGTATAACTATTTCGTTTTTCTTTTTTTTAAATGGAGGTTCGGCCAAAGGCCTACTCCTCCAAGCTTTAACTTTGAAATTCTAGTTGTACAAGGAAGGGCATAGTACCCATGGGACCCCCCTTATCCCACAAAAACAGGAGTTTACATAGTTAGATTAAATTGCGGTCATATCTACCACAGGGCAAGACAAATAGTGGCACATCAGCCACAAGGTACAACTTTCCAAATTAATCATGTCCCTTACATGGGGCCTGTGGGGGTTGGACCCTCGCCCCCACCTCAAGAGACAAGAGGCTCAACCACCAGGACAAGCAGCCTAGGACAATATAACTATCTAGTTGAATCTCTACCATGTCGCATGCATTACTACCAGGTGCGATGATTAATCTAAATTACTTTTTTGTGGAGGTGATGAGTTCAGATCACGGCTGCTGCAGTAACTCGAAGCCGTGTGATTTTTTATTTTTAATACTTCATTGTTTGGTTTGATCCGAAGATGGCGCCAAAAACTAAAACAATAAAGTAAATTACATACTCTTCTTCTCAAAGATAAAGATTACATGGGGAACGTGATTAGCTCAATCGAATGCTTTTGAGTGAAGGCAGGTTCGGATCTTGCACGTAACAATCGTGATATGTCTTTTTTTTGTTACACAGAGCGATTTGGGAGGGACAAAAGACGCACCCGAGAGGTTAAAGAAAAGAAACTACATGTGAGAATGATCTTAAAAAATTATGGAGAATAACACATGAGATGATCATGTCCAATATCTTGAAGGTCTCCATGAGAGCTTATGAGGAAGATGATGAGCTATTGAAGGTCTCCATGGGAGCTTGTCTGGAGCTCTGATACCAATGCAAGAGAATGAGTTAACTTGAGTTAGAAGGTTCTAGAGCTCCTTGGGCAAAAGGCACTCTCCCCATGCTACCATGGGGGTTGAACCCAAGACCTACTCCTCCACAACCTTGTTTGAGAAAGCATATGAACTTATGGTTAAGTCGAATCTTGAGATCATGACAAAACAGTGTCCGATTTCAGATATGTATGAACCGATCGGACCCTTATATCATAGACCTACTTTATTACATTTGCAAGCGGGAAACCTTGGGTAGCACTTGATTCAGTGTTCAAGATATCGAACATGGGTGAGAACAAGGTTCAAGATACTAAGGTTGAGAACAAGGTTCAAGACACCAAGGTTACGAACAAGGTTCAAGAAACTATGCAAGGTTGAGGGCATAAATTCAAGGGTACCAAGGGAGTTCAAAAACTGATCACCGAGGCTAGAGGAATACATGAGTAGATCATTCAGGACAATGATCAACTAAGGGGGGGAAGAATGTAATAAAGTGATAGGTAGGAGATGGTTGAACTACACCCTTGAAAGATAGGAGATGGTTGAACTACACTCTAAGAGGGAGGATCGCGAAGTAAGTCTCAACCATGGCTTTGGGGCAAGTGGTTAGCCCATCACATTCCTAACTAAGAGGTTGTGAGTTCAAATCTCCTAAAGTTTGTTACACAAAACTCCACCCACCCTCCATTTCTTGTGCTCCATATAACACCATGGATCTCACCAACAAAAGCCATTATAGATAGAGCATTCTAGAAGGATTAACTGCAGCTCAACATGTGCATCGGCATGCTCATTACATACATTGTGGATATGTAACCCTTAAGTAAGTGAAACAACGACGTGCATGTTTGTGGATGTGCATGTTTGTAGAACAATGATGCGCATGTTGGATCTATGTAGTTAGATAGTCTAATTCCCATAAGACAATATTCACCAAAATTACAACATAATCGGGGATAAATGATGCCACACACACACATACGGTAGAGCACCCATGAAACCCTATAATTATCCGGAACAAGAACTAGCATATAATCGTAGTTACTTTTTGAAAATGGACAGATTACTATTGACAATATAAACCGCAAGCACAAGTCTTTTAGCCATGGCATAAAATCCCAGGTATTCAAGGACAAATTAAGTGTTCTGGTAAGTCATTGAAAGAGATATGAAGAGGAAGGAAATCTTCCATCTGATTCTTTTGCAAAAAGGAAGGATCCTCCTTGAACATGAAAAATGACAGTTGAACATGCACACTGTAGATCTCAAACTGCAGTAGAGACCCGACCCAGAGCAGCGCTCATGGGGAAGGAGAGAGCCTAGAGGAGGTCAACAGGAGCTATACCCTCTTTAACACAACCTGGCAGCGACAATGACCAGGCGCAAACGAAGAATGGAAATGATTATTGTAGTGTTGTTGGCATCCCACTTGGAGCCGCACTGGTGTCAAACCTGATGGAAAGTGCATGGGCGCACAACGGTGCTACAGCAATGAGAACAAGAGGGACTGACAGCATGAGATCGAGAGCGTCCCACAGGCCATGGAGATCGAGAGCGCCCGACAACTTATGGAATGGGAAGGGGGATTTTCATGATAAAGTGCCAGTAAAGTGAAAGTTAGTGAGCTATTGTTATCACGCTCTATGTTTCTTAGGACATTAAAACAGTTCTTTACGAGAAATCGTGATTCGAGGTACCTCAAAGGTGGCTTGATGATACAGAAAGGATGAGGATAATGGCATGAACCATTAGTGATCTCCAACAAAGGTGAGCAAGACTTCACCAGCAACGTCAACGCGAGAGAATGGTTTTTTTTCAAGGAGACAACCAAAATATGGCCTTTCACCTTCGAAATTTTCTTCATCATGCTTCACCGATATACAGGAAAACCATGCACCATTGAATCATGTCTACGTAAACTCTACATTATAAAACGAAATCTCATCAGCCTAGGAGGACGTTTCTATCCGCCCATCCTCCAATGTTGAAGGAAAATACAGAGAAATGGATGGAAGAAGAAGGGTCAAATACAGGAAACGGATAATTATGAGAGTTTATGCAAGCTACAATGTCGCTTGCTGGGGCAACCATGGAAGGCTTCATGTCTATGGCGACATTTGAAGAAGATGGATAGAGGCAACATAAAAGTCCAAACAAAGCGCCCACTGCAATACTTACAAAGATCGGTGCGTCATCATACTCATCCATTGAAACCTGATCTGTATCATGTAGTCCCAGCTTTAACCATGAATTTGTGGAAACCATCGCGGATGATGGCTCAACAAATTTAACTATCTTGTTACATCTTTTGAGCCTTCCTCCAACAATCTCCCCTGAGAAAACCTCGTGCTCATGATATGACGCAGAAAAAGCCTCCACATCACAGGAATACACTCTATAGAGTTTGTAATACAGCCTGTTACGCAGCATAAACATGTCCACTGTCTTATGCTCCCAGCAAACAACGCCAACAGTTGGAGGTAGTGTGGAAGGAACCATTCTCTACAAGAGACATTTGAGCGTCTGATAAACGATATCAGAGAAAACACACAACACATCCAATACTTAATGGAATAAATTTGGAATGTTCCCATATGTGGATTGATCCATAACAATTAAGTATGCATGCATGCATAAAAGCGTATCTATGGAGTTCTTTTTGACGAACTGTACTTATATGTTTCCTATTTTGTACCAAGCATCACACTACATTCCCATACAAAGGATAATTTTTTACGTTTGCTGATAGTTTCAACACTAAAGAATGTGTATGTGTTGTGTGAGGGGTTTCTGCATCGTGTTAACTGCGGCTGCGGTGTACCACTTTCAGAAGTGTAATTTGGACATTTAGAGAAGCTTATTTTCACTTCAGAGGCTGCGGCTTAAGAAACACAAATGATCTACATAGGAACGGCCCGGACGAAGACATAAGAACAAAATCATTTAGAATTTGACAGAAAATTTTGCCACAAAGAAGCATAGCAGATGCATCTACAATGCCAAAAATCCCATGAAAGCAATGATGCAAAAAGCTAAAGGAGTTCATGAGCAAGGCGGGTTAGGACAATGAAACGGGAGGTGAGAAATGATGAGATAGAACGAACCTTTTCGAAGTAGCTCTAGTAGATCCGAGCGACCTCTACGGTATTGAGAGCGTTTGGATCAGATCCTATTCGTATCCCGGCGACGGCGAAGCTCGGCGGCGTATCGGGACTGTAATAGTGAGCCTGAGAAGGTGCCAATGCATCTATTCTTCCGCCAATCTTCTTCTGAGAGAGTGCATACCACCATTCATGAGCCCGTCGATGAATATCTGCAGGATATGAAATGCTTTTATGCAAAGTTTGATGGACAAGTGAATTATTCGTGCCGATAGAGGAGTGGTTGTAAGCAATAGGTAAAGGGGGAGCAGATGGTTCTAGTCGGCTTGGCTGAGAAGGACCTCCGAGTGCGGCGACAGATACGTGATGGAGACTCGAGGGAGAAGACGCAGATCGATAGAGATAGTTCGAGGTACCGCATATGTCGTGGATCGGCGTCGTGACGATCATGGTATAGTAATAGTTGTGGCTTTCATGCCGAGCATTCACTTGATTTTGCAGTGCCTCCGGCTTCTTCTTCCGTTTTCTTTTCTTTCGGTCATCGAAATAGCGCTTTGCTTCAAAGATGAGCGGCAAGCCTTGTAATACCACCCCAATGAGTCCCAGCACTTCGGCCATAGCAGGACGCGCAATGTTCCGCAGACGAAAAGGTCCCTATATATTGGTGGCTGATCACCGTGTGGGTTTCATCGCTGGGCAGGGAGGCCGAGGATGGATGTCTATCAACGCCGATTGATACGAGCTGCTCACGCCTGCTTCAAACAGGACATATCGATGGTCCGTGCTGCCTCAAACAATAGAACTCTGTGGTTTCTACTGCATATGGGCGTTGAGAAGCTCTTCCAAGAATTTTTCAAAGATTCCATTTGAGAGTGCCTGTCCATGATCAATCTTCGAATCCCGAAATACCGGGGAGCAAAATTTTCCGGATGCAGTATTCATTCTCAAAAATGGTATTGATGTCCGGTAGCGCACTTGGTTGAACTTTGACTTCTTCAAGCAGAGGTCCAAGCTTCAAGTTTTGGGCTCGACATGTATGGCTTTAGCTAGTTAAACCAATTGTAATGTTATAACTTTGTCTAATCCCTGTTTTGTGGAATACAGGTCCCCGCGGATACTATACCCATTCACTTGTACAATTGCACTTTCAAAGTTAAAGCTCAAGGGAGTAGGCTTTGGCTGAACCTCCATTTTAAAAAATTGTAAAGAAAGTTGATATATCTTACAAGTGAGACTTGAATCTAGGCATTCTATCCCACGGGGCTCAATGCATACTACTACACCACACTTGTGGATCTGCATTCCTTTCTTGCATTCGATCTTGTACATGTTTTTTTTTAAAGAGAATTTAATCGAAGCTTAATTTCTCTTGCTTGAATTCCTTGAAACAATAATTGCACAAGTGAACATACATACTACCTATGGAACCCTTCCTATCTCACAAAGCAGAGGTTAACACTGCCCGAAGGTGATACAATGATGACAATCTGAAAACAATAAATAAATTTCCACTTGCCTAAGGTGCAATACATGTCAACCATAGTTAGCAATGGTTCAACTCCTACCTCTCACTCAAGAGGCAAGAGCTCAAAGTAGCTGAACCAATGCGAGTCGACATCTTCCACATGTTCGTCTTGATCGCCCTTATAAACTTAATGCAATTGAAATCATATATTGAAGATTCTAATGACACTTCATACAAGTGAATTCGGAGAGAGTAACTATGTTTCGTGTACGTTTAAAGTCACGTGTAGGAATCCAAAATTCCATAAATCCAAAAGGAGTTTAGGTTTTGAAAATAAGTTTAATAGTCATTTAATGCACTTTTGTGAGTGTACATCAAAGTCCATTTAATGCATTTTGTGAGTCGTAAATCAAAATCAAATGTCCACGTCCTATAGGCGGATTTGTTTGGCATTGGCCTCTTGAAGTGGAGGTCCAATGTTCAATCCTCGGGTTGGACATCTAAAGGCTTATGCTAGTTCAACCTAGTGGAAACTCAGGTGTAACCTAGTCTAACCCCTACTTTGTGGCATGTGGGGAGGTCCAATAGGTACTATGCCTACTCACCTGTACATTTGTACTTTCAAAGTTAAAGCCAGGAGATTAGGTGCCTATCGAGCCTCCAGTAAAAAAAATAAAAATCAAATGGTTAGACTGTTTGAGGGGTGTCCATGGTAGCCATTAGGGGTTGAACCCTCGTCCTTCTTCTAAGAGGTAGAGGAACCAATGAGTTATGCTAATGCTCATGGAATGTACACATATGCCTCTAGGCTATTCACATCGTTGTTGCCATTTGGGCTATTCAAATTAACTAGTTGAGCCTTCTGCCTAGTTTAAACCAGTTATCTCAATTGGCCTTAGGGCCGCTCCCTTCCCCAACTCTACCTTAGTAGGAGTTTGAGATCTATATCGTGGCAATGCCAAGTGTCTAGCCACTTCTTTGTGGGATAGGGGGGTTCCATGGATGTTATGCCTTCCATCACTTGTAGCTTTCAATTAAATCAAGCATAACCAGAAGACCATATCTCAATAATCAAACTTCCTTTTAAAAAGAAATCAAATTGTTAGTCCTCGTGTGGGGCAATAGTTTGGCCATGCTAGGGTATAAGGGGCACTCTCTAGTCATTCAAGCTTGAATGCTAAGGCCTTTAGCCTGTCTAGACTTCAGCCCTCTAGTGCTCTTCATGTATTCAAACCTACATGCACACCTCATTGTACACGGCCTTTGAATAAACTTCATTGTAACTAGCCTTCGGGCTCCATCAAATGAGCTTTCTTATCTAGCCTTAGGGTCGCCCCTTCCCAAGCTCTCCTTTGATGGGCCTTTGAGCTCTATAATTAGCACCAAATCATACATCTAACTCCTTCTTCGTGGGATATGGGGGAGGGGAACGGGGTGCCATGGTTAGTAAGTCTACCTTCACTTTCATTTTCAATCAATACAAGTGCATCTAGGAGACTAGGCTGCTAGCCTAACTCCCTTTTAAAAATCAAACATTGGATACTAGGAACATTAGTGGAATCGAGTTGACGCTAGGGTCATGAGGGAGAAGCGGCAAGGGACCAACCGGGACTCTTTGGGGGGGATGGGGTGATAGGTGGTGAATAATTTGGCAATGAAGGAGAAGAGGGTTTAGGAGACGAGGGATCTGGGTTGGCAACTTTAAAAGTGGCACTCGCACTAGTCTATGGTAGAGGAGAGGGTGGTGGGGTAGGCATGGATGCATCAAGAATTTGCTAATCTGAGGGAGGAAGAGGGTATGTCAGAATAGGCTAATCAAGAGGTCGTTGCATAGAATCGGAGGGTGAGTGAAAGGATTCCTGGAAGAAAATGGTATCGGGATCACTGTAGTTAGATTTCAACTCGATCCGACAAGTAGAGGGATAGTAGCAGAAGTCTAGGTGGCCATGGTGTCAGTGGTGTGCTCAGAATCCAAGGAATTAGAGTTGTACACTTGATGGAGGTGCTTGGTCCATCCGAAGATGAGGCTGACATTCTCCTCATCTTCCATGGTATGCAAGGCAGGAGGTACCAAGATGCGAGGGATCAGTAAGAAAAAGACTTGGATGGAAAACTATCTAGGATACAAAATGGATAGGAGATATGGGAGACGTGTTCAGGTGGCGTTGGTTTGTTGTAGTTGTTTTACCATTTGTTTTCATTCACAATGGATGTGGTTGAAAAGAAAACCCATGTGGTTGACTGACTGTTGGGTAGAGGTAGTGATGAGAGAATAAAATTGCCTAGATATGCCATAGGAGTGATGTTGCATGTTCATGGCCACAACTAGGAATTGGAAGATGAAACCCTCCAATTCTAGGTGGCATCTAATGGCAAACTTGTTAAAGTTGTGCCAAGGAAAGAGCTGCTCCATAGTAGCAAGGAAGAGAGGTTTGACATGAGTGAAGCCCTTCGTAGAAAGATGGAACCACTCACCCACTTTGGTGGGAGTGGTGCGGATCTTAGCACCATTCAAAGGTATGGTCCAAAAGATTGTGGAGGGGGACTCAACAACGATAAACCATGCAATGCTCTCTGCTATGGGGTGCATATCAGTGGCATCATGCAGAAGGAGCATGAAGGTATTAAGGTGGTGGGGATTTAGGTATTGCAGGCTGGTGTCAGAGAATACTGCAGATAGGGGTTCAAAGGGAGCTAGGGCTTCCATTATTGTAAGAGCGCAATAACAAGTAAAGGATCAAAGGAATACAAAAACAAGAATGGAGAAAACAAACAATGATAGAGAATAGAGCGTTGGTATATAAACATAAAAGAAAGCATCATAGGGGCAATGAAAAAGGGAATAATGTGTGCAATACAAGAGATGGTGGAGTAATCATCATGCAAAATTATTCACTCATGGGTGACATATTAGAAGTTTTTACATGTGATAGGGGGCCAAAAAATCCATCACATTGACCCATTGATAGGATTTCTAATTGTTACTCCAATAAGTGTCTAGAATTCAAACATTCTTGGACCAACCTAAGAAAAAACACATTAAGGACCAAACCACCGAACTTTGAATTTCCTAGCAGTTGAATCCAATTTTGAATTATAAAAGAGTACCAATTGTCCGTCGTGAAAGATCAGGGTTTTGAGGAAGCACTCATGGGTGCGGGCTTGTATTTACATCAATAAGAAGCTTTCAAAATGCTACTCTTTCAAGGCACAAAGTCCATCAAGTCAAGAATAGAGGGAGTCCTTGAGAAGGATCTTCTAGTTAATATAGACTGGGAACAATAATTTCCATAGGCGTAATGGATTCCAGACTGTAGAGGAGTTTGAAGGGAGCACATGCTATGGCAATTTTATAAGTGTGCAATAGGCCCACAAGATAGTAAGGAGTAACTACTCCCATCACTCAGGACAATCCACAATCAGCTTCTTCAACATAGTCACCAATGTTTTAGTAATACTTTCTACTCATCCATTAGCATGAGGGTAATATGACATACTAAATTCATGAATGATTAGAAATCCCAGAGTGAGGTCCATAATTAGATCATTCACAAAATGTGTGCCAAGATCGAAGAAAATATCCAAGGGGAGACCAAAATGTGGAAAAACATCACATGTCAAACAGCAAGCAACCACCAAAGCAAAAGCTGATTTGATAGCCCAAGCTTTTGCCCAACTAGTCACATAGTTTGTATAGGTAAGTATATACTGATTATTAGTAGGGATGATAGGTTCAGTGATTGGTCCAATAAAATTGATTTTCCACTTTTGGAAGGGTTCGAAAGGTAGAACGGGTTAGAGGGGAAATGAGAATGTAGCATGCATTGACCCGTGCTCTAGTAAAGATCACATGCCTAAACATAGTGGTAGGTGTCCTCTAAATAGTTGGCCACCATAATCCACTTTGCAGAAGCTTCATGTATGTAGGCATGGTTGAAAAGTGACCACCATTTGGGTCGAAATGATCTAAGGCTAGAACAGAGAGAACCTCTTTTGTTGGGACACACCAGAGCCAAGTGTCTAAATTTTTTGCCCAAGCACTCTCTTTTTGTGACTAAATAATTTCGCTCAGCAAGTACCAACCGTCGCCTAGCATAATATGCATGATGATACCTTTTATCCTTGAGCTGCATCAAGATGCTGCCAATAGATTTATCAAATGCATCTATAAAAACATGGAAAGGTAGATCCCACTACGATGCTTGGGGGATGGATGCTTGGGTCATTAACTACTTCAATCTAAGAAAGCTTGTTTGACATTCTTCTATCCAATTAAACTTGCGAGCGGCTACCATGGTTAAGTGGGTAAGAGAAATGTGAGATGTGTGAGATAGCAAAGATGATGACCATGCCATCATATTTGGTTGAGAAAGCATAGAACGTGATTTCGAGGGTGGTGCAATGAGAATTGCATGAACTTTAACAAAGTCTACTTTTGTACCTTGGTGAGAGATGACATGTCCCAACACTTTACCACAGGACACCGCAAAAATGGATTAATCTAGATTTAGGCATAATGGGTATCCTCAGCACTTCAGGAAGCAAAGTCATAAATGCTGCAAGTGATCACTTTGTCACCTGATACCAAAAATTCATCAAGAAACACTCACATGAATCTAGTCATGTAAGGAGAGAAAATATCTTGTATACATTTTCAAAAGGTATTATGGGTATTCCTTAGGCCAAACCACATAACCATGCAGGCAAAAACTCCCCAATTTGTGATAAAATTCATCTTAGGTACATCCTCTATTGCCATACGAACTTGATTATAGCCATTGTACCCATTCAAGAAAGAGTATATTTCATGACCTATGACTTCGTCTAGCATGTTGTCAAGGAAGGGTAATGGGAAAGGATTAGGTATAGTGGTTGCATTCAGTTTTCGGTAGTCCATGAAAATTCTCAATTGCTTATTTTTCTTTGGTACAATCACAATAGCCAAAATCCACTCTACATGTTCAATAAAACAGTAAACTCGACTCTTAGACTATCAATTTCCTCCTTAACTTGTTTGGCATAGTTAGGATTTTTTGCTTCGCTAGATAAGAATCTAGTTTGAGTACGACCCAGTGTCGATAGATGCAAGGAGCTAACCCCTTCATATCCTTATCATCCCAAGCAAAGACATCGATAGACTCAGTCAAAAGATTCCATAGGTCTCGACGGAAAGGTTGTTCCAGAATATGATTTATTTTAACAAGTCGGTGATTAACATCACCACTGAGATGACAAGTTATTAGTTGGTCATCCCATACATATGATTAGTAGCCTAGGTGATCCTCTTAGCCTTTATACATTTTTGGTGGAGATCAGATAATTGCACTTCACCCTCAAGGGATTCTTCTACTTTGACAAAACTCAAGTGGACATCACAAGATGCTAGAGACCATTGGTCTAACACATGTTGTAAATCAATTGTGCCCAATGATTATGAGTCTTGATTGGTAGTGAGAAATGCCATTTTTTCATCATCTAACATATCTTCTAGCATGTTGACAAGCTTTGCCACATAAGGGCGAGCATGAATCTCAACAAGGTGTGAAATCATCAAGAGGGATGATGTACTTATGGTGATTACATTTAAAGATTAATTTGTGGGAGGACCAATCCTACAGAACTTTGGCTTGCTTCAGCCATGGTATGCCAAACATCAAATTTTAATCAAGGCATGATTTAGGTAGATTAATAAAAAAAAGAGACATGTGGAAGACAGCCTCTTGTAGTGGAATGAGAATATTTTGGACAAGTCCTATCGGATGCACGCACGACTCATCAACCATGCATACAAAGAGTTTAGAGGTTCGATATTATTCCACCCCAATTTCTTACACAGGGCTACACTTGCTATATTCACTCCTAAGCCACCATCAATCAAAACCTTAGATATACAATGATTCTTATACCACATAGTAATTAAAGGAACCACATGATCCATTGGTGTGTCTAGTTCTAGATGAATGGTTGTTGTAGACGGTGTCGTAATCTATTCAACTCCTACATACTCCTAAAATTGTTGTTGGATACCATGAACTAATGTGAGTAGTTAACCCAATGGCAAGTTTAAAGGTGCTCGGTTAAGAATATCTTGTCCCCAATATTGGTAGTTTCTTTTGGTGGTGTCTCTTTTATAGGTGTTGATTGTTGGAACATCAAGCTTACACTATGCTTGAGGTGGATTCCATCTACATCAAAGGCTATCGCGTCGAAAGAATATCTGTTGGAGAGTTCTTTTTCATATGCTCATTTATTGTATTTTTTTTTTGAGAGATTTTTGATGGCTCATTTACCGTTGTAAAAGCCTTGAACTTTACACATGTAAAGGTAGAAATATAGATCCAAAATCCCACGAATTTGTGGTGGTTGAAGTTGCATTCAAATAAGCAATCAATCACCTAAAAGTAGATCAAACTAGATCTTCACTTTTCCTAGATTATAGGAAAGTGAATTGATTCCCTCCAACAACCATTCCCACCTTCATTTGAATTCAAATTCAACTTGTAAAAGTTGTGGAACACTCCTAGAGGCTATATAAGGACTTGAAATCACTTGTACATTACATGGAAGCAATATACATACACTTGTGACCATCATTGTCTTGCTCCTTCAATTCTCTGTATCATCTTCTTCGTCAATAGTAATCTTGCAGAGATTGCTGCTCTCTCTCCAGAGCTTCAAATTGATTGCAAGGTGACTCATTGAAAAGTTATAAATTTCTAGTTTATGCCTGTAAATTTTCAAAGCATTTGGTGCAGTAGATTGGGAGAAATCTGAGTTTTTCTATCTCGGGGCCAATCTCTGCATATTCCTGAAAAATAGGAAGTACCACCGGTGAATGTCGCATTCATTCCTACAACATATTTTGCTTATTCCTTATACTTTTGTGCATTCCATACACTCAGCCCTATGCGTATCACTCCCGTAAAAGGAACTTTTCTAATTGCAATCACGCTGGTCGCTATGGGCATTTGAAGTTCATTGTCTCTTCCATAGATAGTAATTTTTTTGAGCTAGTCGACCCGCGAACCTATCTGTTTTGTATCGACTCATTCTCCTTGATGCTCCAAAGTACATAGTGTGTTTCTTTGCACTTATCGCATGCCTATAAGGTCTATTTGAGTCTCCATAAGCTCAAGGGCTGGTCTTGTGCCGGTTGGCTTGACCAAACTTCATCGCTTCGAAACACACTTTTCTACCTTCTACAAGCTTCTCCAAGTTCTTTTAGTGGTATCAGACCTAGTGGTATCAGACTTTGGGTCTCAAACCCTAAGTGAGCTTGAAGTGTGGCATAAGAGACTTGCTCATGTGAATGAAAGAACCTTGAAGGATATATGCAGGGATCAAAGTGTTCTAGGACTGTCGAACATATCAAAGCAACACATGATCAACAGGTGTGATGCATGTCAGATTGGGAAGGCACAAAGACAACCCTTCAACCACAAAGGCTACATCCAAATGCCCCAAATCAGACATCTCAAATGAGGCATGCAAATCAGCCTTAAAATCAGCAATATGCTTGTCATGAGGACCAGTGAGCAACATCACATCAACATACACAACAATGATCACAAGCACATCATTAGTATGCTTAACATATAGGGTGCTCTCAGTTGGACTGCTCTCAAAACCATGTGCAATCAGATAGGCATGTATCTTTTCATACCAAGCACGTGGTGCTTGCTTCAAACCATATAATGCCTTCTTTAACCTGCACGCCTGGTCTTCATGCCCTTTTTGCACAAAGCCACAGGGCTGAAAAACATACACTTCTTCATGCACGTCACCATTCAGAAATGATGTTTTAATGTCCAACTGATGTACATTCCAACCATAATGAGCTACAAGTGCACAGATGCTATGAACAGTAGTCATTCGGCATGTAGCTGCAAAGGCCTTATCAAAATCAATGCCTCTTTCCTACACATAACCCTTTGCAACAAGCCTAGCCTTATACTTGTCAACTGTTCCATCAGGCTTAGGCTTAAGCTTGTATACCCACTTAGTGCTAATGGCCTTCTTGCCAGGAGGCAAGTGGCATAAAGATCAAGTACCATTCTTCATTATAGCATTATATTCAGATACATAGCAGCCATCCAATTTTCAAACTTTTGTGCTTCATCAAACAAAACATGCTCATTCTCATCAAAGAGACTAGAGGTAGCCATAGCATAGCAATCTGATACAAAAGAGGCACCATGAGAGCCTGATCGAGTTCGATATGTTAGAGGTGCATCTAATTTGTTGTCACATAAAGTCTATACCACCAATTTTGGTATAATTTTTGCCTCCTTAATATCAACTCTCTCATCAACAAGTGCGTCATGTAAATTTGCATAAAAAATAGAACGATCTGCATCATCACATTTAACCTGCAAAGGTTGAGAAGTTGCCTCATTACGCACTAGACTATCCACGTGTAAAAAGAGCCAGCAAAGTATCATACATGTCGGT
>CM035412.1:113990287-113995287 GCA_020310875.1 Ceratopteris richardii | reverse complement strand
CATATGCTCTCATACATGCCCCGACTTTTCTCAAAGTATTTATAGATAATTTGTAGAAGATTCTTACTCAAACAAAGATCTAAGTCACCTATGACTATACTAATGTACATATGTGTACACTTCTCTTATCCTCTGAGTGCAATCTTCTTCCAAACTTCATGAATTGATCCTTCCTTCACTCTTTGATCTTTCAAGCCTTCAATTGGTGATTGGTCTGCACCAACAGCCCCCCCTCAATCATCAATTGAGGTTTTCTCTATCTTCTTTATACCTGCCATGTCTTTGAACCTTTGTAACTTTGGTCCATCCAAGCCTTTTGTAAGCATATCAGCTATCTGGTCTTTTGTTGAAGTATGGATTACTTCAATCTCTTTATCCATCACCTTCTCTCTTAGAAAGTGATACTGAATCTCAATGTGTTTGGTCCTGGCATGAAAAACAGGATTAGCAGCTAAATACAATGAACTCATGTTATCTCCATATATAACTGGTACCCCATGCATAATGTCAAGACTCTTCATCAAGGTCTTGAGCCAAATCACTTCCTTTGCAGCTTCAACCATGCCTTTATACTCAGCTTCTGTAGAAGACAAAGCAACTGTATGTTGCTTCTTAGAACACCATGAGATTAACTTATCTCCCACATAACACATGTATCCATAGGTTGATCTTCTATCATCTGGATTACCTGCCCAATCTGCATCACTGTAAACTTTGATATTTGTATCTGAGGTAAACCCATAATACAAACCTTCATTGAGTGTACCCTTAATGTACCTCAACACCCTTTGTCTTGCAATCCAATGTTCTTTCCTTGGGCAATGCATAAATTGAGACAAAACCCCTACTGCATATGATAAATCAGGTCTAGTTAGAGTAGCATAGATAAGGCTACCAACCAAACTCTGATATTGTCTCATGTCCTTGAATTCTTCACCTCCATACTTACTCAATTTGTGATTCACCTCCATTGGTGTAGGTGCTACCCTGCAATCATCCATTTTAAACTTGATTAACAAGTTCTTCAAATACCTTTCTTGGGTCACAAATACTCCATGTTGAGTATATGTAATCTCCATGCCCAAGAAGTATGATAAGTCTCCCAAGTCACTTATCTTGAACTCCTTCTCCATTTGCCTCTTAAGCTTTTGTATTCCTTCTTCATCTGTACCTGTAAGAATTATATCATCAACATATATGCACATGTATATGAAACCATTTTCACTTGCCTTGACAAGCAAGCTACTATCTGCTTTAGACACCTGAAAACCAAGTTCTTTTAGGAACTTCACAAGTCTATAGTTCCATGCCCTTGGGGCCTGCTTCAAGCCATACAAAGCTCTCTTGAGCTTACACACATGATCTGGATACCTTTTATCTCTGAACCCTTGAGGTTGCTCCATGAATACATCATCTGAAATATACCCATTCAAAAAAGCATTTTTCACATCAAGTTGACATAGCTTCCAACCTTTACATGCAGCAATAGCAATAAGTGTCCTTATGGTTGTCATCTTTGCCACAGGACTATAGGTCTCATCATAATCAATACCATATGTTTGAGCAAAGCCTTTGACAACAAGTCTAGCTTTGTATCTAGACACACTTCCATCTGCAAACCTTTTTGTCTTGTAGACCCACTTGCATCCAATAATCTTCTGACTATTTGGTTTAGGAACCAAATCCCAAGTTTGATTCTCCAATAGTGCATCATATTCTTCCTGCATAGCATTCTCCCATTTTTCCTTACCTTTTGCCTCTTCATATGTAGAAGGGTCTTCATCTGTATTCACCATATAAGCATAATCTTTTGTGGCTAGAAATGAAGTATCATAACTATACCTTGTAGGTTGCCACCTATTTCTTGTTGACCTTCTGAGTTCTCCACTCCTTGAAGTTTCTGGCTCTTCACATTCAGGATCAAATCTTGGTGTCTCTTCCACTTCAACCTGCACTTCATTATTCTCTTGCTCATCAAATATTTGAACTTTTAATTTACCTTTTCTTTGACTCACTTCTTCTTCATCACCTGTATTGATATTGATTGTACCTGCATACCAAGTGCTTTGTTCATCAAATGTAACATCCTTAGAAACCATAAATTGCTTTGTTGATGGACTCCACAATCTATAGCCCATCTGCTTGTCATGATAGCCAATGAAAACATACTTTTCAGCTTTGGGTTCCAATTTGTGCCTTAATTGTGATGGCACATATGCATATGTCACACACCCAAAAACTCTGCAATGATCCAAGGTAGGTCTTTTACCCCACCAAGCCTCATATGGTGTCATACCCTACAAGGCTTTACATGGTAACCTATTGACCAAATAAGTGGCTGTATTTACAGCCTGAGCCCACAAATAATTAGGGCAATTTTTCTCCTTCATCATGGATCTTGCAAACTCAACAAGAGTTCTATTTCTCCTTTCTGCAACACCATTTTGTTGAGGAGAGTACCTGCAAGTAACTTCCCTTTTTATACCTTCATTCCATAAGTAATCACTGAACTCATTTGAGAAATACTCTCCCCCTCCATCTGACCTTAGTCTTTTCAACTTATGACCTGTAATTCTTTCTGCATATGCATGATAGTGTTTAAATGTATTAAACACTTCTGACTTATCTTTGATCACATAGATAGTGATCCACCTAGTAGCATCATCAACATAAATCACATAATACCTTGATCCATTTATACTGAAATCTTTTGATGGTCCCCACACATCTGTGTGTACCAACTCAAGCTTCTCTGAGTACATAAAACCATGCTTGGAATAGGAATGTTTATGAGCCTTACCTAATTGACATGCCTCACATTTGTATGTCATATGTTGACCTGCAATATTAGGCAATCCAAGCACTGAACCATTGTTAACCATATCTTTAATACCTCTTTCATTGAAATGTCCAAGCCTCTTGTGCCAAAGATCTAACTCAGAGATCTTATGACCTCCATATGTGAACATAGCATGACCAATGTTGCCTTGAATCTTCAATGTAAATAATCTTCCTTCCTTTTTCCCTGAAACAATCTGTTTATACCCTTGGCTAGGGTCTTCCACATATACTCCATCATTAGTGAACCTTACTTCATATCCCTTTTCAACAATTTAACCTACACTTATCAAATTCTTAGGGATTGTAGGAACATACAAAACCTTACTCAATAAGGTGCTTCCATCCTTGGCCTTCACTGATCCAATTGACTTCACATTGTGCTTTGTGTTGTCACCTGTTTGAACAACATGATTAAAAACTTTATTCTCCAAATCAGTCATCAAAGATATGTTACCACTCAGGTGATTGCTACACCCTGAGTCAATGTAGAAGACTCTTTGATCTTCATTCTGCCTTTCACAAGTTGCATTCATTATCAATGTTGAATCTTCCTTTTGATCTGAAGCATAATTGTAGTAGGTGTTGTTGTATTGTTGACTTTGGAATCCTCTACCTGCATTTCTTCCAAAGTAATTCCTTCCACCTCTACCTCTGTAATTACCTCTTTGATTTCTGCCACCTCTTCCTCTTGAATTATAATTTTGATTGTATCCACCATTATTCTGATTATTATGCCAACAATCATTAGCTAAGTGATTTGTCTTACCACAAATCCAGCAAGCTTTGCCTCCATCTTTGTTGTTCCTGCCTCTTCCTCTACCTTTGCCACCTCCTCTTCCTCTTAGGAAGTTGGCTTGAGTAGTTGTTCCTTCATCTTCACCTGCTTGTTGTTTTCCTTTGCTATTCTTCTTCTTGTCCTTTGAGTACATTGCATGACCTGTACTCTTGTCACCATCTCCTTTAACATCCTGCTCAAATGTTAGCATATGACCTAACAATTGATTTAAATCAGGAGTGAAATGGTCAAGTGATAACTCTGTAGACAAAATAAATGGTTTCCATTTGTCATCACCTCTCAACCCTGTAAGAATTTGCCTTACCAATTTATCCTCCTCAATGTCTTCATCAACAGCTCTTAAAGCATCTGCAATATCTTTCATCCTTGTCACATAGTCTGAAATAGATTGAGAGGCCTTCTTCTTGAAGGTAGTAAACTCAGCCCATAAGGATGCCTTCCTTGACTTTGTAGTGTTCTAGAAATGCTCCTCCAAAGCATTCCATATGTCAGTTGCACTTTCAAGACCTCTAATATGAGGTAACAAGTAATCATTGACTCCCATATAGATAATGCTCCTAGCTTGAGCATCTTTCTTCATCCAATTTTTCAGATCTGCTAACTCTTCCCTAGTTGGAACACTAGGATCTCTGAACTCTGGCTTCTCTTCTTCTCCTGTGATGTAACCAATTAAATCTTTGCTCATAAGATGAGCTTCCATCCTCATTGACCATGCAGGATAGTTTTCCCTATCCAATTTCTCTATCTGTAGAGCATCTCCCATCTTGTATCCACCTATGTATTGAAATCTTCAAGCTTTACTAACAATGTATGTACCTTTACTTCGAATTAGACTCCTTTTGCCTTTCTTGATGTCGAGTAGACTTCTCCTCAGGCTTTTGACTCCAAGCTTTCACTTCTTAGTTCTTCAAGTGTTGAATTTCTTGAATCTGCAGCAGTCGGGATCCTCCTTTCCTTGATTTGATGTCTCCTGCTCTGATACCACTGATGGAGAGTGTTAATCTCCAAAAGAACAACCTACTCTTGTGATTAGAGCACCTCTATACCAAGAGTAAGTCAAAACTTCTACTAATTTAGAGGATCAATCTTCAACTTATCAAAATTGAGAAAATCTGTGAAGAAGATAAAACACAGAAAAGTCTGCTGCACTATTTCTTCACATTAACCTATCAAACGTGTAAAGTTTTTGATGAAACTTTGTACGAATCATCTCCTAGAGATTGCGCATCTCCTCCAAGTTGAATCACTTCAAAATATTAAGTATAACTTGAGAAATTGACTTCACAAGTTACCTATGTCCAAATCTGTACTTCTGAGAAGTCGATTTGACACCCCTAACTTCTTAACTTTGGTTCTCACAATG
>CM035412.1:113962787-113985287 GCA_020310875.1 Ceratopteris richardii | reverse complement strand
AGAATATTGCACTATATAGTTATAAGGATCAAACACTTTCAGAGCTTGAGATTTGGCACAAAAGGTTAGGGCACATAGGAGAAAGGACCTTGAAACAAATGTGCAGGGACCAATGTGTGCTTGGGATACCTAATGTATCCAAGCAACATATGATTTACAAGTGTGGTGCTTGTCAATTTGGTAAGTCTCACAGGTTACCCTTCTCAAGGAAAGGATATATACATGAAGACTACCTAGAGTTGGTACACACAAATGTATGGGGACCTAGCAAAGACCCCTCAGTCTCAGGTTCAAGGTACTATGTGTCTTTCATTGATGATTATAGCAGATGGACTGTACTATACTTCATGAAGCACAAGGATGAGGTATTTAATTGTTTTAAGAAATATCTTGCATTAGTTGAAAACCAGAAAAGAAGGAATTTGAAGAGGCTAAGGTCAGATGGAGGAGGTGAGTACTTCTCTAATGAGTTTGAAGACTTCTTGCAGGACAGAGGCATCAAAAGAGAGATAACCACAAGGTATTCTCCTGAACAGAATGGGGTAGCTGAGAGAAGAAATAGGTTAATTGTTGAGACAGCTAGATCTATGCTTAATGAGAAGAAATTACCTAACTATCTATGGGCAGAGAGTGTTTCTACTGCCACTTACCTCATAAAAAGGTTACCATCTAAGTCACTTGATGGTATGACACCCTATGAAGCATGGCATGGTAAGAGACCATCATTGGATCACTGCAAAATATTTGGATGTGTAGCATATGTGCACATTCCTTCTCAGATAAGAGGTAAGCTAGACCCAAAGGCTGAAAAATGCATTTTCATTGGGTATCATTTGAATCAAAAAGGTTACAGGTTTTATAATCCTACCAACAAGGGATTTATGGTAAGCAGAGATGTGATCTTAGATGAAAATGATTCTTGGTATGAGAATGAATGCAGGAAGGTCAAACTACCCTATGATTTGGAAGAGGAATTTCCAAAACTTGAAAAGGAGGAACCTACTCAGAATGAAGACTCAAATTCAGATGATGAAGATACAATCAACCTTGAAGAGTTCAAGGCATGGAAGTCCAAAGGCAAAATGAAGATGAAGAAGCTTGAAGACATACCTGAATCTTCAACTCAATCAATCAGAAGATCTCAAAGAGAAAGCAAGAAACCTATCAGATATGGGTATGATACATCTCTGGTTACTAAACATTCAGTTTATCTTTCCAAAGATTTGTCAAATGAAGAACCAGGTTCATATGAAGAAGCTATCACCAAATTAGAATGGAAAGAAGCTATGGATGAGGAGATTGAAGCACTCAAGGAGAGTGACACATGGGAGTTAGTACCCAAGAAGGATTCTATGAAGATAATAGGATCCAAATGCATCTATAAATTGAAAAGAAATTCTGATGGAACAATTAATAGGTACAAAGCCAGATTGGTAGCCAAGGGTTTTGCACAAACCCAAGGCATTGACTATGAAGAGACATTTTCTCCTATGGCCAATATGTCAACAATCAGAGTGTTGGTAAGTGTGGCTGCATCAAAAAATTGGAACATGTACCAATTGGATGTCAAGAATGCTTTCTTGAATGGATGGATTTCAGAAGAAGTTTATATGTCACAACCTCCTGGCTATGAAGACCCTAAGAAGGTAACTTATGTTTGCAAATTAAAGAAGGCTTTATATGGATTGAAGCAGGCACCTAGGGCATGGAATTACAGGCTAACTACATACCTCCAAGACCAAGGATTTGTTATGAGCAAGGCAGATACTTCCCTATTCATTAAGAGAAGTAATTCAGAGGTAATATATCTCTGTGTTTATGTTGATGACATCATCATATAGGTAATGATGTCAATGGAATCAGATATATCAAAAACCAGATGATGAAGGAGTTCAAGATCAATGATCTTGGCCTATTGAAGTATTTTCTAGGGCTTGAATTAGTTTACACTAATTCAGGGATATACATTACTCAGAAAAAGTATGTACAAGATATGTTGAAAAAGTTTCACTTGCAGGATGCTAAAGTAGCAAGCACTCCAATGGAGGTGAACCTAAAGCTAAGTGCCCATGAAGGTGATGAAGTCCAAGACATTACAGGATATCAAAGTATGGTGGGTAGCTTGAACTATGCTACTCTTACAAGAATTGATATTGCATATGGACTTAGTGTGTTAAGTCAATTTATGCACAAGCCAATGATACCTCACTTAGAGGCTGCCAAGAGAATCTTGAAGTATCTTAAGGGTACACAGAACCATGGTTTGTATTTTCCTTTCACTTCAAATATTGATATAAAAGTCTCTTCAGATGCAGATTGGGCAGGATGCAAGGATGATAGGAGAAGCACTTCTGGATATATTTCTTTTGCAGGTGACAAACCAATTTCATGGTCTGGTAAGAAGCAACCAACTATTGCATTGTCTTCTACAGAAGCAGAGTATAGAGGGCTAGCTAATGCCACTCAAGAAGCAATTTGGATTAAACTTCTGTATACGAAATTGGGCTTATATACTAGGCCTCCAATTATCTTTGGAGATAATACAAGTTCTCTTCACCTTGCAGCTAATCCTATCTATCATGCCAGGACAAAACACATAGAAGTTCATTATCATTATGTGAGAGAAAAGTTGCTAAGCAAGGATATTCAACTTACCTATGTATCAATCAACATGCAATGTGCAGATTTGATGACTAAAGCTTTGGATGGAACAAAACTTTGCAGGTTCAAATCCATGATTGGATTGCAGGATATACTTGAAGATTGAAGATGAAGACTTAAGCCAAAATGTTTGGCTTGAGGGGGACCTATTGGTGTAAATCACAAGCCTACACATTTGGCTTGGAAGATATCATGAAGACTCTACATACATGAAGAACCAAAGGAACATATGCTAGTGGTTAATTACCACTTTACCCCATTGTAAAAGTCAAATTGACTTAGAATCTTTTGTAATCATCTACCTAAGTGATTCGTGGAAAAAGTAACTCACTTGATTGAGAGAATATCTCCAAACATTTAGGAGATTGATCATAGGGAGCCAAAAGTTTGAATTTGAATTCAAACTTTACTCATTACATATAAAAGCCAACAAGAAAAGTCGCGAAAAAAGAGAGATTACTCCCGAGCTTCATTTTACTTTAATTGAGTGTGTGTGAGGACTACACCATATCCTACAGCTCTCTACACCATTAGGCAATGTTATTCATGCCAATGGGATTGTACACAAGTGTTAATTTATAGATACATTTATATCATTCATCTTTGTGTTCTCTGCTAGTCTACTCAAAAGTCTGTCAACTTGTCAAGGGCATATCTCGGTCAATACTCCATCAAATTCAGTGATTCAAAGCTTTTGGATTCAACTTCAAGCCTACTACATGCTATCAAAATTTGAAGACATTCTATTCAGCCAATTCAGAGAAATCTGCGTCGAGGTGCTCACTGGTCTATTTCTGCTACAGTCCTAAAAAGTCGGGGGTATAGCTAATCTTGCTAAATTGATTTCTCTTAGCATAATTTATCTTTTTACATGATTCCACTTGAAAATGGTAGCTTACTAAGCTAATTAAATATCCCTAGAAGGAATTTTGTCAATTGCTACTGTGCTGGTCACACTTAGCAAAACATCCAGCAGGTATCAAGACCAAAATAGAAGGTTTTCTTGAGTTTGTGACTTCCAAAGTTATCTGTTTTGATTCAATCATTACACATATCATTTCCAAAGAACATAGGCTATTTTTTGGTGTCATTTGGAAGCTAAGGAAGTCTACTAATCAAGTTTGGAGCAAAAGAGGGCTGGTACAAAGCAGGTTTAGCAGTACCTACTCAGTCTCTTGGATCATCCATCCATCTCTCCCAACACCAATAAGGAGATGATGAAACATACCCAAAGTATAAGAATGATAAACAACCCTTAAGAGTGAATAGTGCATTAAGTGCACTTTAGTGTGGCAAAGTTTGTGAAAGGAGAGAGGTCAGGGTATAGAGCATTCAACATATTTGGACAAATACGATTTTCTACACATAGATATACTCCCATAGTCCTTTTAATTGCATGAAAATAGTCCTCGTTCCTCACAAGATTGTTGATATATTTAGGTAGTGATGTGTGTGAACACTCTAGGACCATGAGGGAACGTTTTTCCCTCTTTAGGAGGTTTTTTGCCCCTGGGTTGTATATATGCCTATAGCCCTAATGGGTTACTTATCTTTGTACATTTTATTGGTAATACATTCAGTATTGTGTGTTGTGCTCCAAGCTTCTTCTTCTTCCTTGTGTTGTTCATGTGCTTCCGCAGACATCTAACTCCAACAATTAGTATCAAAGTAGGTCATGCTTCATCTAGGGCATTATTGACACTCCTCTAGTCGTAGTCTCAGGAATGCATGAAATTTGGCGTGCATACTCAAGGCGATTTGAAGGTCAAAACAAATCTGCTATGTCGTGCTAAAATCATGATTTGAGCTCGTTTCGACCTTTGAATGCTGCACTAGTGTAGCGCTTCTGTAGGTTATATTATCTTTTTGCACCAAAGATATATACAGGTTTTGGTTCACCATTATAAGCATCTCAAAATCTTCTATAGGTTTAGCAGAACTTGATAGGGTAGTTCTGATGGAGAGTGTTAATCTCCAAAAGAACAACCTACTCTTGAATTTAGAACACCTCTATATTAAGAGTAAGTCAAAACCTTCACCAATTTAAGCTATCAATGACCAAATATCAATTTCTTGACTAAAACTATGAAAAAGGAATTTCCTCAGAAAGTCTGCTGCATAGATCTTGCTCATTGACTGAGTAAATGTGTAAAGTTTTTGATGAAACTTTGCACAAGGTGTCGCCTAAAGATTGTGCACCTTCTCCAAGTCGATTTACTTCAAAAGGTTCAGTAGATCTTGAGAAATCTACTTACCAAGTCAGCTATGTCTAAATCTCCACTTCTGAGAAGTCAATTTGGACACCCCTAACTTCTTAACTTTGATTCTCTCAGTATAGAATCCGTTTAAACAAATGCTTCTAGCCACGAATAGCTTACCTTCCAACTTAAAGATTGAGTGCTTACTTGCACAAAACTTTAAACTGTGGAGTGAGAAATGATCAAATCATTAAGATCGAAATTTGCGCCTGTTTTAGGAACCAGTGAGTACTTTCTCACATGTAAATGTTCCTACACACAATTCTCTTAGTCTAATCATAATTAGACTCTCAAACTCTAACCATAGATTGATTAACTATGGACTTAGATATCTCCAAAAGGAACTCACAAAAGATCTATCACACAGGGAGAAAACACAGAAACATCGGGCGCAATTTTTCCTTCTATTTCTCAGAAATTTACAACTGAGTGAGAATGGAGAGTTCAACTCACTTCACACATGTCTAATAACATTTTCTACTTCTCAATACACTAATCTCATGATCTCCTATTGTCTCTCCTTGTCTTTTCTCTTTGCCCTGACATTTTCAAAAGTATTTATAGGCAATTATGTACAGACTTATATCAAAGCATAAGTATAAGTAACCTATGTCTTAACTAATGTACATATGTGTACATGTCTTTCACTCTGTGAATGTATCCATCTTCTTTGCTTCAAAACTTGATCTCATCTCCATCCTTTGTTCTTCAAATCTTCAATTGGTGATTGGTCTGCACCAATAGCTCCCCCTCAATCATCAATTGAGGTTTCTCTTATCTTCTTTATACCTGCCATGTCTTTAAACTTCTGTAGCTTTGGTCCATCCAAGCTCTTTGTAAGCATATCAGCTATCTGATCTTTTGTTGAAGTATGTATGACTTCAATCTCCTTATCCATCACCTTCTCTCTTAGAAAGTGATACTGTATCTCAATATGTTTAGTCCTGGCATGAAAAACAGGATTAGCAGCTAGATATAATGAACTCATGTTATCACCATAAATGATAGGTATGCTCTGTATAGTATCAAAACTCTTCATGAGAGTCTTAAGCCAAATCACTTCTTTTGCTGCTTCAACCATGCCTTTGTATTCTGCTTCTGTAGATGACAAAGCAACTGTATGTTGCTTCTTTGAGCACCAGGAGATTAACTTATCTCCCACATAACACATGTATCCATAGGTTGATCTTCTATCATCTAGATTACCTGCCCAATCTGCATCACTATAGATCTTGATGTTTGTATCTGATGTGAACCCATAATACAAACCTTCTTTGAGTGTACCCTTAATGTACCTCAACACTCTTTGACCTGCAATCCAATGCTCTTTCCTAGGACAATGCATGAATTGAGACAAAACCCCTACTGCATATGATAAATCAGGTCTAGTTAAAGTAGCATAGATAAGACTACCAACCAAACTCTGATATTGTCTCATGTCCTTGAATTCTTCACCTCCAAATTTACTCAATTTGTGATTCACCTCCATTGGTGTAGGTGCTACCCTGCAATCATCCATTTTAAACTTGATTAACAAGTTCTTCAAATACCTTTCTTGGGTCACAAATACTCCATGTTGAGTATATGTAATCTTCATGCCCAAGAAGTATGACAAGTCTCCCAAGTCACTTATTTTGAACTCCTTTTCCATTTGCTTCTTTAGTCTTTGTATTCCTTCCTCATCTGTACCTGTAAGGATTATATCATCAACATATATGCACATGTATATGAAACCATTATCACTTGCTTTGACAAGCAAGCTACTATCTGCTTTAGACACCTGAAATCCAAGTTCTTTCAAGAACTTTACAAGTCTATAATTCCATGCCCTTGGGGCCTGCTTCAAGCCATACAAAGCTCTCTTGAGCTTGCACACATGATCTGGATACCTTTTATCTCTGAACCCTTGAGGTTGCTCCATGAATACATCATCTGAAATATAACCATTCAAAAAAGCATTTTTTACATCAAGTTGACATAACTTCCAACCTTTACATGCAGCAATTGCTATAAGTGTCCTGATGGTTGTCATCTTTGCCACAGGACTATAAATCTCATCATAGTCAACACCATATGTCTGAGCAAACCCTTTGACAACAAGTCTAGCTTTGTACCTAGACACACTTCCAACTGCAAATCTTTTTGTCTTATAAACCCACTTACATCCAATGATCTTCTGACTATTTGGTTTTGGAACCAAATCCCATGTTTGATTCTCCAACAATGCATCATATTCTTCCTGCATAGCTTTCTCCCAATTTTCTTTACCTTTTGCCTCTTCATATGTAGAAGGGTCTTCATCTGCTTTAATCATGTAAGCATAATCTTTGGTAGCCAAAAATGAAGTATCATAGCTATACCTTGTAGGTTGCCATTTGTTTCTTGTAGACCTCCTAAGTTCTCCACTTCTTGAGGTTTCTAGTTCTTCATATTCAGGATCAAATCTTGGTGTTTCTTCCACTTCAACCTGCACTTCATTATTCTCTTCTTCATCAATTATTTGAACCTTTGACTTACCTTTCCTTTGGCTCACAACCTCTTCATTATCTGTATTAATATTGATAGTACCTGCATACCAAGTACCTTGCTCATCAAATGTAACATCTTTTGATACAAGAAAATGTTTTGTGGATGGATTCCACAACCTATATCCCATCTGCTTATCATCATAACCAATAAACACATATTTTTCAGCTTTAGGTTCCAATTTGTGCCTTAATTGTGATGGCACATATGCATAGGCCAAACATCCAAATACTTTGCAATGGTCTAGTGTAGGTCTCTTACCCCACCATGCCTCATAAGGTGTCATTCCCTGCAAAGCTTTACATGGTAACCTATTGACCAAATAAGTAGCTGTATTTACAGCCTCAGCCCACAAGTAATTAGGGCAATTTTTCTCCTTCATCATGGACCTTGCAAACTCAACAAGAGTTCTATTTCTCCTTTCTGCTACACCATTTTGTTGAGGAGAGTACCTGCAAGTAACTTCCCTTTTTATACCTGCATCCCACTAGTAATTACTGAATTCATTAGAGAAATACTCTCCCCCGCCATCTGACCTTAGTCTTTTCAACTTATATCCTGTAATTCTTTCTACATATGCATGATAGTGTTTAAATGTATTAAACACTTCTGACTTATCTTTGATCACATATATAGTGATCCATCTAGTAGCATCATCAACATAAATCACATAATATCTTGACCCATTTATACTGAAATCCTTTGATGGTCCCCACACATCTGTATGTACCAACTCAAGCTTCTCTGAGTACATAAAACCATGCTTGGAGTAGGCTTGCTTATGAGCCTTACCTAATTGACATGCCTCACATTTGTATGTCATATGTTGACCTGCAACATTAGGCAAACCAAGCACTGAACCATTGTTAATCATGTCTTTAATACCTCTTTCATTGAAATGTCCAAGCCTCTTATGCCAAAGATCTAACTCAGAGATCTTATGTCCTCCATATGTGAACATGGCATGACCAATATTACCTTGAATCTTCAATGTGAACAATCTTCCTTCTTTCTTCCCTGAAACAATTTGTTTATACCCATTGCTAGGGTCTTCCACAAACACTCCTTCATTAGTGAACCTTACTTCATAACCTTTTTCCACAATTTGTCCTACACTTATCAAATTCTTGGGAATTGTAGGAACATACAAGACCTTACTCAATAAGGTGCTTCCATCCTTGGCCTTCACTGAACCAATTGACTTCACATTGTGCTTTGTGTTGTCACCTGTTTGAACAACATGATTAGATACCTTGTTCTCCAAATCAGTCATCAAGGCTATATTACCACTCAGGTGATTGCTACACCCTGAATCAATGTAGAAGACTCTTTGATCTTCATTCTGCCTTTCACAAGTTGCATTCATTATCAATGTTGAATCTTCCTTTTGATCTGAAGCATAATTGTAGTAGGTGTTGTTATATTGTTGACTTTGGAAACCTCTACCTGCATTTCTTCCAAAGTAACCCCTACTACCTCTGCCTCTGAAATTACCTCTTTGATTTCTGCCACCTCTTCCTCTTGTATTATAGTTCTGATTATATCCACCATTACTCTGATTATTATGCCAACAATCATTAGCTAAATGATTTGTCTTACCACAAATCCAACAAGCTTTGCCTCCATCTTTGTTGTTTCTGCCTCTTCCTCTACCTTTGCCACCTCCTCTACCTCTTAGGAAGTTGGCTTGACTAGTTGTACCTTCATCTTCACCTGCTTGTTGCTTTCCTTTGTTAGCTTTCTTCTTGTCCTTTGAGTACATTGCATGACCTGTACTTTTGTCACCATCTCCTTTAACATCCTCCTCAAATGTTAGCATATGACCTAGCAACTGATTTAAATCAGGAGTGAAATGATCAAGTGATAATTCTTTAGACAAAATGAATGGCTTCCATTTGTCATCACCTCTTAAACCTGTAAGGATTTGCCTTACCAATTTATCCTCCTCAATGTCTTCATCAATAGCTCCTAAAGCATCTGCAATATCTTTCATTCTTGTCACATAGTCTGAAATGGATTGAGAAGCCTTCTTCTTAAAGGTGGTAAACTCTGCCCATAAGGATGCCTTCCTTGACTTAGTAGTATTCTGGAAATGCTCCTCCAAAGCATTCCAAATATCAGTTGCACTTTCAAGACCTCGAATATGAGGTAACAAGTAATCATTTACTGCCATATATATAATGCTCCTAGCTTGAGCATCTTTCTTCATCCAATTTTTCAAATCTGCTAACTCTTCCCTAGTTGGAACACTAGGATCTCTGAACTGTGGCTTCTCTTCTTCTCCTGTGATGTAAGCTATTAAATCTTTGCTCATAAGATGAGCTTCCATCCTCATTGACCATGCAGGATAGTTTTCCCTATCCAATTTCTCTATCTGTAGAGAATCTCCCATCTTGTGTCCTCCTGTGTATTAAAATCTTCAAGCTTTATGAATAATATATGTACCTTTACTTCAAATTAGAGTCCTTTTGTCTTTCTTGATGTCGTATGGTCTCCTCCTCAAGCTTTTCCTTCAAGCTTTCACCTTTTAGTTCTTCAGTTGTTGAATTTCTTGAATCTGCAGCAGTCGGGATCCTCCTTTCCTTGATTTTGATGTTTCCTGCTCTGATACCACTGATGGAGAGTGTTAATCTCAAAAAGAACAACCTACTCTTGAATTTAGAACACCTCTATATTAAGAGTAAGTCAAAACCTTCACCAATTTCAGCTATCAATGACCAAATATCAATTTCTTGACTAAAACTGTGAAAAAGGAATTTCCTCAGAAAGTCTGCCGCATAGATCTTGCTCATTGACTGAGTAAATGTGTAAAGTTTTTTATGAAACTTTGCACAACGTGTTGCCTGAAGATTGTGCACCTTCTCCAAGTCGAATTACTTCAAAAGGTTCAGTAGATCTTGAGAAATCTACTTACCAAGTCAGCTATGTCTAAATCTGCACTTCTGAGAAGTCAATTTGGACACCCCTAACTTCTTAACTTTGATTCTCTCAGTATAGAATCCGTTTAAACAAATGCTTCTAGCCACGAATAGCTTACCTTCCAACTTAAAGATTAAGTGCTTACTTGCCCAAAACTTTAAACTGTGGAGTGAGAAATGATCAAATCATTAAGATCAAAATTTGCGCCTGTTTTAGGAACCAGTGAGTACTTTCTCACATGTAAATGTTCCTACACACAATTCTCTTAGTCTAATCACAATTAGACTCTCAAACTCTAGCCATAGATTGATTAACTATGGACTTAGATATCTCCAAAAGGAATTCACAAAAGATCTATAACACAGGGAGAAAACACAGAAACATCGGGCGCAACTTTTCCTTCTATTTCTCAGAAATTTACAACTGAGTGAGAATGGAGAGTTCAACTCACTTCACACATGTCTAATAACATTTTCTACTTCTCAATACACTAATCTCATGATCTCCTATTGTCTCTCCTTGTCTTTTCTCTTTGCCCCGACATTTTCAAAAGTATTTATAGGCAATTATGTACAGACTTATATCAAAGCATAAGTATAAGTAACCTATGTCTTAACTAATGTACATATGTGTACATGTCTTTCACTCTCTGAATGTATCCATCTTCTTTGCTTCAAAACTTGATCTCATCTCCATCCTTTGTTCTTCAAATCTTCAATTGGTGATTGGTCTGCACCAACAAGTTCTATTCAACTTTTTGAGATACAATCAATTTTTTGCAGTGGCCATTGCTGAAAGCAGTTATATATTTCATATGTTGGTTATTGAGGATAAGTTGGATGGTACAAATTACCCATTGTGGGCTTATATGATGCATCATGTATTGGTTGCAAAAGGACTATGGAATATTGTGTAGGGTGTTGAAAAAACTCCTATTACACTTGCAAATACAGGTACTAAAGCTGATGCAAATGGCATCAAGATGGTGATATTCTGCAGGTTCCTGTTTGTGTTGCGATTCTTGTTGCACCTATTGTAGAGCAAGTTTGTTGGGATGGTAGAGATGCTTAAGCACATGCATTAATACCCTTGTCTATCAAACATACCATTATTCCTAACATTCACTCTTATAGAACAACTAAGGATGCTTGGGATACACTTAGCACATTGTACCAAGCTAGGAATGAGGCTCGTGTCACTTACCTCCGAAAATAATTGGATAGTGAGCACATTAATGAAGGGGATTCTATGGATAGTTTTATGACAAAGATCAAGGGTTTGAAGGAACAATTGGTTTTTGATGATGAAGTCCATCCTGAGAGTGTAAACTGTTTTGAATGGTCTTCATGACTCAAATTTGAGTTTTGCTTCCACTCATCGTTTGATGATGAAAGGAAATCCGAATGCCTTAACATTTGAAGAGTTAGTTTTTGTTCTATTGCAAGGAGACCAGTCTAGACAAAATAGGTCTATTATGCATGTTGTAGATCAATCTTTCCTCGCTAGTCAGAAGGGCAAAGGTAAATGGAGCTCATCTAGTAGTAAGAAAAAATCTGCAAATGCTACACATAAGAAGAAGGAAGACAAAGATGAGAAGAAATCCGAAAAGAAAAAATTGCTTTGCAAATACTGTAAAGGAAATGATCATGCCATTAAAAGCTGTCCAAAACAAGCTGCAAAAGAGACAAAGAAAAAAGGGGTTGGAATGGTTGTTGCAAATGCCTCTACACTAAAAACAGAGTTTGTTAATCTTGTGCAGAATGAAGAATGGGCGTTTACTACTATTAGAAGTTTTGGCCCATCTTCTCATGAGCAGTGTATGTATGCAATAGACTCATATGTTTGGTATTTTGATAGTGGGGCAACCAAACATATTACCTTGCAGCACAGTTTCTTCACTTCACTCAAGCGTGCCCCTACAGGGAATAGTGTCACATGTGCTAACAACTACTCTTATCCTGTCATGGGAGTTGGTAAGATCATTCTGACTATTGCTGATAGTAGTTCTTTCACTTTGTCAAAAGCTTTATTTGTGTGAGGGATCAAGAAGAATCTGTTATGAGTTTCGGCTTTAGTCGAGATTGGATTGGTTGTGAAATTTATTGATGACAGGTGTACAGTTCATGATCTGTCGAATCGAGATCTGATTATTGCTTCTGGCATTTTATGTTGTGGGCTATATAAGCTCATAGACTATGAAAAATCTATGAATGATTCAGCATGTGTAGTACATGATTCTTAGGCTATGTCAGATGCAAAGCTTTGGCACGCACGCTTTGGTCATCTGTATTTTGCTAGTTTGTTGTGCCTGTAGAAATATGAAATGGTGTCCTCTTTGCCCGAACTTAAGGCACCTGGTAAACATGTTTGTGAAGGCTCTATTTTGGGTGAAATGCAGCGTTCCTCCTTTCCAAAAGATGGTTCAGTTCGAGCTACTCAGAAATTGCAGCTTGTTCATAGTGATGTCTATAGTCCTATGCAGACACCCTCTTTTGGAAACTATATGTACTTCATGACTTTCCTCGATGATTTTCCAGGCATGCATGGGTATATCCATTGAAAGCAAAATCCGAAGTGTCTATGTGCTTCAAATTTTTATTTTTGGCTGAAAATCTGTCAGCATGTAAAATGGGCACCCTCCATTCTGATCGGGGGGGAGGGGATATATGTCTTCTAACTTTAATGCATTTCTCGCTAAACATGGGATAAAAAATCAGTGTATAGTGCCATATACATCTCAAAAGAATGGATTTGTTGAACGAAAGAAGAGGTCACTCATGGAGATGGCAAGGTGTATGGTCAAGAGTCAGGCCTTACCACATAGTTTCTGGCTTGAGGCTATCATGTCTGCAACATATGTACTTAATAGGTGTCCCACTAAAGTGTTGCAAACATTTGTTTTATGTAGGGTACAAGTTTCAAATTATGTAAATACCTTTGGGAAGTATTCAAATACTTCAAGAAGGCTCATATTATTCATAAAATATAGCCAAAATACCACGTGAGTTCTAGAACATGGTGAGTCAAATTAGTGAGTCACAAGGGAGCTGCAGTGGTGTCCTAGTGGAAGGTCCATGTGACTAGTTCTCAAAGTCCATCAATACTTTGCTTATTTGAGCAGTCGAGTCATGTACAACCTCCACCCAAGTGTCTACCACGAATTTATATGTATTAGGAAGGTTTTAGATTAGTTCCCCATGCTATAAAAAGAGGAGAGAAGTCATGATCTTGTGGGATGTCCAAGAGAGTCATATGTGTATCTCTACGCTGTTGTAGTTTTGTATGCAGAGATTGTAGAGCTTGTATCTCCCTCATTATATATCCAAATTACATTTTTGATAGCTCATTTGAAAGCTCCTACTGTCTACTTTTATACTGTAAATTTTCATAATCATTGAATGTGTGACCTGAGAGCAGTACTCTCTGCAAGTAGTGTGTATTCTCGGGTTCACCACCTGCTGAAGGTCTCCATTAAACCTCAAACTTGCAGAGGTCATATCTCCTTGTGTACTTATCCCAATTGAGTGTTATTTGGCTCATTGGAAAGCTCTTGGTCTCTAGTATATGTGGTTAAAACAAGTTTAAAAAATTCTAAGCCAATAGAGAGCAGTAAGCTCTACAAGCATGACTAGTTTTCTATGATGGAGTTTGCGAGAAGGTCAACTTGCCATCCTAGGGGGTTCCACTTACTTCCAGCTATATTTTTGAGGTCAATAAACTCCAACATTGGTATCAGAACAAGGAATTGAAGCTTGGAGAAGGTTATAATAGCTTGATGAAGAATTTGAAGCTATTGGAGTAGCGGTTCATCATCGACACTACACAAAGGTAGAAGGAGATAACAAGGAAGCATATCAAGCAACATCCAAGCAAAGAAAGGTGCATAGACTTTATTACAAAGGTAAATCTCATACTTCTTCTTATCACATATATCCAAAAGGAGGGTTAAAGGAGGAAGTTTAATATTTTGCACAATGGGCGATCAACATGCACAAATAGAGAAGCTTGATAAGAACAACTATCAAGCATGGCGATTTAGAATCACAACATAATTGCAAGGTAGAAACTTGTTTGGTTTGATTGATGAAACGGATATCAAACCTATATTACCAGAGGATCCAAATCAGCAACAATTGAGGGAGTTTAGACTTTGGAATGAAAGAGATAAAAGGGTTATATTCATTTTATCACAACATATTCAAGATTCAATGGTAGGACACATACAAGATCTAGACACAAGTAGAGATGTTTGGCTTGCATTGGAAAGGTTGTATGCTATAGGTACAAGAGCAAGGAAGATTCAACTCAAAAATGAGTTGAAGAACATAAAGAAAGATACAAGGACATCGGTCAATGATTACTTATTGAAGGTTAAAGAGATTGCAGATCAACTAGGATCAATTCAAGCTCATGTGGAGGACGACGACTTGGTTGCACATACTCTCAACAGACTCAAGGATGATGAGAGATGGAAACCATTCATTACTTCAGTTTATGTTAGAGGAGAATTACCAGACCTTGATCAGCTTGTTGCTCTCATGGTCATAGAGGAGATGAATCTAAATGGTTCTACTTCAAATCAAAAACGATCTCAAGGACAAGCTCTTTATGTAGGATCATCAAGAGGTGGAAACAGAGGTAGAAGAGGTTGAAATAGAGTTCGAGGAAGAAGGAGCAATGATCAAGGGACTTCAAGTGGCTTCTTCAACACAAGAGGAAGAGGAAGATCAAGCGCTAGAGGTACGAGAGGCAACTACAACTACAATCAAAGACAAAGGAGTGAAGATAACAACAATGAGGATCCAAAGCAAAGGAGGTTAATTGCTAGAGGTCAAAAACAAGGTAGATTGTTTACATTCAAGGTAAACCCAAATCATACAAACTATTTCTCTTATGGTATGCATCGAATAGCAGAGCTTGATCTATGGCACCAAAGGATTGGACACATGAATGTACACAGGTTAAAGGAGCTATCAAAGAAGAGGATTGTTGAAGGATTACGTGATCTTACTACGCAACATATGGTGCATCTTTGTGAAGCATGTCAAATGGGTAAGCAGAGTAGACAGCCTTTCAAGCATTCAAGCTATGTAAGCAATGGATTGCTAGACCTTATACACACGGACATATGGGGTCCTACTAAAGAGGCATCCTTGGCTGGTAATAAGTACTATGTATCATTCATTGATGATCATAGTAGAATGACATTTGTGTATTTCATTAAACATAAGAGTGAAGTCTTTGATTGTTTCAAAAATTTTAAATCATCATGTGAGTAAGCAACCTCAAATGTATACTTATGAATCTTTCATGAATACTCATTATGCTTTTATGACAAAAGTTGAGCAGAAAAATGAACCCACATGTTATGATGAGGCAAAAGGAGATAAAAAGTTGGAGAAAGCAATGAGAGAAGAAATGGAAGCACTACAAGATAACAAGACTTGGAATTTAGTTCCAAAGACACCAAAACAAAAGGTAATTGGTTGCAAGTGGGTTTTTAAGATTAAAAGAAATAGTGATGGTAGTGTGTCAAGATATAAGGCTAGACTTGTAGCAAAAGGATATAATCAAACTCAAGGATTGGACTATGAGGAAACATTTAGTCCAGTAGCAAACATGACAACGGTGAGAACTTTGTTGGCTTTAGCTGCAAGTAAAAGGTGGAATATATATCAACTTGATATAAAGAATGCCTTTCTTAATGGTGAGTTAAATGAAGAAGTGTATATGTCACAACCACATGGTTATGTGGATGCAAAATGTCCTAATCATGTATGCAGGTTAAAGAAGGCATTGTATGGTCTTAAACAGGCACCAAGGGCATGGAATGCAAGGTTGGTAAAGTATCTTATGCTGCAAGGATACACAGCGAGTCATGTTGATCCTTCCCTTTATGTCAAACATGTAGATGACATGTCTGTCTATGTATGCATTTATGTGGATGACTTGTTGATTACAGGGAATGATGCAAAAGCAATTGAAGAGATAAAAGGTAATGTGGGAAAGGAATTTAAAATTTCAGATCTTGGTTTGCTTAGATACTTTCTTGGGATTGAAATTGTGTATGGCGATGAAGGTATGTGGTTGATACAGAGAAAGTATATATGTGATATGCTGAAAAGGTTTGGTATGCAGGAATGTAAATCTGTTTCTACTCCAATGGAATGTAATGTAAAGTTGAGTGCAAAGAAAGGTGATGAGTTGTATGATATGAATGCATATAGATCCATGGTAGGATCTTTGATTTATGCAACAAAAACTAGACCTGATATAAGCTATGCAGTGGGAGTATTGTCACAGTTTATGCATGAACCTAGAGTACCTCATATGCATGCAACGAAAAGAGTGCTTAGGTATTTGAAAGGTACCATGAACGAAAGATTATTTTATAGTCATGATGTTGATCTAACTCTTAAAGTCTTTAGTGATGCAGATTGGGCTGGAAGCAAAGATGACAGAAGATCCACAAGTGGATATGTGGTAATAGCAAGAAACAAGACATTAACATGGAGTTCAAAGAAACAACCTACAGTTGCTTTATCTTCTACAGAGGCTGATTATAGAGGTTTAGCATTGGCTACTACTGAGGTTATGTGGTCTAAAAAGTTGTTTCATGACTTGAATGTGCAGGTTGATGTACCATTGATATATGGGGATAACTTGAGCAACATTCATATGACCTCAAATCCTATTTTTCATGCTAGAACAAAGCATATAGAGGTTCATTATCATTATGTTCGAGAGAAGGCCATAAAATATGAAGTACAAGTTTCTTTTGTGGGAACAAACGATCAAGTTGCAGATATCTTCACCAAATCCTTGGATGGACCAAAGCTTCAAAGATTCAACTATATTCTTGGCATGAAGGAAATACCCTTTGAAACTTGAGGGGGAGAATGTTGCGAACATTTGTTTTATGTAGGGTACAAGTTTCAAATTATGTAAATACCTTTGGGAAGTCTTCAAATCCTTCAAGAAGGCTCATATTATTCATAAAATATAGCCAAAATACACGTGAGTTCTAGAACATGGTGAGTCAAATTAGTGAGTCACAAGGGAGCTGCAGTGGTGTCCTAGTGGAAGGTCGATGTGGCTCGTTCTCAAAGTCCATCAATACTTTGCTTATTTGAGCACTTGAGTCATGTACTACCTCCACCCAAGTGTCTACCACGAATTTAGATGTATTAGGAAAGTTTTATATTAGTTCCCCATGCTATAAAAAGAGGAGAGAAGTCGTGATCTTGTGGGATGTCCAAGAGAGTCATATGTGTATCTCTACGCTGCTGTAGTTTTGTATGCAGAGATTGCAGAGCTTGTATCTCCCTCATTATATATCCAAATTACATGTTTCATAGCGCATTTGAAAGCTCTTACTGTCTACTTTCATACTGTAAGTTTTCATAATCATTGGATTTGTGACCTGAGAGCACTACTCTCTGCAAGTAGTGTGTATTCTCGGGTTCACCCCCTGCTGAAGATCTCCATTAAACCTCAAACTTGCAGAGGTCATATCTCCTTGTGTACTTATCCAAATTGAGTGTTCTTTGGCTCATTGGAAAGCGCTTGGTCTCTAGTATATGTGGTTAAAAGAGTTTTAAAAAATTCTAAGCCAATAGAGAACAATAGGCTCTGCAAGCATGCGATGGATGGATGGATGGATGGATAAATGGATGGATGGATGGATGGATGGATGGATGGATGGATGGATGGACGGACGGATAGATAGATAGATGGATGGATGGATGGATGGACAGATGGATGGATGGATGGATGGATAAATGGATGGATGGATGGATGGATGGATGGACGGACGGATAGATAGATAGATAGATAGATAGATAAATAGATAGATAGATAGATAGATAGATACAAAGATAGATAGATAGATAGATAGATAGATACAAAGATAGATAGATAGATAGATAGATAGATAGATAGATAGATAGATAGATAGATAGATAGATAGATAGATAGATAGATAGATAGATAGATAGATAGATAGATAGATAGATAGATAGATAGATAGATAGATAGATAGGTAGGTAGATAGATAGATAGATAGATATAGATAGATAGATAGATAGATAGATAGATAGATAGATAGATAGATAGATAGATAGATAGATAGATAGATAGATAGATAGATAGGTAGATAGATAGATAGATAGATAGATAGATAGATAGATAGATAGATAGATAGATAGATAGATAGATAGATAGATAGGTAGGTAGATAGATAGATAGATAGATAGATAGATAGATAGATAGATAGATAGATAGATAGATAGATAGATAGATAGATAGATAGATAGATAGATAGATAGATAGCTTGATAGATAGATAGATAGATAGATACATAGATAGATATATAGATAGATAGATAGATACATAGATAGTTGGATAGATAGATAGATAGATAGATAGATAGATAGATAGATAGATAGATACATAAATAGTGTTGTGAGTGATGGTTGGATGCACTCAAGAAATGAGTTGATGTTGCGAAACCTGCTTCACACCTACCCTCTTTTGATTCCAGATATGCTTAGTACACTTGCTTAGCTTCCAAATGACACAAAGAAATCATATATGTACTTTGGAAATGGTTTGTGTAATGATCAAACCAAAACAGACAACTTGGTTCCTTCACAAACCCAAGAAACTTACTATTTCTGTAATGATACCTGCTCAGTGTTATGCTTAGTGTGACCAGCACACTTAAAATTGGAACAATTCCTTTTGGGAGAATTAAAGTACCTTAGTAAGCTACCAATCACAAGTGGAATCACTCAAATTGATAAATCATACACTGAGAAATAAGTTTAGCAAAAAACTGATTACCCCCGACTTTTTAGGAGCTCTGCAGACACAGACCAGTGTGCACTTCGAAGCGGAGTTCTCCCAAATGGCTGAATGAAATCTTCTGAGATTTTGTATGCTTGTAGAAGACCTTGAGCTGGTTCCAATGCGCTATAGATCTCTTGATTTGGTTCAGTAGATCCTGAGATATGCTCCTTTGAAGTTGACAGACTTGGAGAAGATAACACAGAGAGCCAGAAATGATGAATGTGTATATATCTATTGATTGATAAGATTGTACAAGCTCAATAGCATGACAAGCATAGCTAATTGAGGTGTGGTGGTGTAGGCTATGGTGTAGCACTAACACACACTCAGTTACAATGACAATATGCCTCGGGGAGTGAGCTGAAGTGACAGAACTAACCGCGACTTTTTGATTGTATCTTTTATAGAGAAAGAGTTGAGATTTGAATTTGAATTCAAATTCAAATCTCCTATATTCTCTATTCTAAGAGTAAGGAGATATTCTCTCCACCAAATCATTCTCTTTTCCACGACTAATGAAGTAGGTGAGTGACCAAAAGTGATTACATATGAATGCCAAGTCATATAGACTTTTACAAAGGGGTAAAAAGATAAGAACATCTAAGCATATGTTCATATGCACCTTGCTTCAATTGAAGCCTTGATAAAGCTTTGTCCAAGCTAATCTTCCATGAGTCCAAGCCAATGTGTGAAGGCTTGATATGCACCAACAGCTCCCCCTCAAGCCAAAACACTTTGGCTTAAGTCTTCTTCTTCATTCTTCAATCACTTCCTGCAATCCAATCATGGACTTGAATCTGCTTAACTTGTTTCCATCCAATGCCTTTGTAAGTAAATCTGCACATTGCATATTAGTAGACACATATGTCAATTGAATCTCTTTGCTAAGTAGCTTCTCTCTCACATAGTGGTAATGAACCTCTATGTGTTTGGTTCTGGCATGATAAATTGGATTTGCTGCAAGGTGAAGAGAGCTAGTGTTATCTCCAAAGATGATTGGTGGCCTTGTATATAGGCCTAACTCTGTATATAGAAGCTTCAACCAGATAGCTTCTTGAGTGGCATTGGCAAGCCCTCTATACTCTGCTTCAGTGGATGACAATGCCACTGTAGGTTGCTTCTTGGCTGACCAAGAAATAGGCTTATCTCCTGCAAAACAAATATAACCAGATGTGCTCCTCCTATCATCCTTGCATCCTGCCCAATCTGCATCTGAGTAAACTTTAATGTCAATATCTGATGTATATGGAAAGTACAAACCATGACTTTGAGTTCCCTTGAGATACTTCAAGATCTTCTTTGCTGCCTCTAGGTGAGGTACCCTTGGTTTGTGCATGAATTGACTAAGCACACTAACTCCATATGCTATGTCAATTCTTGTCAAGGTAGCATAGTTCAAACTACCTACCATACTTTGGTATCCTGTAATATCTTTGATTTCTTCTCCTTCATGAGCACTTAGCTTTAGGTTAACCTCCATTGGAGTAGTAGATACCTTAGCATCCTGCAAACCAAACTTCTTGACCATATCCTGTACATACTTCTTTTGAGTGATGTAGATACCTGAATTTGTGTAGACCAATTCAAGACCTAAGAAATACTTTAATAATCCAAGATCACTAATCTTGAATTCTTTCATCATTTGTCCTTTGATATGTCTAATTCCTTGAACATCATTTCCTGTAATAATGATGTCATCAACATAGACACATAGATATATTACCTCTGTACTACTTCTCTTTATGAATAGAGAAGTGTCTGCCTTACTCATTACAAATCCTTGGTCTTGGAGATAGGTTGTCAACCTGTAATTCCATGCTCTAGGTGCCTGCTTTAAACCATACAGAGCTTTCTTCAATTTACAAACATAATGTACCTTTTTTGGATCTTCATAGCCAGATGGTTGTGACATGTAGACTTCTTCAGATATCCATCCATTCAAGAAAGCATTCTTGACATCTAATTGATACATATTCCAATTCTTGGATGCAGCTACACTTACCAAAATTCTGATAGTTGGCATCTTGGCCACAGGAGAAAATGTCTCCTCATAATCAATGCCTTGGGTTTGTGCAAAACCCTTGGCTACCAACCTAGCTTTGTACCTGTTTATTGTTCCATCTGAATTCTTCTTTAGTTTGTAGATCCATCTGGATCCTATTACCTTCATAGAGTCCTTCTTGGGTACCAAGTCCCAAGTATCACTTTCCTTGAGAGCTTCCATTTCTTCATCCATGGCTAGTTTCCATTCTGGTTTGGTAATTGCTTCTTCATAGGTACCTGGTTCTTCATTCAACAAGTCCTTTGCAAGATATACAGAATGTTTAGTTACAAGTGATGTGTCATACCCAAATCTGATAGGCTTCTTCTTTTCTCTCTGAGATCTCCTCATTGCTTGAGTTGAAGTTTCTGGTTTATCTTCTAATTGCTTCATCTTCATCTTTCCTTTGGACTTCCAAGCCTTGAACTCTTCAAGGTTTATTGTATCATCATCATCTGAGCTTGAATCTTCTTGCTGACTTGATTCCTCCTTGGTGAGCTTTGGGAAATCCTCTTCCATGTCATAGGGTAGACTTCTTGGTGATGGTTGGTACATAGAGTACCCTGCTCAATAGATTCTGGTTACCATCACATGTCTTCACATTTCCAATTTTGACAACAGAGTGTTTAGTGTCATCACCTGTTTGTACCTGATGTTTGCCCTTGGGCTCTTCCAAATCAGAAAGTAGTGCCACATTGCCAGCTACATGGTAAGAACATCCTGAGTCAATGTAAAATAAATGATCATCATTTGTACCTGCCTTGGAGGTCATATTCATGATCAATAGGGAGTCATCTTGCTCCTCTGTGTAGTTGTTGTAGTCTCTTCTATTTTTGAATCCACCTTGGTAGTTACCATTGTGGTTGTTGTTGTAGTTATTGTTGTATTGGTTGTTGTATCCATTGTAGCTTTGATGTTGGTTGAATCTGCCTCTTCCTTGAGAGTATCCACCTCTTGAGTAGCCTCTTCGTCTCTGATTCTTGTAGTTCTTGTAGCATTCATCTGTGGTATGATTGGACAATCCACAAATGTTGCATGGTGATGAGTTGTAGGGTCTCCCCCTACCTGACTTACCTCCTCTGCCTCTTCCTCTAGATGACCTACCTCTTCCTGCATAATTAGCTTGAGAGGTAGAGCCTTCTTCATCCTGTTTCTTCCCTTTTCCTTTATCTTTAACTTTCTTATCAGTATAGAGAGTAGAGGGGTTATTACCTTTTGATTGATCTCCAGCCTTTGTAAACTTTG
>CM035412.1:113922787-113937787 GCA_020310875.1 Ceratopteris richardii | reverse complement strand
CAAAGAGGAGACATAGTCAACTCTGCAAAATCAGTGACCATCTTCCGAATCTGAGGGTGTTTGAAGGGTTCATCATCATTAACTGATCCCAACATCCTAAATCCATAGGGTATGTCCGCTATGAGAAGGGAGAAATGTTTTCTAGGCACAACAGAACAAATATTATTTACATCACTACAGAATACATTGTAATATACAGGCCTAAGGGGGTCTAGGGGATTGGAGAAACATTTCAGATCAGGTTCATCATCAAAATCCATCTCCTTGGCTTTCAGCCTAGATTTCTCATGCCTTGCTCTTTGAATGTGAGCCAGGAATGCAGGGGGGCAATCATCTAGTAGCTCCGCAGACTTACTTTTCTTTGGTTTCTGCAGAAAAAAGTGGAAAGACAACTAAATGAGCTCTTCAATACAGCAAACAGAACATAAGGAAGCGATGCATGGCATCGATTTCATGTGGGGGTAGATGCCAGGCATCGACTTTCTACTGAAAGTCGATGCCTGGCATCGACTTTGGGACATAAGTCGATGCTTGGCATCGACCTATGCCACGAGGTCGATGCCAGGCATCGACTTATGCTGCACGTCGATGCCAGGCATCGACTTATGCCCCCAAGTCGATGCCAGGCATCGACTTTTGGCTGCAGGTCGATGCCAGGCATCGACTTTAGCCGTAAGTCGATGCCAGGCATCGAATTCGTACTAAAAGCCTGGCATCAAATTGGTTTGGTGAATCAAGGCATCTAACCTAATGGCAAACCATGCACAACCTCAGAAAGAGAACCTACCCAATCACGAAAAAGGATGAAATATTCTGATAAAGCTTTGTAGGATGATGTGGTTGGATAGTCTGCTTGGACCTCTGTCCAAGAAAAGCAACCCAGCCTCTTCATCATGAACTCCTGAATCTTCATGTAAACTTTATGACTACAGTCACAGAAATAAAAAAGAGACTAGGTTAGACCAGAAACATGGGAGGAGGGAAAAAGGATCTGAGAATAACATACATACTTATTGAGCTCAGTCACCATCTCCTCCAGGCTTAAGTCCTTGGAGATTACCCTTGACAAAGTTGATATAATCAATGTATCATCCTTGATTCCTTGAAGGGCCCTCCATTATGTCAGCTTCATGTCCTTAGGAGCCTCTTCAATTGAGAGGTCAGCTTTCCTTCCCTTTCCCTTCAAATCAACCTGTGGGTCTGGCCTCGACTTTCGTTGCTTCTGGCCCTTGACCTCCTTATTCTCCCACATTGTGAAAATTTTATCCTGTAGATCCCAGATCTCACCTGATCTGAATGCCAGTTGAAACCATGGATCATATTTCCTCAAGGCATCAGACTTTATATTCTCATCCAGTGCAATTCCAACCTCAATAAGGCATTGCTTTCGTAGATTGGGATGTATTCTTCCAGCTTCCTTAACAAGACAATCTTCATATTCATGGTGGAAGAGCCGAATTCTCTCTATGGAGGACATTTTTTTCCTGTAGTCATTGTCATTGTTGTGATCCCAAGCAAGAAGCTTGGCTTCCTTAGTTGTAAGACCAGCATATATCTTATACTCTGCATACCTAAAGAAAAATGTGGTAGGGTGCTCCTTCACTAGCTGTCTACGGGCCTCTGCAGAGTGTGAACCTCCAATCACATAATAAGTATACTCCTCAAATAAACCCTCATTGAACTCGTCCACAGAGTTGCACTCATTCGGATCCACCATGACAAGGAATGGCACAACAGTAGCATGAGGATTTTTTTCTTTTTCTTCTTAAGATTCTGCACATGCAAATTGTGTGGCTCCCTGATCTCAAGGGGCCTCCTCCCTGTGACTAGATCTATTGGTGGCCTGTGGATGATATTGATTGGCAGGTGGAACAACTGCCCCTTCTTCACAACTTTTCTTTTAGCTATGTCCTCCCTCATCTTGTTCTGCTCAGTACTAAGAACACCCGAGGCAAGCTCTCCACCAGGTGCAACAATTATATCCTCAGAGCTATAGCTTGAGTCAAAAGACTCCTCTTCTGAAATTCTCTTCTTTTTCTTTTGAAGCTTTTTCTGCACGCTCTGCTTACCCCTTGCCTTTACAGGGGTTGTCATCTTCTATTGTGTTGGCATGATGTTGCCCTGGATCCATGGCATCAAGTCCTTGATAAGATTGACTGAGTCCCTGCATATCTCAGCTAGACCATCTAGAACACAGCACTCTGGGCACAAGAAATCCATCTTGCATATAACATTTCTCAAACCTTTCGATGTCTCTACCAAGAAAAGGAGGTTGTCAGAATCCTCATCTTCATAATCCAGTTTGTACACAAGGCCATACTGAAAACCTTGTGTTGTCGTGATCTTTCCTCTCCCATATGCCCCTGCGAACACAAGAAGGACTGCATTCTTCTCTTCAACATACTGAAGGCACCACTCCAGATTTGTCATGTCCCGCAGTGGACGATCTGTCCTTAAGACCTCAGCGTCCCTCGACCTATCCTTCATAGTTGTATCATCCTCAGGAATTTTGATGCTACTCTGTCCACCTGAGGATATTCCTACCGGGTTGCTGGCCTTCTCAGAGGATAAGGATACAATAATTTTCTTTGGTTTCGCTTGGTGACCAATGCCTTTGTCACGTTGCTGATCACCAGAGCCCATGGTGACTCTCAGTTTCTTGAAGGGCCTCTCACTCTTGGACTCCGCATCCCTGAAGGCGTTTGGAATAATCAGCTCATACGTAAATGTGGTTTTCAAAGGCCCAAGTCGATGCCAGGCATCGACTTTTAGGTTCAAGTCGATGCCAGGCATCGACTTTTAAGTGCAAGTCGATGCCAGGCATCGACTTTGTGTGCAAGTCGATGCCGGGCATCGACTTTGTGTGCAAGTCGATGCCAGGCATCGACTTGCACACAAGGTCGATGACTGGCATCGACTTGCACTTAAAAGTCGATGCCTGGCATCGACTTGAACCTAAAAGTCGATGCCTAGCATCGACTTCCACCCAAAAGTTGATGCCTGGCATCGACTTTGCACCCTAAAGTCGATGCCTGGCATCGACTTTAAGGCCAACTTTGATGCCAGGCAAGTCGATGCCTTGCATTGACTTGAGGCTGCAAGTCGATGCCAGGCATCGACTTGCAGGTGCAAGTCGATGCCAGGCATCGACTCGAAGCCTCAAGTCGATGCCTGGCATCGATTTGCACCTGCAAGTCGATGCCTGGCATCGACTTGTACACAAAGTTGATGCCTGGCATCGACTTTCAGGTGCAAGTCGATGCCAGGCATCGACCTGAGGCCTCAAGTCGATGCCTAGCATCGACTTGCACGTGCAAGTCGATGCCTGGCATCGACTTGCAGCCTCAAGTCGATGCCTGGCATCGACTTACACCTAAAAGTCGATGTCAGGCATCGAGCTGTACCCTCATTGGATCTATATTTTTAGAGCTAAGAAAAATAAAAACCTAGAAAGCAGACTCTTTACACAAACATACAAAGGGAATCTTTTAGGAATCTTTTTTTATGGTATGATTTTGTCTACCTCTTGGTACTCTTGCCAACATTCTTCTTCTCCATCATAGTTGCCTTGCTTGTATGCTGAGCTCTCTGCTCCATAGCTGTCTGTGCTTTGTTGCTCTCTGTTGCTCGTGGATTTTGAAAATGAGAATGATCTCCTCCTCTGCTATTTATAGGCGATTGGGTAACTTGAACCAAAGACTAACTGGATCTAACTGAATGAGTCCAGTTGCTAACTATATCTGTCAACCAATCTAACCAGGGAATACCACTCACACAAATAGGCTGTTTCAGAGCCACTTTAATGAAATATTCATAGAACCTTGCAACTATTTATATACATTTGCATGGAAATTACACTTCAATGGCAAGAGTATGGTATGTACATGAGGATGCCTAATCTCATGTAGAAATTTTTTCTTAGAATCTCTTGCTTGGGAGAAAATCAAGTCTAAGTTGTGTTGAATATGGGAGATTAATGACATCTTTATAGTGTTATCCTCTTCACTTTAGTTCATATTCACATTTATCTTGTAACACATTGTTGAAATGGAAAATCAATGTATGAATAAACATTCAAGTAAAGAACCTTGCAACTATTTATGTACATTTGCATGGAAATTACACTTCAAGTCTAAGTTGTGTTGAATATGGGAGATTAATGACATCTTTATAGTGTTATCCTCCTCACTTTAGTTCATATTCACATTTATCTTGTAACACATTGCTGAAATGGAAAATCAATGTATGAATAAACATTCCATGTACCTCTTTTACACATAATTCTTTTTTAATATACTTTCATCTACCTCTTTGAGATCTAGCCAAGACTACAATGAAACCTAATCCTTGAAATCTTATTTAGTACCAAAGGTAAAATTTCTTCTTGTATAGTCTTCAATGGCACTACTACAAACAATTTTAATATATAATCCAGTTGGAACTCAACTTGGATATATTTTGATTCACTCACAATGCTAAGACTCAGTGACTCATATCTAGTTAGAAATCAATTGTGTTTCTCATTTCAAAAGTGAATCAAATCTTTGGTTCCCTTATTAGTGTATATTTGAGTAATTAAGCTATTTGATGTAATTTGATGTTTAATGTTATTTAATGTACTTTAATAAACTTTTGATTTCATATATTCTTGATGTGACATTTGATGTGACATCTTCACTTGATCTCGGATTTCTACTTATTTAAAAAGGTCATTCATCTTCAGTCTTCTGTGAACTCAGTGAAGATGAGCTCAATCTTTTCAGTGGATGCTTGGGCATCAGCTTCTTCTGCTCATATTGATACAGTTTTGGGTTCATTGTTCTCAGTTGATCCTTTCCACAGAAGTGATGATCCCTATGATTTAGGACGTGCTGATGGTTCCATGTTTTCTGTTGAGTCATTTAAGTTATCCAATTCACAGTGCAATGCTGCTCAACCAAATGCACCTCTTGATCTCCCATCTGATCCAACCATTGATCTCCCTTCTGACTCAAGTGCATGTGGAGCAACAAAAAAGCAAAGCAAGCTCAATCTACAATTTAAAAGAAGGCCTCGTGAAGTAAGTCAAAAAAGATTTAAATTTGTTACTTCAGATAGACAGATTGCATTGGATATTGTGAAGCATTGTTGTGGTTTGAAATGTTTGTACAATTTAGGAATGAAGAAACTAAAGCACCTAAGAGAAAAATTCCTCCATTTAGATAGTGAAAGGCAGGATATATACCTTGTTTCTGGCATGCAAATGATTGAGGATAACATGTCAGTAACACGTGTTGGTTTTGAATATTTCTTTAGTCAAGGGATGCGATGTTGTAGGGCTGCATTTAAAATTGCAATGGGTGTGGGAAATTTTAGAATACATAGGGTTCAACAACGGCTTTTGAATGGGGATCTCATTTTGGATACGTTCCATGTTGGGACCAAAGGATCTGTTGGACGTCATGCAATGAATTGGATGATGAACTATTTTAGCTTGCATTGTGAGGTTATGCCTACAACTGGAAGGTTGCACTTGTCAGATAACTTTACTCGTCGAGAGGTATTTCAAATATATAGAGAAGACATGGAAAATAGAAATGAGAAGTATGTGTTGTATCGTCACTTTACTCGATTATGGAAGGAAGAGTTTAACAATGTTTCTATTCCTCGTAAAGTTAGAATGGGTGAATGTTCAGTTTGCGCCACTTTGAAAAACATGGCAAAAGGAGCTACAACACCACAGGAAAAGAATAATTTTAAAAACCTTCTTAACAACCATCGTGAGAGTCAATCTTTAGAGAGAAAGAAAGCAATTCATCATCGAAGTAAAGCACTCAGAAATCCGGAGCGTTATATGTGTTTGTGGATCGATGGTATGGATAAAAAAAAAAACTTGTTTACCACATTTTTATCGCATCCCTAAGGACATTGGAGATGAAGTCCTTGTGCAAATGCATTTGGTTGGTGCTTTGGTATACAATGGAACTGTAATGTCCAAGGTTTTCTTCACATATCCGAATGTGCATAATGATCCAAACCTTACAGTTACTGTCATTCATCATGTTTTGCAATCATAAGGGTCTTTTGCCACCAACTCTATATTTGCAACTAGATAATACTACAAGAGAGAATAAAAATTCTACAGTCTTTGGATATTTAAGCATGCTTATTGAAAAACAGGTATTTCAGAAGGTTAAGGTAAATTTCCTTCTGGTTGGCCACACTCATGATCACATTGATCAAATGTTCAGTACTTTCTCTAAGAAGTTGGCACGTAACAATGCTTTTACTCTTCCGATTTTATCTGAGCTGATTTCAGAAGCATATACTCCAAAACCAGAAGTTCAACACCTCACACAGATTTATGACTTTAAGCACTTTTGCTCAATGGGCCTTGATAACAGTGCTAAGGTTTTGGCTCCATTGCACAATATTAGTTTCAACCATGTATTCTTGATGAGGAGGGTTGATGAAATAACCCTTTTATTTGCAAAGCAATATTCATCTTCTCTTGGGTGGGAGCCTTAAGAGGGATGCAGATTCTTATTGCAGGTGCCTAATTTGTCTACTGTAACAGTGTATGGTGCAGAACAATCACCATATGAAGATAAAAACAATACAGAAAGATGTGGAAATGTGGTTGATCAAAGTAAAAGCTGGATGCATGCACTCATTGAAAAGAAGAGACATATTGAGCGTGCAAAAAAATATGCTGGAGATCAAGATGTATCTTGGTGGGAGGACTTTTTCAATCATCAAGAAGAGATTATACAGTATACAATTGCAGGTCACTGGCCAGTTGATGTTCCATTCACATGGGATTTTTGTACACAAAGATCCGTGAATGTGGCCCAAGCATGTAATGCAAGATGCACTTCAAAGTTTTATACATCCACCAGAAAGAAATATTTATGTAGGCCCAAGGATGACAAAACAGGCAGAAGCAAGATGGCAAGGAAATTTTAATAGAGATAAATGTTGGAACACATTGCAGTTCTTGCTGATGGTGATGAGGCTACCAGACCATTTTGGATTGCAAAGGTTTTAGAGATAACTAAAGATATTGATCAGAGAAGAATAGAGGCTTTGATGGTGCATTGGTATTACACTAAAAGTAGTAATGCATTCACAAGTAAATATAACTTACAAATGGTGTGTGATACTAAACGAACAGGTTCAAAAAAGAAAAAGAATATTCGAAGCACATCCACTCTTAAAATGGATGATGTAGATATTCTTGTTTATGATTTTTCCTTGACAAAAACAGGTCACTTGAGGAAAGCAACCATCAACATGATAAAACAAAAGCTTCCAGATGTATGTGGTACAGGAAATCATAGGCAAACAAGAAGAGTTGTGCATGATCCTGCAGAATTTGGTATGTACGTGGATGAAGAAAGAGCTCTTGTGGATATAGAAGAAGAAGAAGAGAGCTCTCAACAGTATGAGACTGAATCAAGTGCATCAGATGATGAGGGTGTAGACATAGATCGACAAAGTTGTGAGATGCATTGAAGCTCTCAGACATTTTTAGTGCTTTTGTAAATGCCTCGAAGTAGTTTGGTTATTGAAACCATGTTTTGTAGCAATTTTGACTAACAATCAGATATCCACCCATTAAAAATATGTCTAAAATGTTATTTTTGTATAAGAACTATTCAGTTCTACATTCTTTATATAGATTTTAGACATGTCAATGTCCTATCATATAGATTTTGGACATGTCAATGTCTTATCATATACATTTTGGGACATGTCAATGCCTTATATAGTGAAATTTTGACTACATTTTGAGCTCTTTTTTTATGAGAAAATGACAAAAAATGTCAAAAAACACATGTTTTCACCTCATTTTTGTAATATATGTATACTGGTATAAAGGAATCTCAAACATAAGCTGCCATTTGCTTGATTTTTGACGAGAGTGTTCTCTTTTTACGACATAGTTCTCGTTTGTTACGACTCGTTGTTACATATATATAGATAGAAAAAAAGATAGATAGAAAGATAGATACATAGATAGATAGATAGATACATAGATAGATAGATAGATAGATAGATAGATAGGTAGACAGATAGACATATATATATATATATATATATATATATATATATATATATATATATATATATATATATATATATATATATATATATATATATATATATATATATATAGATTGATAGATAGATAGATAGATCGATAGATAGATAGATAGATAGATAGATAGATAGATAGATAGATAGATACATAGATAGATATATAGGTAGATATATAGATAGATAGATAAAAAGATAGATAGATAGATAGATAGATAGATAGATAGATAGATAGATAGATAGATAGATAGATAGATAGATAGATAGATAGATAGATAGATAGATAGATAGATAGATAGATAGATAGATAGATAGATAGATAGATAGATAGATAGATAGATAGATAGACAGACACACAGATAGATAGATAGGTAGATAGATAGATAGATAGATAGATAGATAGATAGATAGATAGATAGATAGATAGATAGATAGATAGATAGATAGATAGATAGATAGATAGATAGATAGATAGATAGATAGATAGATAGATAGATAGATAGATAGATAGATAGATAGATAGATAGATAGATAGATAGATAGATAGGTAGATAGATAGATAGAAAGATAGATAGATAGAAAGATAGATAGAAAGATAGATAGATAGATAGATAGATAGATAGATAGATAGATAGATAGATATGTTGGTGCATATCAAGCCTTCACACATTGGCTTGGACTCATGGAAGATTAGCTTGGACAAAGCTTTATCAAGGCTTCAATTGAAGCAAGGTGCATATGAACATATGCTTAGATGTTCTTATCTTTTTACCCCTTTGTAAAAGTCTATATGACTTGGCATTCATATGTAATCACTTTTGGTCACTCACCTACTTCATTAGTCGTGGAAAAGAGAATGATTTGGTGGAGAGAATATCTCCTTACTCTTAGAATAGAGAATATAGGAGATTTGAATTTGAATTCAAATTCAAATCTCAACTCTTTCTCTATAAAAGATACAATCAAAAAGTCGCGGTTAGTTCTGTCACTTCAGCTCACTCCCCGAGGCATATTGTCATTGTAACTGAGTGTGTGTTAGTGCTACACCATAGCCTACACCACCACACCTCAATTAGCTATGCTTGTCATGCTATTGAGCTTGTACAATCTTATCAATCAATAGATATATACACATTCATCATTTCTGGCTCTCTGTGTTATCTTCTCCAAGTCTGTCAACTTCAAAGGAGCATATCTCAGGATCTACTGAACCAAATCAAGAGATCTATAGCTCATTGGAACCAGCGCAAGGTCTTCTACAAGCATACAAAATCTCAGAAGATTTCATTCAGCCATTTGGGAGAAATCCGCTTCGAAGGGCACACTGGTCTGTGTCTGTAGAGTTCCTAAAAAGTCGGGGGTAATCAGATTTTTGCTAAACTTATTTCTCAGTGTATGGTTTATCAATTTGAGTGATTCCACTTGTGATTGGTAGCTTACTAAGGTACTTTAATTCTCCCAAAAGGAATTGTTCCAATTTTAAGTGTGCTGGTCACACTAAGCATAACACTGAGCAGGTATCATTACAGAAATAGTAAGTTTCTTGGGTTTGTGAAGGAACCAAGTTGTCTGTTTTGGTTTGATCATTACACAAACCATTTCCAAAGTACATATATGATTTCTTTGTGTCATTTGGAAGCTAAGCAAGTGTACTAAGCATATCTGGAATCAAAAGAGGGCAGGTGTGAAGCAGGTTTTGCAGCATCAACTCATTCCTTGAGTGCATCCAACCATCACTCACAACAGTGGTATCAGAGCAAAGAAGGTAAACATGGGTGATGGTTTCCCTTCATTCATTGACAAATTGGATAGAAATAATTATCAGGCTTGGTCATTAAGAATGAAGACCTATCTACAAGGGAGAAGCTTATTTGGATACATATCAGGAGATGAGGAATTGCCCTCATTCAAGACCAGAGGACTACCCACAAAGGATGAACATGAAAGACTCAACCAATGGTGTGCAAAGGATGCTTTGGCAAGGTCTTATCTCTTAAACTCTATATCTGACTTTCTTTTACCTCATGTAAGGAATTGTAAGACTTCCCAAGAGACTTGGGAAACCTTGTCAAACTACTTTTCTTCCAACACAAGGGCTAGGAAGAATCAATTATGGATTGAGTTCACAACCCTTAGGAAGCAGCCCAAGCAATCAGTCTCAGAGTATGTGACAAAGATCAAAGATGTGGCAGACCAACTAGCAAGCATTGGAGAGGAGATTGAAGAGGAACAAATAGTCACGCAAGTAACAAATGGACTCAAGGCAGATGATAAGTGGGAAAGTTTCACCACTGCAATGGACCTCTATATGGACATGCATACCCCTGATCTCACAACACTCATGGGCCAACTATTTACACATGAAGCAAAGTTTACAAATGTTGGAGATCAATCAAAAGGTAATAACCCCTCTGCTCTCTATACTGATAAGAAAGTTAAAGATAAAGGAAAAGGGAAGAAACAGGATGAAGAAGGCTCTACCTCTCAAGCTAATTATGCAGGAAGAGGTAGGTCATCTAGAGGAAGAGGCAGAGGAGGTAAGTCAGGTAGGGGGAGACCCTACAACTCATCACCATGCAACATTTGTGGATTGTCCAATCATACCACAGATGAATGCTACAAGAACTACAAGAATCAGAGAGGAAGAGGCTACTCAAGAGGTGGATACTCTCAAGGAAGAGGCAGATTCAACCAACATCAAAGCTACAATGGATACAACAACCAATACAACAATAACTACAACAACAACCACAATGGTAACTACCAAAGTGGATTCAGAAATAGAAGAGACTACAATAGCTACACAGAGGAGAAAGATGACTCCCTATTGATCATGAATATGACCTCCAAGGCAGGTACAAATGATGATCATTTATTTTACATTGACTCAGGATGTTCTAACCATGTAGCTGGCAATGTGGCACTACTTTCTGATTTGGAAGAGCCCAAGGGCAAACATCAGGTACAAACAGGTGATGACACTAAACACTCTGTTGTCAAAATTGGAAATGTGAAGACATGTGATGGTAACCAGAATCTATTGAGCAGGGTACTCTATGTACCAACCATCACTAAGAATCTAATGAGTGTTGGTGAGATTGTGGAGAAAGGTTTGCGGGTCAGATTCACACAACATGGAGCATATGTGGAGGACCCAAAACATGGATTCAGAAGGATAGCCAAAGGGGAGAAATCAGGTAGATTATTTACATTTGAGCTAGAAGACACCAAGAACATTGCTTTGTATAATTATAAGGATCAGACACTTTCAGAGTTAGAAATATGGCATAAGAGATTAGGGCACATAGGTGAAAGGACTCTAAAGCAAATGTGCAGGGATCAATGTGTGCTTGGGATACCTAATGTATCCAAGCAACACATGATTTACAAATGTGGATCATGTCAATTTGGTAAGTCTCACAGGTTACCCTATTCAAGGAAAGGTTTCATGCATGAAGATTACCTAAACTTGGTACACACAGATGTTTGGGGACCTAGCAAGGACCCTTCCATTTCTGGTTCAAGGTATTATGTGTCCTTCATTGATGACTATAGCAGGTGGACCATTTTATACTTTATGAAGCATAAAGATGAAGTTTTTAATTGTTTCAAGAGGTATCTTGCACTTGTTAAAAATCAAACAGGAAGAAGCTTGAAGAGGCTAAGGTCAGATGGTGGAGGAGAGTACTTCTCCAATGAGTTTGAAGATTTCTTGCAGGAAAGAGGCATCAAAAGGGAGATTACTACAAGGTACTCACCTGAACAAAATGGGGTAGCTGAAAGAAGGAATAGACTCATAGTAGAAACAGCTAGGTCTATGCTTAATGAAAAGAAATTGCCAAATTATCTTTGGGCAGAGAGTGTATCCACTGCCACCTATCTCATCAATAGGTTGACATCCAAATCACTTGATGGCATGACACCATATGAAGCTTGGCATGGTAAGAGACCCTCTCTGGATCATTGCAAAATCTTTGGTTGTCTAGCATATGTGCATATTCCCTCACAGGTAAGGGGAAAGCTAGATCCTAAAGCTGAAAAATGTATCTTCATTGGTTATGATTTGAATCAGAAAGGATACAGATTCTACAACCCCTCAAACAAAGGCTTCAAGGTAAGCAGAGATGTCATCTTTGATGAGAATGACTCTTGGTATGAGAATGAATGCAGGAAGATTAGTCTACCCTATGACATGGAAGAGGATTTCCCAAATCTCACCAAGGAGGAATCAAGTCAGCAAGAAGATTCAAGCTCAGATGATGATGATACAATAAACCTTGAAGAGTTCAAGGCTTGGAAGTCCAAAGGAAAGATGAAGATGAAGCAATTAGAAGATAAACCAGAAACTTCAACTCAAGCAATGAGGAGATCTCAGAGAGAAAAGAAGAAGCCTATCAGATTTGGGTATGACACATCACTTGTAACTAAACATTCTGTATATCTTGCAAAGGACTTGTTGAATGAAGAACCAGGTACCTATGAAGAAGCAATTACCAAACCAGAATGGAAACTAGCCATGGATGAAGAAATGGAAGCTCTCAAGGAAAGTGATACTTGGGACTTGGTACCCAAGAAGGACTCTATGAAGGTAATAGGATCCAGATGGATCTACAAACTAAAGAAGAATTCAGATGGAACAATAAACAGGTACAAAGCTAGGTTGGTAGCCAAGGGTTTTGCACAAACCCAAGGCATTGATTATGAGGAGACATTTTCTCCTGTGGCCAAGATGCCAACTATCAGAATTTTGGTAAGTGTAGCTGCATCCAAGAATTGGAATATGTATCAATTAGATGTCAAGAATGCTTTCTTGAATGGATGGATATCTGAAGAAGTCTACATGTCACAACCATCTGGCTATGAAGATCCAAAAAAGGTACATTATGTTTGTAAATTGAAGAAAGCTCTGTACGGTTTAAAGCAGGCACCTAGAGCATGGAATTACAGGTTGACAACCTATCTCCAAGACCAAGGATTTGTAATGAGTAAGGCAGACACTTCTCTATTCATAAAGAGAAGTAGTACAGAGGTAATATATCTATGTGTCTATGTTGATGACATCATTATTACAGGAAATGATGTTCAAGGAATTAGACATATCAAAGGACAGATGATGAAAGAATTCAAGATTAGTGATCTTGGATTATTAAAGTATTTCTTAGGTCTTGAATTGGTCTACACAAATTCAGGTATCTACATCACTCAAAAGAAGTATGTACAGGATATGGTCAAGAAGTTTGGTTCGCAGGATGCTAAGGTATCTACTACTCCAATGGAGGTTAACCTAAAGCTAAGTGCTCATGAAGGAGAAGAAATCAAAGATATTACAGGATACCAAAGTATGGTAGGTAGTTTGAACTATGCTACCTTGACAAGAATTGGCATAGCATATGGAGTTAGTGTGCTTAGTCAATTCATGCACAAACCAAGGGTACCTCACCTAGAGGCAGCAAAGAAGATCTTGAAGTATCTCAAGGGAACTCAAAGTCATGGTTTGTACTTTCCATATACATCAGATATTGACATTAAAGTTTACTCAGATGCAGATTGGGCAGGATGCAAGGATGATAGGAGGAGCACATCTGGTTATATTTGATTTGCAGGAGATAAGCCTATTTCTTGGTCAGCTAAGAAGCAACCTACAGTGGCATTGTCATCCACTGAAGCAGAGTATAGAGGGCTTGCCAATGCCACTCAAGAAGCTATCTGGTTGAAGCTTCTATATACAGAGTTAGGCCTATATACAAGGCCACCAATCATCTTTGGAGATAACACTAGCTCTCTTCACCTTGCAGCAAATCCAATTTATCATGCCAGAACCAAACACATAGAGGTTCATTACCACTATGTGAGAGAGAAGCTACTTAGCAAAGAGATTCAATTGACATATGTGTCTACTAATATGAAATGTGCAGATTTACTTACAAAGGCATTGGATGGAAACAAGTTAAGCAGATTCAAGTCCATGATTGGATTGCAGGAAGTGATTGAAGAATGAAGAAGAAGACTTAAGCCAAAGTGTTTTGGCTTGAGGGGGAGCTGTTGGTGCATATCAAGCCTTCACACATTGGCTTGGACTCATGGAAGATTAGCTTGGACAAAGCTTTATCAAGGCTTCAATTGAAGCAAGGTGCATATGAACATATGCTTAGATGTTCTTATCTTTTTACCCCTTTGTAAAAGTCTATATGACTTGGCATTCATATGTAATCACTTTTGGTCACTCACCTACTTCATTAGTCGTGGAAAAGAGAATGATTTGGTGGAGAGAATATCTCCTTACTCTTAGAATAGAGAATATAGGAGATTTGAATTTGAATTCAAATTCAAATCTCAACTCTTTCTCTATAAAAGATACAATCAAAAAGTCGCGGTTAGTTCTGTCACTTCAGCTCACTCCCCGAGGCATATTGTCATTGTAACTGAGTGTGTGTTAGTGCTACACCATAGCCTACACCACCACACCTCAATTAGCTATGCTTGTCATGCTATTGAGCTTGTATAATCTTATCAATCAATAGATATATACACATTCATCATTTCTGGCTCTCTGTGTTATCTTCTCCAAGTCTGTCAACTTCAAAGGAGCATATCTCAGGATCTACTGAACCAAATCAAGAGATCTATAGCTCATTGGAACCAGCTCAAGGTCTTCTACAAGCATACAAAATCGCAGAAGATTTCATTCAGCCATTTGGGAGAAATCCGCTTCGAAGTGCACACTGGTCTGTGTCTGCAGAGTTCCTAAAAAGTCGGGGGTAATCAGATTTTTGCTAAACTTATTTCTCAGTGTATGGTTTATCAATTTGAGTGATTCCACTTGTGATTGGTAGCTTACTAAGGTACTTTAATTCTCCCAAAAGGAATTGTTCCAATTTTAAGTGTGCTGGTCACACTAAGCATAACACTAAGCAGGTATCA
>CM035412.1:113910287-113912787 GCA_020310875.1 Ceratopteris richardii | reverse complement strand
GGTTTGTGCAAAACCATTGGCAACCAACCTAGCTTTGTACCTGTTTATTGTTCCATCTGAATTTCTCTTTAGCTTGTAGATCCATCTGGATCCTATCACCTTCATAGAGTCCTTCTTGGGTACCAAGTCCCATGTGTCACTCTCCTTGAGAGCTTCTATTTCTTCATCCATAGCTCCTTTCCATTCTGGTTTGGTGATTGCTTCTTCATAGGTACCTGGTTCTTCATTCAACAAATCCTTTGCAAGATATACAGAATGCTTGGTTACAAGAGAAGTATCATACCCATATCTGATAGGCTTCTTACTTTCTCTCTGAGATCTCCTCATTGCTTGAGTTGAGGATTTTGGTATATCCTCTAGCTTCTTCATCTTCATCTTTCCTTTGGACTTCCATGCCTTGAATTCCTCAAGGTTAATTGTATTATCATCATCTGAGCTTGAGTCTTCTTTCTAGATTGATTCCTCCTTGGTAAGCCTTGGAAAATCTTCTTCCATGTCATAAGGTAGACTAACCTTCCTGCATTCATTCTCATACCATGAGTCATTCTCATCAAAGATGACATCTCTGCTTACCTTGAAGCCTTTGTTTGTTGGGTTGTAGAATCTGTATCCCTTTTGGTTCAAATCATAACCAATGAAGATACATTTTTCAGCTTTAGGGTCTAGCTTTCCCCTTACCTGTGAGGGAATATGCGCATATGCTACACAACCAATGATTTTGCAATCATCCAGAGAAGGTCTCTTACCATGCCAAGCTTCATATGGTGTCATGCCATCAAGTGATTTGGATGGCAACCTGTTTATGAGATAGGTGGCAGTGGATACACCTTCTGCCCAAAGATAATTTGGCAATTTCTTTTCATTAAGCATAGACCTAGCTGTTTCTACTATGAGTCTATTCCTTCTTTCTGCTACTCCATTTTGTTCAGGTGAGTACCTTGTAGTTATCTCCCTCTTGATGCCTCTTTCCTGCAAGAAATCCTCAAACTCATTGGAGAATTACTCTCCTCCTCCATCTGACCTTAGCCTTTTCAAGCTTCTTCCTGTTTGATTTTCAACAAGTGCAAGATACCTCTTGAAACAACTAAACACTTCATCTTTATGCTTCATAAAGTATAAGATAGTCCACCTGCTATAGTCATCAATGAAGGACACATAATACCTTGAACCTGAAATGGAAGGGTCCTTGCTAGGTCCCCAAACATCTGTGTGTACCAAGTCTAGGTAGTCTTTATGCATGAAACCTTTCCTTGAATAGGGCAACCTGTGAGATTTACCAAACTGACATGCTCCACACTTATAAATCATGTGTTGCTTGGATACATTAGGTATCCCAAGCACACATTGATCCCTGCACATTTGCTTTAGGGTTCTTTCACCTATGTGACCTAACCTCTTGTGCCATATTTCTAACTCTGAAAGTGTTTGATCCTTGTAGTTGTATAAAGCAATATTTTTTGTATCTTCTAGCTCAAAAGTAAACAATCTACCTGATTTTTCTCCCTTGGCTATCCTTCTGAATCCATGTCTTGGGTCCTCCACATATGCTCCATGTTGAGTGAATCTGACCTGCAAACCTTTCTCCACAATCTGACCAACACTCATTAGATTCTTGGTGATGGTTGGTACATAAAGTACCCTGCTCAATAGATTCTGGTTACCATCACATGTCTTTACATTTCCAATTTTTACAACAGAATGTTTAGTATCATCACCTGTCTGTACCTGATGTTTGCCCTTGGGTTCTTCCAAATCAGAGAGTAGTGCCACATTGCCAGCTACATGGTTAGAACATCCTGAGTCAATATAAAATAAATGATCATCATTTGTACCTGCCTTGGAGGTCATATTCATGATCAATAGGGAGTCATCTTGCTCCTCTGTGTAGTTGTTGTAATCCCTTCTATTTCTGAATCCACCTTGGTAGTTTCCATTGTGGTTGTGGTTGTAATTGTTGTTGTATTGATTGTTGTATCCATTGTAGCCTTGGTGTTGGTTGAACCTGCCTCTCCCTTGAGAGTATCCACCTCTTGAGTAGCCTCTTCCTCTCTGATTCTTGTAGTTCTTGTAGCATTCATCTGTGGTATGATTGGATAATCCACAAATGTTGCATGGTGATGAGTTGTAGGGTCTCCCCCTACCTGACTTACCTCCTCTGCCTCTTCCTCTTGAAGATCTACCTCTCCCTGCATAATTAGCTTGGGAGGTAGAGCCTTCTTCTTCCTGCTTCTTCCCTTTACTTTTATCCTTAACTTTCTTATCAGTATATAGAGCAGAGAGGTTGTTACCTTTTGATTGATCTCCTGCCTTTGTAAACTTTGCTTCATGTGTGAATAGTTGGCCCATGAGTGTTGTGAGATCTGGAGTATGCATGTCCATGTAGAGGTCCATTGCAGTGGTGAAGCTTTCCCACTTATCATCTGCCTTGAGTCCATTTGTTACTTGCCTGACTATTTGTTCCTCTTCTATCTCCTCTCCAATACTTGCTAATTGGTCTGCC
>CM035412.1:113884061-113885287 GCA_020310875.1 Ceratopteris richardii | reverse complement strand
AAGGTCAGATGGTGGAGGAGAATACTTCTCCAATGAGTTTGAAGATTTCTTGCAGGAAAGAGGCATCAAGAGGGGAGCACTACCAGATACTCACCTGAACAAAATGGGGTAGCAGAAAGAAGGAATAGACTTATAGTGGAAACAGCTAGGTCTATGCTCAATGAGAAAAAGTTGCCAAATTACTTATGGGCAGAGAGTGTGTCCACTGCCACTTACCTCATCAACAGGTTGCCATCCAAATCACTTGATGGCATGACACCATATGAAGCATGGCATGGTAAGAGACCCTCTCTGGATCATTGTAAAATCTTTGGTTGTGTAGCATATGTACACATTCCTTCACAGGTAAGAGGAAAGCTAGACCCAAAGGCAGAGAAATGTATCTTCATGGCTATGATTTAAACCAAAAGGATACAGATTCTACAACCCCACAAACAAGGCTTCAAGGTAAGCAGAGATGTCATATTTGATGAGAATGACTCATGGTATGAGAATGAATGCAGGAAAGTGAGTCTACCCTATGACATGGAGGAAGATTTCCAAAGCTTACCAAGGAAGAGCCAACTCAGCAAGAAGAATCAAGCTCAGATGATGATACCATCAATCTTGAAGAGTTCAAGGCTTGGAAATCCAAAGGAAAGATGAAGATGAAGCAATGGAGGACAAGGCAGAAACTTCTACTCAGGCTATGAGAAGATCTCAGAGAGAGAAGAAGAAACCTATCAGATTTGGGTATGACACATCACTTGTAACTAAACATTCTGTATATCTTGCAAAAGATTGTTGAATGAAGAACCAGGTACCTATGAAGAAGCAATTACAAAGCCAGAATGGAGAGAAGCCATGGATGAGGAGATAGAAGCCCTCCAAGAGAGTGATACTTGGGACTTGGTACCCAAGAAAGAGACTATGAAGGTAATAGGATCCAGATGGATCTACAAATTGAAGAAGAATTCAGATGGAAACTATTAACAGATACAAAGCTAGGTTGGTAGCCAAGGGTTTTGCACAAACCAAGGCATTGATTATGAGGAGACATTTTCTCCTGTGGCCAAGATGCCAACTATCAGAGTTTTGGTGAGTGTAGCTGCATCCAAGAATTGGAACATGTACCAATTGGATGTGAAGAATGCATTCCTAAATGGATGGATATCTGAAGAAGTCTACATGCCACAACCACCTGGCTATGAAGATCCAAGAAAGGTACATTATGTTTGTAAATTGAA
>CM035412.1:113831561-113849061 GCA_020310875.1 Ceratopteris richardii | reverse complement strand
ATGCATATCAATGCTTTTGCCTAGGGGATTATCGATGCTTATATCGATAATTATACCGATGCTTATATCAATGCTTATATCGATGCATATACCGATGCATATATTAGTGCATATACCACTGCCTATACCAGCGGTTTGGTATTGATGCATATGCCGAAGCTTACACCGACATTGGGCGAAAATGATGCCCATGCATTTGCCCCTGTAGAAGCCTCGGTGTACCCCTGATATGTTGGAGTGTAATTTGAGAATAACTTCCTCATATAATATCCAAATCTTGAAATTCAACCTATTCTAGACTCCTTGCTCTAAAAATCTTTAAAATGATTGGTTGGACCCCCACTTTAACCATTGCAATTGACTTTTATTGAGAATTTTGTTGCAAAAAACACTAAATGAGTGAGAGATCAAAGACCTTAGGATTCTTTGAATCAAGCATAAAGAACTCTAGGGCACATGTAACTACATAATGTGTACTAAGTGTGATGGATTTTAATGTGATAATGAATACGATCAAGATGAATAGTAAATGTAGTCCAATCAAAATAAAATAGAAGATACCACATGCGTGGTACCATTGATGGAGCTCTTAGATTGGGAAGGAAATTTTAAGAACAAGATCAAGGTAGATTTTAAGAAAAGGGAAGGTGATTCCAAAGTCATATATAGGTGAGAGTTCTTAGGTGTGTATTCAAAAACTTAGATAGGACTCTAGATTACTCATAGGGTAATATTTCATAAGAAAGATGTGTAACGAGAGAATAATTCATCCTCAAAAAATCCATGATCAAAACAATGTAAGTTGCATTGTGATGAGAAGGAATAAGGTTAAAATTTAGAAAGAGGAAGACTTCAAATAACATAGCTACAAACGAATTGAGGATACAAAACACCTCATATAAGTTTAGTAAAAATAATGCCCTTTCTTTCATGAAAGGATTAGTCAGGAAAAGGGTTGGCTTAGCCAAGGTCTTATGTGTTAGAAACCTAGAGGTAAGAGGTCTCAAGGTATTTTGGAAACCTTAGAAAAGAACGCTAAGAACACCTTTAGTTTTAGGATACCTATAAAGTATCTAGTTTATGGTTAGTTTCCATAAGTATATTGCTATAAAATAAAGTCTATTTTTTGAGTGTGCATCTGGCTTTCAGACAAATTTGAAATTAGACACTATTTAGTCACTTGTGTGTATGGCAAAAGATCTCGATATTAGACTAAAGTATAGGCTCATGTTATCTCTAGAATAAGTAATCCACTTAGCCTAGTGGTTAAGTCTCAAGGATGGGGAGGAGAAGGTATTGGGTTCAACCCCTATTAGAAGCATGGGGAGAGAGTTTTTCCCAAAGAGAGTTAACTTGAGTCTAGAGAGACTTAACTCAAGTTGCAAGTACACATACCACTAGTGGATTCTAGTGGAAAGTGCTTAAGTTGTGGTGGATTTCACTTGTGGAATCTAGTTACATTAGTGCTCCTCATTCCTTCAAGCAAGTATATACAGAGTTATAACTTTGAAGGGAAAGAGGAGCCACGAATTTGTGATTTGTGGTAGGTAGAGAGTCAAATCAATCACTAATTGATTGGAGAGTGATTGAGGGAAGTTAGCCTCCCAAGCTCAACTATAAATAGATGGCAGTTTTAGTCGTGGTTAGAGAGACCTATGTGAAGACCTCCAAGAGCTGAGCTTTATGCCATATCAAGGTGTGATTCTAAGGCACACACATGTATCAGTAAGTCCATTCTATTGTACAAGCAATATAATTTCATTTTCATGATCATTTGAGTTCATATTTCCATGTTCTTGTGAAGTGTACTACTCACTGCCATATCTCTCGATTTTCTCAAACAGATTGCAGAGATGGTTTCTCTGCGCTTGGTGCATCATTTTTAGTGATTTCACTTGGTAAAGTTATCTCTATCAGTCTACTATATGCTCACCAATTTTCATTTCATTTGGATATTGCAATCGTCGGTTATGTTCAGTTGAAGTCAACATTGTCTGTGCATTTTCACTTCTCTCTCAGGTACCCGACTTTTTTACTCATCTTGTCAGAGCTGTTTCTCAGTGTGTACTTACCCAAATTCATTGATTTAAAGCTTGTTAGATTCATACTCCTGTCTAGTATAAGAGTACAAATCTTCATAATCATTGAATTCTTAAAGCTGGAGTTATGTTCATTTTTCTGCTCACTGGTCTCAAACTGTAGTAGCCCGTGAAAATCGGGATGATATCATCGCTTGCTAAACATCATTCTCAGTGTGTGGTTCATTATTTTTGATGAGATTACTCTTGAAAGTTAGCTCTTTAAATAATCTAGAATTCCCCAAGAGGAATTAAACTAATTTCTACTATGCTCAGAGAATTATGCAAAACACTGGACATGTGTATGAACCAAAATAGCAAGTTCTTCACCTCTGAGCTAACTCCAACTTATCTTTTTTGATCTATCTTTTTGTGAGTAATTTTCCAAGGTACATAGGGTGTCTAATACATCCATTCCCAAGCTAAAAGGGCCCACCATATACTCTTGGAGTTCATTTGGCTGGTGTAGATCAAGGATTTTGCAACACCTCTTCATCTTCAAGCACATACCTATCCATCTCTTCACAATGGTATCAGAGCAAGGTTGGACAACATGGCAGATGGATTTCCTTCATTAATTGACAAAATGGAGAGAGGTAACTACTCAGCTTGGTCATTAAGGATGGAAGCTTATCTCCAAGGTAGAAGTTTATATGGTTATTTGGCTGGAGATGAAGTTATGCCAAGTTTCAAGAACAAAAGTCAACCAACACAAGAAGAGCAAGAAAGATTGAGCACATGGTGCTCCAAGGATGCACTTGCAAGGTCTTATCTCCTCAACTCTGTTAGTCGACCGACGGATTGGGACAGGTGTAATGGAAATCTTTGTAAAACACACGCGAAAGGTAGTTACGTGCATATTTGTAAATCTTATATAAAGCAATGAAAAGAAGTGCTCAAGAGCGCGGGGATTTTGGCCTACTTTCGTGTTATCACCAGACTGTTTGTCTGGTTGTCTGTCTGATTGTTGCGGCAGTGTGTGTTGTTTAGTTTCTGCATACTCTGTTGTACTCTGTGTTGTCATCTGTCAATCTCAGTTACACTGTGAATCTAATTCCATTCAGTAAGTCGTTGGATCGTTGTCTGAAGGAGTTACTGTGGATCGTTGTGATGAATTGCTCTGTTAAGATGTACGGCGTAGTGCTCCTCTCCTTGTTGAACTGCTAAGTATTGATAAGTCTGTGTGAATGTAGTACTCTTTCCCTAAGAACGTTGTGCAGAAGTAGTGTTGTTCTCGATCTGCACTTGTATGGTGAGAATTGCCTATAGTTAAGGGTAATTCGAGTGTGTGTTAGTCTTCAGAACTGTAGGTTGAAACCAGAGGTACCTTTTGTGATCCGGTTGCTTGACTGTGAGCGCTGTCTTGGTAAAGGTTGGACTACTGTACTGTTACAGTGGCATATTAGTCTGAAGTCATGCGGTACCAAGGTACAGATAAGTCTGGTACAGTCATTGTTACTGGTAGCTGAGCTAAGACTGTGATGACACTGTCTAAGGACATTAGATTCAGATAGAACTGTCAATAGCATTTTATTGATGCAACTGAATCAGTTATTTTGGGGAACTAAGTACAGAGCCTCTGTCTAACAGACCCCTACCACTCCCAAGAACCCACGATTCGTTGGAAATGTGCTGACAGTTAGAACAACGCATTAATTCAACACTGGCCTTAACATTGGCCGTTTTGACCGTAGTTTAACACTTGGCGCCGTCTGTGGGAAGGTGGCATCAAGATCGTCATTCGTCTGTCGAAATTGAATATCAAGATTACCATTCGTTTGTCAAAAGTAGCAACAGAATCAGATTGTTGCAAACTTGTTGTGGAAACGTGATTATAATAATTTAATCGATAGTTGATACTACGCGATTAGTACAAAAGATGATACATGCCAGTTACTCGATCCGGTGAAACGTATCCAAAGAACAGCCTGCCCGGGATACTTAATTTGTTAAAAACGACTCCAGGAGGTAGAAGTACAACTAGGTCTAACCCAGTTGTCAAGGAAGTCAAGAATGTTAGTAATGATTCCGGTCATATTCCGGTGGAACGTGTGACGCCTCTGGTAAATTCCGGTACTATTTCGGCACAGTCTGTGGAAGATATAGTAACTCCAGAATCTACCAGGACGCAGTCTGAAGTTAGTTTAACAATCTTGCATAAAGATTCAAATTTGTTTACGACTAGAAACACTTTAGCCAAAGAATAGCCAAAGAAATCTGCGAAGGCAAAAAAACACCCTATTTTGGCAAAAATTCGGCACATTCCGATGATATTTAGGTAACAAAATCGCAGTTTTTCGGTGACGGTTTACCATTTCTTGGTGAATCTTCAGCCTAGTCACCACTATTGGGAGTAAGCTTCCCTACATTTGACATCAGAAAGGAAGGTAGCCTGTTCGCAACTGAGATTCGAAGCATACTAAACAAGATAATCGAACCGGAAAGTGCACAGCCCGACGATACAGATTCTGATAGTTCAGATATTCAACCCCGAGATACAGAAGATAATCACAATACACTCGCCATGAACGGGCAACAACAACAACAGCAGCAGCAACAACAAGTATGCCCACCAAGGCCGACTCCGACAGGAGTAACGTACACTAAATTCGGTGGATCCCCAGGTGATGAGCCAGATGCTCATGTATGCACATTTGAGATAAGTTACGCAGTACTCAACCATCCACCTGATCCGGCGTATAAGGCTATTGTTTTCCAATCGACATTGGTCAACGAAGCAGCTAGATGGCTTACTGAATATGATATTAACCATTTCGGCACCTATGAAGCAGTGAGGAATGCCTTTTTGCAGAGATTCAGACTAAAGAAGAATCCAGCCAAAATTTTTGATTACCTACAAAACAATAGACAAAAGATAAATCAAACTATATAGGAATACGCTACTCTATTCAGAACACATCTAAGGCAGTTACCACCAGCACACGCCAACCTAGCGGACGACGTTATTACTCAGTGGTTTATCAATGGCTTGACTCCCCAACTTAAACAAATTATGATCATACGCTGTGTAGGAGCTATGATGCTCGATGCAGTGATTGCCATGGCTTTATAGCTGGAAAACAAGGTTGGAGGATTTACAGAAGATCTGGAGTGGTTAAAAACAAACAGAAGTGTCGTCGAAGATATGACCAGACAAATATACTGCATCACATGCAAGAATTCAGGCCATACTAGTGCCACTTGTGCACTTAATCAGTTATTCTGTGCTATCTGCAACACTGTCGGACACACCACTGAAAACTGCGCATACAATGCCAAAGTGCAGGGAACCGCAACTGTCAATGCTATTATACAGGAACCAGGACAACCAGCCAATCATTATGTACCTCCGCAAATGAGGAACAATCAGCAACAAGGATATCGAAATTACAGAGGACAGAGAAACAACAACTACAACGCAAACCTCTGGCAGGCCGGACCAGCACCGGAAAATCCCAATCTGCCACCACCGCGCTATCATTTCTGTGGTGAATTTGGTCACATTAGAAGATTCTGTAAGGATGCAGCTGAATATGATCAGAGGAAGAAGGAACGACAAAATCCAATGGCTAATATGGTACAAATCACACCAGTAGAAACGCAAGCTGCAGTAATTCAGACCCGCTCCGGTAAACAACTGCAGCCTGCAGCATAATTATTTGAACCAGGTATACGTGAACAACAAAGGATGTATGATAAAGCTAGTCAATGGACCACCGCAGAACCCCCAGTCTTCCCAAATCCTATTCCGGTAACCCAAACTCCGTTAACCAAAGAAGTAACACAACAACAAGATTCCAATACAGCAGCAGGCACATCATCAGCAGCAGGCATATCATCTTCAACAGGCGCATCACCTTCAGAATCTGTGGAAACAATCCAATCACAAAAGGCCTGGGAAATTTTATCTAAAGCATCCATCACTCTTCCTTTGGGCCAATTACTTGCACTAGTACCGGGAGTTCGACAACAATTTCAACAACAGTTCAGTCCTGTGCCTCCTTGCATTCCTGCGACAGCAACCATGCAACCGGAACCTGATTCTATGGTCGATCATTCAGTTCCTTTGATAACGGTATGGTATAAGAATCATAAAATCACACAGGTACTAATTGATGGAGGATCTGGAGTCAACATTGCTACTGCTGCACTATGTAAGAAGCTAGGGTGGACCGAAATCGAACCAGTTCAGTTTTTTGTCAGAATAGCCGACCAATCAAGAGTCCATCCCATAGGACTTGTACGAAATGTACCAATCACTTTACAAGGTACAACATTTAAAATGACCTTTGTCATACTAGATTTATCGGAATCCACTCTTGATTACAACCTCCTTTTCGGCCGACCTTGGTTGAAGCATGCTAAGGTGATACAGGATTGCTTTGCACAAGAGCTCACTTTCAAGGATAAAAATCGTAAATACATTTTAAAATTAGATGCTATACAACCTTGCGAGTTGCATGCTAGACCGTATTTGGCAGAACCAGTCCATATGCTAGATGGATTGTCAGATGATGAAGAAGAAGAGTTTCTAAAAAATAACATTGACTTGATTTCCCTAGGAACTGTTGATCTACAATCTGTTGTAGATAACTGGAATCCTACAGTTTGTACGGTGATGATTGTAAAAGAAACAGATATGAAAGAAGATAAGGCTACCATAGATGACACCGATCTACAACAACTTTTTAAGCCAGCAGAGAATACAGAGAAGCCTCGAAAATTTTATGTTCCAGAAGATCAGCTGACCACTTACAATTTAGGAGATGAAGCAAATCCACGACCTGTCAAGCTAAAGGAGAACTTACCGGAATTATTTCGAGCAGATCTAATTCAACTACTCCACGAATTTTCTGATGTATTTGCATGGGATTACAAAGATATGAAGGGTTTGGATCCACGCATCTATCAACACAGGGTCATGTTGAAGCCGGAAGCAAAACCACTTAAGCAACCTAGTTACCGGATGAACCCGAACTATGCATCACAAGTAAAAGCCAAACTTGATAGGCTACTCAAAGTCGGATTTATTGTACTAGTAGAGCATGCTGAATGGATCTCTCCAATTGTTATTGTCCCTAAAATGAATAAGCAGTTATGAATATGTGTAGATTACCGAAAACTGAACGCAGCAATAGTGCCTGATCCATTTCCACTCCCTTTTCTTGACACAATGCTTGATAGAGTAACAGGACATGAAATGTATTCATTTTTAGATGGGTACAGTGGATATAATCAAGTTAGAATGGCTGCACAAGATATACCGAACACAACCTTCATTACCAACTGGGGTGTTTTCGCCTGCACTGTTATGTGGTTTGGATTAAGAAATGCCCCAAGTACATTCCAAATGTGTGTGCAGGAAATATTTTCTCCTTACCTTACCTCTTTTATGCAAGTATATCTTGATGATTTTTCAATTTTCGGTAAGATGATAGCACACCTGTTCCATTTACGGTGCTGCTTTGAAAAATGCAGAGAATACAGACTCTGTTTGAACCCAAACAAATCTGTGTTTGTGGTTTCATGTGGCAAGTCACTCGGTCATATTGTATCTGCACAGGGCATACAGGTGGATCCAGATAAAATTTCAGTTGTGTTAGAAGCTCTAGTGCCCACTACCCCGAAGGAAGTAATGCGCTTCATGGGACAAGTAAGATGGCATGGACGACACCTACGATGGCTTCTCACTTGGCAATACCTCTGAACAGATTAATCACCAAGACTCCTCGACAGTTTGAGTGGACTCAGGAATGTCAGATAGCATTTGATCGCTTAAAGAGTTTATTAACACAAGTTCCCATCTTAGAGCCTCCAGATTGGGATCGCCCACTTCATGTATTTGTTGATGCTTTCGATATAGCAATAGGGAGCATTTTAATGCAACAAACTGATAAGTGGTTCAGACCAATGTACTATGCAAGTCGAAGATTAGCCCCTGCTGAGAAGAATTACTCCGTAACAGAAAGAGAATGTCTAGGTCTAGTGTATTCTGTCAAAAAATTCAGACATTATTTGCTGGGCCGTAAATTTACTTTTCATGTAGATCATGCTGCACTTGTCTACCTAGTTCGGCAACAGCATGTAGGTGGTTGATTAGCACGATGGGTTCTACTTTTACGGGAGTTTGACTACGAAGTCATTCATCGGCCAGGCAGTTCACATGCCTTAGCAGATTTCCTCTCCCGCTTAGATTTTGGTGAAGCTCCGGTAGGTATAGATGACACAACTCCAGCGATTTATGTCTCTGAACCAACGAATGATGAAATCACAGACCCACCTATGCCATCTACATATTATGATCAGATCTTGACCTTTCTCACTGATGGATGCCTTCCATCTCAGACTTCTACGACAGTACGCAAGAAAATTGCAGTCTTTAGTCGCCGATTTCGGTTGATTGCTGGAGAATTATGTTGGTGCATTTTAGCCAAGCCTACATGCTTGATATATTTGATATCATCCTCATTTGTAAGTCACATGAGTAGTCATGTGAACACCTCTTGTAAAAGAGTTCATTTTTATCTCTTGTAATTGAAAAAAGAAAAAGGAAAAGGATGGCTTACCTCATGCATGATGTAAAAGCAATTTTGTGGCTCTAACTACCAAAACCCACGACTTTTTGAGCTGAGTGAATATCTCCTAACTTTGGGGATCACTTTTAGGTGGAGCCATTCGAATTTGAATTCAAAACTCCCTCCAAGAATAGCTATAAAAGGAGCAAGAAGGAAGAGGCGATTAGCAAGCCTTGTACGTGACCACTTCATGTCATTTTGTAGAGATTGAAGAGCTTACTCCATAGCTCTATCATTCTACTCCCATTGTGCAAAGATTCATTGCCAATGTGGTTGTAATCATATATGAATTTATACATTTATCATCATTCACTTCTCTGTTTTGTTTTCTGCTATACTCACTCAGAGCAGTACCTTCAGAAGGTTATATCTCAAATTCTACGGATTCTTTGTCAGTGATTTAACATGCGTTGGATAGCTCTTATTGTCTAGTTTGTGCATATCAATTTTCAAGGTCATTGGATTTATAGTTTTGGAGATATCTGCATTTTATTGCTCACTGGTCTATCTCTGTAGAGCCACGAGAATGGTGGGCATGTTCCAGAAATTGATAAATCTTGTTCTCAGTGCTCAGTCCATCATTTGAAGTGTTTTAACTTGGATTGGGAAGCTTGCTAAGTCTATTTGCTATGACCAAAAGGAAGTTTTCTACTTCCTACCAGGTTGAGAGCACTGTTCAATTTTTCCAGCAGGTGTATGTCCAAAAATAGCAAGTTTTGGGAGCTAGTCATTTCGCAACTAGTCTGTCTTGACCTAAACTTTTGGGATACATGTTCCAAAGTACTTGGCTGATATTTTGGTGGATTTAGGAAGCTTAAAGGGTCTACTAATCAACTCTGAAGTCTCAGTTGGCTGGTGTGAAGCTGGTTGTAGCAACACCTACTCATCTTTGGATTGCATCCACCATCTCTCTTCACAGTGGTATCAGAGCATAGTCAAGCAACATGGGAGATGGATTTCCATCAACAATTGACAAATTGGATCGAAACAACTACCCGGCATGGTCTCTAAGGATGGAGGCTTACCTTCAAGGGAGGAATCTATATGGATTCATATCCGGAGATGAAGCAATGCCAACCATGAGGAACAAAGGGCAACCATCACATGAAGAAGTGGAAGGACTTTCAAATTGGTGTTCGAAGGATGCACTTGCAAGGTCCTATATTCTAAACTCAATCTCGGATTTTCTTTTACCTTATGTCAAGGGATGCAAGACATCAAGAGAGACCTGGAATGCACTTGCTTCTTTCTTCTCTTCCAACACTCGAGCAAGGAAGAACCAATTGTGGATGGAGTTCACAACAATGAAGAAAAGCCCGAAGCAAAATGTGATTGATTATGTCACAAAGATGAAGGAGATTTCCGACCAACTTGGAAGCATTGGAGAGGTAATTGAAGAGGAGCAAATCATAAGACAAATCATGAATGGAATCAAAGCAGACGACAAGTGGGAGTCATTCACAACAGCCATGGATTTATACATGGATATGCATGTACCCGACCTCAACACACTCATGGGCCAACTCTTCACTCATGAAGCAAAGATTAGCAAAGGTGGTGAGTCCTCAAGAGGTAATCAAACTTCTGCCTTGTATTCTGATAAAGCTAAGGTCAAGGACAAGTCAAAGAATAGGAAGAATGAAGATGAAGGAAGCTCTTTCCAAGCAAACTTTGCAGGTAGAGGAAGAGCTAGAGGAAGAGGCAGAGGTGGAAAGCAAGGCAAGGGGAGATTCCAATCATCTCAACCTTGCAACATATGTGGCTTATCTAACCATACTATTGAAGAATGTTTCACGAACCTGAGGAACTCAAGAGGAAGAGGATTCAATAGAGGTGGCTATGGATCAAATAGAGGTAGATACAATGGAGGCTACAACAACAACAACTACTACAACAACAATTACAACAACAACAACTATCAAAGTGGCCACAGAGGAAGAAGAGATTACAATAACTATGCAGAGGACCAAAGTCAAGAAGATTCATTATTGATTATGAATCTATCAGCGAAGAAGGGTAAGGATGATGATCACATATTTTACATTGATTCGGGATGCTCGAACCATGTAGCAGGAAATGTGGCTTTACTTTCTGATTTGGAAGATCCTCATAACAAGCATGAAGTGCAGACAGGAGATGACACAAAGCACTCAGTGGAGAAGATAGGTAATGTGAAGACATCAGATGGGAATATGAACCTCTTAAGCAAACTCTTGTATGTCCCTACAATTACCAAAAATTTAATAAGTGTTGGACAGATTGTTGAAAAAGGATTGCAGGTTAGATTCAATCGATTTGGAGCATATGTTGAAGACCCAAGGCAAGGCTTTCGAAGGATTGCCAAAGGAGAAAAGACAGGAAGGCTTTTCACTTTTGAAGTGGAAGATACAAAGAACATAGCTTTGTTTAGCTATGGATCTCAAACTCTAACAGAGTTGGAGATATGGCACAAAAGGCTTGCTCACATTGGTGAGAGGACACTCAAACAGATTTGCAGGGACCAAAGTGTACTTGTTTTGCCTAATACCACAAGGCAACACATGATTTATAAGTGTGAAGCTTGTCAACTCGGCAAGGCTCATAGACAACCTTTCAATAAGAAAGGATATATGTATCAAAATCCTTTGGATCTAGTGCACACGGATGTGTGGGGTCCAAGTAAGGAGCCATCTATATCAGGCTCAAGATATTATGTGTCTTTCATAGATGATTGTAGCAGGTGGACCATTCTGTTTTTCATGAAGCACAAGGATGAAGTGTTTAATTGCTTTAAGAAGTATATTGCTCTTGTTGAAAACCAAACAGGTAGGACTTTGAAACGACTCAGATCAGATGGTGGAGGAGAATACTTCTCTTCTGAATTTGATGCCTTCTTGCATGAAAGAGGCATTAAAAGGGAAGTCACTACAAGGTATACACCCGAACTCAATGGTGTAGCAGAGAGGAGGAACAGAGCTATTGTCGAAGCAGCAAGGTCCATGCTCAACGAAAAGGGACATTGAGAATTAAGCACACGAAATGGGCTATGCATACATAAGGAATTTTGTCTTCATGTCCCTCTAGGAACGGACAAATATTCAAGGAATTCCTCTTAGCCCTGTGAGAATTTGTCTTACCAACTTATCTTCTTCAATATCTTCATCAACTACACCTAAAGAATCAGCAATGTCTTTCATCTTTGTCACATAATCAGATATTGATTGTGAAGCCTTCTTCTTAAATGTAGTAAACTATGCCCATAATGAAGCTTTCTTTGATTTAGTTGTATTCTGAAAATGCTCTTCCAAAGCATTCCATATGTCACTTGCACTTTCAAGTCCTCTGATATGAGGAAGCAAATAATCATTTACTGCCATGTAGATTATGCTCCTTGCATGAGCATCCTTCTTCATCCAAATCTTTATATCTGCAAGCTCTTCCCTAGTTGGAACAATAGGATCTTTCAACTCTGGCTTTTCTTCCTCTCCTGTGATGTATCCCATCCGATCTTTGCTCATAAGATGAGCTTCAATTCTCATAGACCAAGCTGGATAGTTCTCTCTATCCAACTTCTCAATTTGGAGACTATGTCCCATCCTTTCTTCACTTGTACTATAAAATCTTTAATCCTTATAAGGAATGAATGTACCTTAGCTTCAAATGTTGCTCCTTCTGATCCTTTTGATAACCTTTATGTGTCTTCCTTCAGTCTTTCTTCACGTCAAGGTGTGAAATTTGTATATCTGCAGCAGTCGGGATCTTCCTTTCCTAAATTTTGATACTTCCTGCTCTCATACCACTGATGGAGAGTGTTAATCTCCAAAAGAACAAGCTATCCTTGATGTTAGACCACCTCTATATCAAGAATAACTTTGAACTCCAACCAATTTTGTAAGACAAGCACCAAACTATCAAGATTTTAACTAACTGTGAAGAAAGTCATTTCATAGAAAAGTCTGCTGCACATTATTGACTCATTGACTAATCATTTGTGTAAAGTTTCTAATAAAACTGTGTAGAATATGTTGCCTAGAGTTTGCGCACCTCCTCCAAGTTAAATCACTTCAAAAGCTTAAGTAGATTATGAGAAATGATCTAAACAATCTACCTATGTCTGAAACTTCCTTCTTCTAGAGTTGACTTTGACACGTGCAACTTCTAACACATGGTTCTCCCAAATTAGAACCGTTTAAACAAATGCTTTTAGCCATAGATAGCTTACCTTCCAACTTAGATCTTGACTCCTCATTTGTTTAAAACTTTACACTGTGCACTGAGAACTAACCATTTCTTTGACCATCGGAATTGCGCCTATTTTTGAAGACACTCAACACTTTCTCACATATAGATGTTCCTACAAAAAATTCTCTCAGCCTGTTTGCAATTGGATTCTCAAACTTTAACCATAGATAAACTAACTATGGACTTAGATGTGTACAAAAGGATTTCTGATAAAATCAAACACAGAAGGAGAACTAGAGAAAAAATTGACGCGCAATTCACTGAACATTCTTTCTATTCAACTCTTCATACATCTGATGGATGGTACATCCAATACTCATCATCTATTCATCTATATTTCATCTCTCTCTTTCTAATACAACCATCTACATGTATCTATATATACATATGAGTATTGATTCGTCATTACTTCAAGTATATTGAAGTATTTACAAAACTAATGTACATATGTTTTAAAGAACTTTGCTCCCTGAACCTTCTCTTCATTTCATGAAGTTGGACTTCAAACTTTTCTTCATATCTTCACTTCTAGGCTTCATAATCACCAATTGTTGATTGTCCTGCTCCAATGAGATTTAGATAGTCAAAGAGATCTTGAGATCACAACTAATTCTTTGTTATTGTTTCTTGGTCAATGGAATTGAACAAACTTGGAAAAACGTTTCCAAGAAGTTGCGATTGGAATTATTGTAGAGTTTTCCCAAGTATTGAGTGACCATGGCTGAAAGTAATGATGTATTTTGTATGTTGGCTGTTTAGGATAGGTTGGATGGTACCAATTACCCATTGTGGGCTTATATGATGCAACATGTATTGGTTGCAAAAGGACTGTGGAACATTGTGTAGGGTGTTGAGAACTGGCCTATTACACCTGCAAATACAGGTATTGAAGCTGATGCAAATGACATTGAAGATGCTAATATTCTTCAGATTCCTGTTCGTGCTGTGGTTTCTGTTGCACCTACTGTAGAGCAAATTCATTGGGATGGCAGAGATGCTTAGGCACATGCATTGATAGCCTTCTCTATCAAACGTGCCATTATTCCTCACATTCGCTCTTGCAAAACAGCTAAGGATGCTTGAGATACACTTATCACATTGTACCAGGCTAGGAATGAGGCCCGTGTTGCTTACCTCCAAAAAGACTTGGAGAGTGAGCATATGAATGAAGGTGATTCTATGGACTATTGTCTAACAAAGATCAAAGACTCGAAGGAATGATTGATTTCTACTGATGAAGTTATACTAGATAGATCACTTGTGCAGACTGTTCTGAATGCTCTTCCTGATTCACATAAAAGTTTTGATTCTACTCTTTGTCTGATGATGAAAGGCAATCCAAATGCCTTGTCATTTGAGGAGTTAGTTTCTGTTCTATTGCAGGAAGATCAGTCTAGGCAGAATAGGTCTATTATCCGTGTTGTTGATCAAGCTTTCTTGGCTAGTTAGAAGGGCAAAGGTAAATGGAGCTCATCTACTAGTAAGCAAAAATCTACAAATGCTACACATTTGAAGAAGGAAGACAAAGATGAGAAGAAATCAGAAATGCAAAAATTGTTTTGCAAATATTGTAAAACAAATAACCATGTGATTAAGAGTTGTCCAAAACTGGCTACTAAAGAGGTAAAGAGAAAGGAGGTTGGAATGGTTGTTGTAGAGGCCTCTATACCGAAAATAGAGTTTGCTAACCTTGTGTAGAATGAAGAATGGGCATTTACTACTATTTGCAATTTTGACCCATCTTCTCATGAGCAGTGTATGTCTATAGTAGACTCAGCTGTTTGGTATTTTGATAATGGGGCAACCAAACATATTACCTCACAAGGCAGTTTCTTCACTTCACTTGAGCCTACCCCTGTAGGTGCCAACAACTCCTCTTATCTTGTCATGGGAATTGGTAAGATCATTTTGACTACTTCTGATGATAGTTCTTTCACTTTATCAGATGCTTTAATTGTGCCAAGGATCAAGAAGAATTTGTTATCAGTTTCGGCTTTAGCCAAGATTGGCTTGGTTGTGAAATTTGTTGATGATAGGTGTAGAGTTCATGATCTATCAAATGGTGATGTGATTATTTCTTTTGGCATTTTATATCATGGGCTATATAAGATCATAGACTATGAAAGATCTGTGAATGATTCAGCATGTGCAGTACATGATTCTTAGGCTATGTCAGATGCAAAGCTTTGGCATGCATGCCTTGGTCATCTGAATTTTGCTAGTTTGCTACACCTGTAGAAATCTGAAATGGTGTCATCTTTGCCCAAACTTGAGGCACCGGATAAACATGTATGTGAAGGCTGTATTTTGGGCAAAATGCAGCATTCCTCCTTCCCAAAAGATGGTTCAGTTTCGGCTACTCAAAAATTACAGCTTGTTTAGAGTGATGTCTGTGGTCCTATGCAGACACCTTCTTTTGGGAACTATCTTTACTTCGTGACTTTCATCCATGATTTTTCCAAGCATGCATGGGTATAATATCCATTGAAGGAAGAGTTCGAAGTGTTCATGTGCTTCAAATAGTTTTTGGTTTTGGCTGAAAAATCTATCAGCATGTAAAATGGGCACCCTCCATCCTGATCGAGGGGGGGAATATATGTCTTCTGACTTTAATGCATTTTTGGCTGAACGTGGGATAAAACATTAGTTTACAGTGCCATATACACCTCAACATAATGGAGTTGCTAAATGGAAGAACACGTCACTCATGGAAATGGTGAGGTGTATGGTCAAGAGTGAGACTTTACCACATAGTTTCTGGCTTGAGGCTGTCATGTGTGCAACATATGTACTTAATCCGTGTCCCACTAAAGCACTCCGGTGTGGAGGTTATCGCAATCCGGGTGGATCGGGTCCGGTCGTGGAACACACAGGGTGTATGAAGCTAATGAATGTTGGAAGGTCTAAGGACGTGAAAGTGAAAATAATGTTGAGTATGGAGAAGAGAGAGATGTTGAAATGATTATGGGAATGGAAATGTAGGAGTGCAATTTAGATTTATGAACATGAATGATAAGAATGAAAGAGAACCATACACACGAATCAAATTTGGAAGGAAGAATGGTCCATTGAAGGAGCTTCTTAAACACTTCCTAATTCTCATCCATATGCATAGTCTTCTTTGGATGATATGTATGCATGACGAGAATAGATGGAATCCTTACGCATAAATCAGTTTCAAAAGGAAGAATGGTCCAATATTGGAGCTTCTTATACACTTTTAGAAACTAATCAATATGTATGGGTATGTATGGATTATATGCATGCAAGTGAATTATGATGATAGAGTTTAATCACAAGCTCAATGAAACATCCTCACTGGTTCAACACAATACTGCGGAGCTTTCTTACACATAGAAGAAAATAGAAGACATGTACAAATACTTAAGAGACTGAGAGACAAGAGACAAGAGACAAGTGACAAGTGACATGAATTAAAAGGATTTGAATTAAGATACATGTATAAGATCGTCGTGATACGTCAAGCTAAGCAGTCTACTAATCAAAGGCGGTTTCGACCCTCAAACCATGACAGTTCAACCGAATATCACACGTAAGAAGATGAGTTCCTTTGATAGGCTTTACAAGTATATGAATTTTCATGTGATTTGGAGACATTGAAATTTTTGCCCTAATTTCCAAAGTTTGAACAACTTTGACCGCTACCCTGGATTTGCTCGATTTCTTCCAAAGTTTGCATGTGAACTCCCTTTGACATCCTTGATGCATCTTGGACTTCTCAGGGAATTCTGGCTACCTTCACCAAATGTGTTTCCTATAGGCCTTCATGAGTGAGAGAGGAGAGAAAATCTCGACGACACCGGTCTATCACTCCATATGAGGCTTGGCATGGTCACAAGCCATTGGTTGCTCATCTGCGTGTTTTTGGTTGTCTGGCATATGCATTAGTGCCTAAACAACATCGTAGGAAATTGGATGATAAAGCACTAAAATGTATTTTTGTTGGGTACAATTTTGAAAGCAAACGCTAACGTCTGTATCACCCACATACTAGATGCATTTTGGTTAGCCGTGATGTTGTTTTGTGGAAGATGCTATTTAGCCTTTACTTTCATGTGCGAAGGAGACATCTGTTAGTGCCGAAGACATGTATGATACTTTGCTTCCTCTTTTTATAGGTGGACAGTCTAATGCTAGTCCTAATGAGACAACTTCTCAACCATTGTAGGTTTCATGTGATGATGGAGATCATTCTATTTCTGATGCAAATTTACATGATGCACTTTTTGATGAGAGAGTTGATATTGAGGAGGCAAAAACTATGCCAAAATGGCTAGTGCAGACTTTGCGTAATAGCAAATTAGATGTAGCTCTATCATATCGTACAAGTTCAGGTGAGACTGAGCCTGCCTTGTTTGATAAAGCACAAAATTCTAAACATTGGATGGCTACAATGCAATTTGAATATGATGCTATCATGAAAAATTGTACCTGGTCTTTATGTGACTTGCCTCCTGCCAAGAAGATCATTGGTAGTAAGTGGGTATACAAGCTAAATCATAAACCTGATGGAACAATTGACAAATATAAGGCTAGACTCATGGAAATGGCTTATGCTCAGGAAAGAGGCATTGATTTTGATGAGACCTTTGCTCCTACTTGCGG
>CM035412.1:113809061-113811561 GCA_020310875.1 Ceratopteris richardii | reverse complement strand
GATGAAGACATTGAGGAGGATAAATTGGTAAGGCAAATTCTTACAGGGTTGAGAGGTGATGACAAATGGAAACCATTTATTTTGTCTACAGAGTTATCACTTGACCATTTCACTCCTGTTTTAAATCAATTGTTAGGTCATATGCTAACATTTGAGCAGGATGTTAAAGGAGATGGTGACAAGAGTACAGGTCATGCAATGTACTCAAAGGACAAGAAGAAGAATAGCAAAGGAAAACAACAAGCAGGTGAAGATGAAGGAACAACTACTCAAGCCAACTTCCTAAGAGGAAGAGGAGGTGGCAAAGGTAGAGGAAGAGGCAGGAACAACAAAGATGGAGGAAAAGCTTGTTGGATTTGTGGTAAGACAAATCACTTAGCTAATGATTGTTGGCATAATAATCAGAATAATGGTGGATACAATCAGAATTATAATACAAGAGGAAGAGGTGGCAGAAATCAAAGAGGTAATTACAGAGGTAGAGGTGGAAGGAATTACTTTGGAAGAAATGCAGGTAGAGGATTCCAAAGTCAACAATACAACAACACCTACTACAATTATGCTTCAGATCAAAAGGAAGATTCAACATTGATAATGAATGCAACTTGTGAAAGGCAGAATGAAGATCAAAGAGTCTTCTACATTGACTCAGGGTGTAGCAATCACCTGAGTGGTAACATATCTTTGATGACTGATTTGGAGAATAAAGTTTTTAATCATGTTGTTCAAACAGGTGACAACACAAAGCATAATGTGAAGTCAATTGGATCAGTGAAGGCCAAGGATGGAAGCACCTTATTGAGTAAGGTTTTGTATGTTCCTACAATCCCTAAGAATTTGATAAGTGTAGGTCAAATTGTTGAAAAGGGATATGAAGTAAGGTTCACTAATGATGGAGTATATGTGGAAGACCCTAGCCAAGGGTATAAACAGATTGTTTCAGGGAAAAAGGAAGGAAGATTATTTACATTGAAGATTCAAGGCAACATTGGTCATGCTATGTTCACATATGGAGGTCATAAGATCTCTGAGTTAGATCTTTGGCACAAGAGGCTTGGACATTTCAATGAAAGAGGTATTAAAGAAATGGTTAACAATGGTTCAGTGCTTGGATTGCCTAATGTTGCAGGTCAACATATGACATACAAATGTGAGGCATGTCAATTAGGTAAGGCTCATAAACATTCCTATTCCAAGCATGGTTTTATGTACTCAGAGAAGCTTGAGTTGGTACACACAGATGTCTGGGGACCATCAAAAGATTTCAGTATAAATGGATCAAGGTATTATGTGATTTATGTTGATGATGCTACTAGGTGGATCACTATCTATGTGATCAAAGATAAGTCAGAAGTGTTTAATACATTTAAACACTATCATGCATATGCAGAAAGAATTACAGGTCATAAGTTGAAAAGACTAAGGTCAGATGGAGGGGGAGAGTATTTCTCAAATGAGTTCAGTGATTACTTATGGAATGCAGGTATAAAAAGGGAAGTTACTTGCAGGTACTCTCCTCAACAAAATGGTGTTGCAGAAAGGAGAAATAGAACTCTTGTTGAGTTTGCAAGATCCATGATGAAGGAGAAAAATTGCCCTAATTATTTGTGGGCTGAGGCTGTAAATACAGCCACTTATTTGGTCAATAGGTTACCATGTAAAGCCTTGCAGGGTATGACACCATATGAGGCTTGGTGGGGTAAAAGACCTACCTTGGATCATTGCAGAGTTTTTGGGTGTGTGGCATATGCATATGTGCCATCACAATTAAGGCACAAATTGGAACCCAAAGCTGAAAAGTATGTTTTCATTGGCTATGATGACAAGCAGATGGGCTATAGATTGTGGAGTCCATCTACAAAGCAATTTATGGTTTCTAAAGATGTTACATTTGATGAACAAAGCACTTGGTATGCAGGTACAATCAACATTAATACAGGTGATGAAGAAGAAGTGAGTCAAAGAAAAGGTAAATCAAAAGTTCAGATATTTGATGACCAAGAGAATAATGAAGTGCAGGTGGAAGTGGAAGAGACACCAAGATTTGATCCTGAATGTGAAGAGCCAGAAACTTCAAGGAGTGGAGAACTCAGAAGGTCAACAAGAAATAGGTGGCAACCTACAAGGTATAGTTATGATACTTCATTTCTAGCCACAAAAGATTATGCTTATATGGTGAATACAGATGAAGACCCTTCTACATATGAAGAGGCAAAAGGTAAGGAAAAATGGGAGAATGCTATGCAGGAAGAATATGATGCACTATTGGAGAATCAAACTTGGGATTTGGTTCCTAAACCAAATAGTCAGAAGATTATTGGATGCAAGTGGGTCTATAAGACAAAAAGGTTTGCAGATGGAAGTGTGTCTAGATACAAAGCTAGACTTGTTGTCAAAGGTTTTGCTCAAACATATGGTATTGATTATGATGAGACCTATAGTCCTGTGGCAAAGATGACAACCATAAGGACACTTATTGCTATTGCTGCATGTAAAGGTT
>CM035412.1:113779061-113801561 GCA_020310875.1 Ceratopteris richardii | reverse complement strand
GGGGTGAGGGTTGAGGGGGGCGCTTGTGGGAGGAGGTGGAGGGGTGAGGGTTGAGGAGGGCTCTTGCGGGAGGAGGTGGAGGGGTGAGGGTTGAGGGGGGCGCTTGTGGGAGGAGGTGGAGGGGTGAGGGTTGAGGGGGGCGCTTGTGGGAGGAGGTGGAGGGGTGAGGGTTGAGGGGGGCGCTTGTGGGAGGGGGAGGAGGAGTGAGGAGTGAGGAGGGCTCTTGCGGGAGGAGGTGGAGGGGTGAGGGTTGAGGGGGGCGCTTGTGGGAGGGGGAGGAGGAGTGAGGAGTGAGAAGGGCTCTTGCGGGAGGAGGTGGAGGGGTGAGGGTTGAGGGGGGCGCTTGTGGGAGGAGGTGGAGGGGTGAGGGTTGAGGGGGGCTCTTGCGGGAGGAGGTGGAGGGGTGAGGGTTGAGGGGGGCGCTTGTGGGAGGAGGTGGAGGGGTGAGGGTTGAGGGGGGCGCTTGTGGGAGGGGGAGGAGGAGTGAGGAGTGAGGAGGGCTCTTGCGGGAGGAGGTGGAGGGGTGAGCGTTGAGGGGGGCGCTTGTGGGAGGGGGAGGAGGAGTGAGGAGTGAGGAGGGCTCTTGCGGGAGGAGGTGGAGGGGTGAGGGTTGAGGGGGGCGCTTGCGGGAGGAGGTGGAGGGGTGAGGGTTGAGGAGGGCTCTTGCGGGAGGAGGTGGAGGGGTGAGGGTTGAGGGGGGCGCTTGCAGGAGGAGGTGGAGGGGTGAGGGTTGAGGAAGGGCTCTTGCGGGAGGAGGTGGAGGGGTGAGGGTTGAGGGGGGCGCTTGTGGGAGGAGGTGGAGGGGTGAGGGTTGAGGGGGGCACTTGTGGGAGGGGGAGGAGGAGTGAGGAGTGAGGAGGGCTCTTGCGGGAGGAGGTGGAGGGGTGAGGGTTGAGGGGGGCGCTTGTGGGAGGGGGAGAAGGAGTGAGGAGTGACGAGGGCTCTTGCAGGAGGAGGTGGAGGGGTGAGGGTTGAGGGGGGCGCTTGTGGGAGGAGGTGGAGGGGTGAGGGTTGAGGGGGGCGCTTGTGGGAGGGGGAGGAGGAGTGAGGAGTGAGGAGGCGGGAGGAGGTGGAGGGGTGAGGGTTGAGGGGGGCGCTTGTGGGAGGGGGAGGAGGAGTGAGGAGTGAGAAGGTCTCTTGCGGGAGGAGGTGGAGGGGTGAGGGTTGAGGGGGGCGCTTGTGGGAGGAGGTGAAGGGGTGAGGGTTGAGGGGGGCGCTTGTGGGAGGAGGTGGAGGGGTGAGGGTTGAGGGGGGCTCTTGCGGGAGGAGGTGGAGGGGTGAGGGTTGAGGGGGGCACTTGTGGGAGGGGGAGGAGGAGTGAGGAGTGAGGAGGGCTCTTGCGGGAGGAGGTGGAGGGGTGAGGGTTGAGGGGGGCACTTGCGGGAGGAGGTGGAGGGGTGAGGGTTGAGGAGGGCTCTTGCGGGAGGAGGTGGAGGGGTGAGGGTTGAGGGGGGCGCTTGTGGGAGGAGGTGGAGGGGTGAGGGTTGAGGGGGGAGCTTGTGGGAGGGGGAGGAGGAGTGAGGAGTGAGGAGGGCTCTTGCGGGAGGAGGTGGAGGGGTGAGGGTTGAGGGGGGCGCTTGTGGGAGGTGGAGGAGGAGTGAGGAGTGAGGAGGGCTCTTGCGGGAGGAGGTGGAGGGGTGAGGGTTGAGGGGGGCGCTTGCGGGAGGAGGTGGAGGGGTGAGGGTTGAGGAGGGCTCTTGCGGGAGGAGGTGGAGGGGTGAGGGTTGAGGGGGGCGCTTGTGGGAGGAGGTGGAGGGGTGAGGGTTGAGGGGGGCGCTTGTGGGAGGGGGAGGAGGAGTGAGGAGTGAGGAGGGCTCTTGCGGGAGGAGGTGGAGGGGTGAGGGTTGAGGGGGGCGCTTGTGGGAGGAGGTGGAGGTGTGAGGGTTGAGGAGGGCTCTTGCGGGAGGAGGTGGAGGGGTGAGGGATGAGGGGGGCGCTTGCGGGAGGAGGTGGAGGGGTGAGGGTTGAGGAGGGCTCTTGCGGGAGGAGGTGGAGGGGTGAGGGTCGAGGGGGGCGCTTGTGGGAGGAGGTGGAGGGGTGAGGGTTGAGGGGGGCGCTTGTGGGAGGGGGAGGAGGAGTGAGGAGTGAGGAGGGCTCTTGCGGGAGGAGGTGGAGGTGTGAGGGTTGAGGGGGGCGCTTGTGGGAGGGGGAGGAGGAGTGAGGAGTGAGGAGGGCTCTTGCGGGAGGAGGTGGAGGGGTGAGGGTTGAGGGGGGCGCTTGCGGGAGGAGGTGGAGGGGTGAGGGTTGAGGAGGGCTCTTGCGGGAGGAGGTGGAGGGGTGAGGGTTGAGGGGGGCGCTTGTGGGAGGAGGTGGAGGGGTGAGGGTTGAGGGGGGCGCTTGTGGGAGGGGGAGGAGGAGTGAGGAGTGAGGAGGGCTCTTGCGGGAGGAGGTGGAGGGGTGAGGGTTGAGGGGGGCGCTTGTGGGAGGGGGAGGAGGAGTGAGGAGTGAGGAGGGCTCTTGCAGGAGGAGGTGGAGGGGTGAGGGTTGAGGGGGGCGCTTGTGGGAGGAAGTGGAGGGGTGAGGGTTGAGGGGGGCGCTTGTGGGAGGGGGAGGAGGAGTGAGGAGTGAGGAGGGCTCTTGCGGGAGGAGGTGGAGGGGTGAGGGTTGAGGGGGGCGCTTGTGGGAGGGGGAGGAGGAGTGAAAGAGAGAAAGAAGAGAGGGAGAAAGAGAGAGAGAAGGAGAGAGAAGTCACTCGTGGGAAGAGAGAGAGAGAAAAATAAAACAAATCCACTAAGGTGGCAATGACAGTGGAAGCAACAACTACCCGGAACACAATTATGTCCATGAAATGGAATGGACACTCCCTGAAGCTATAGCCCAAGGCATCTGAGAGCTCTCCTCTCAATCTCTTTCTCTTCTATCTTCTTCGGACTTCATACTCAGAGTGCCAGTGGGTCCTGCCCACTGCTTACATGCCACCAAGAGAGAAAGGGGAAAGAGAAGGGGTACTACAGACCCCCACATCAAGCTTTTGCGCCGTCCCTGGTGCAATTTCTTTCTTATTTTACTCGTTTCAATGAGATCTAGTTATTCTGCAATTACTAAAAGAAACATGGTATGTACAAGGGGTGGAATGCTTCCATTTTGACCTAGTTCAGATACTTCTTCACCCTGGAGATGTTAACCAGGGGTATCCCCTTACCCTGCAAATCCTCCAGATGTACTGCTCCATGAGGTAATACCTTTACCACCGTGTAAGGTCCTATCCATTTGGGTGCCAGTTTGGTTGGAATTGCTGGGACATGATGCACTAAAACCATGGATCCTTCCTGTACTTCATTGGACCTCAGATACCTGTCATGCAGTCTTTTGCGCTCTTCTTGTGTTACCTGAAGTGTTTGCATTGCTCCTTCTCTGTATTCTTCTAATGCCACCAATCTCTGAATGGGGGGGTTCAATTCCAATGGTTTTGATTCCTATTTCTTTTCTGATGATAAACTCAAATGGTGCCAATGCCTTTTTCCCATAAACTAAGCGAAATGGAGTCTCGCATGTGGTTCCCCTCTTCGTGGTTCTGAAAGCCCACATTGCACCAATTAGTGCTAGTGGCCAAGAGCTTTGATGATCAAAAGATAATTTGCAAAGTAGTCCAATCAAAATCTTATTGGAACTCTCCGCTTGGCCATTTGCCCTTGGGTAATAGGCACAAGATTTTTTATGGAAGATTTTGTATCTGTCAAATATAAACTGGAGCAATTGATTTACAAAATGTGTGCCCCTATCACTAGTAATTTCCAGTGGGCAACCGAATCTTGAGAAAATACGTTTATACATAAATTTAGCTACTGTTAAAGCCGTGCAGTCCACAGTAGCTTTAGCCTCTATCCATTTAGTGGCATAGCATGTGGCCATCAAAATATACTTTTTTCCTCCAGGTTGTCCAGTTGGACTAATTGGTCCTATGAAATCAAGACCCCATCGTTCAAATGGGAGCCATCCTGTAGATATGACCAATGGTTGGAAATTCAATCTGGTTGGCGCGGGAGCACACCTCTGGCAGATGTTGCATTCTTTAGAAAACTTAATTGCATCCTTGAAAATATGAGGCCACCATAAACCTTTGTGGATGATTCTATGAGCCAATTCTTCCCCCTTTTGATGTCCTTCATTGTGTGCAGCCGCTAGCAGAAGATTTACCTCCTCTGGATAGACACACCTTCTCAATATATCATCCTGACAGTATTTATATAAATTTCCATTTAAAAGAGAATATGCTTTGGTTTTCAAAAGTAATCTTCTTTTTTCTACAGGTGTCAAATGTTCTGGGATCTTTCCAGTAGTAAGAACATGGAGAATTTCATCATACCAACCAGTTTGAATTGCTACCAGGAAAAGATTGCTATCCACCAGTTCGTCATTGATACCTGTTGCCTTTTCGCTCATTGCGGTCCTGGACACTTGATCTGCCATGTAGTGCTCTTTTCCTGGCTTAATATGAATATCAAAATTAAATTCCTGAAATAGGAGTAACCATCTCCAAATCCTTCCAGCTACTCTAGGCTTGTTTATCAAATACTTCAAGGGCTGATGATCAGAAATAACAATGAAATGTACACCAAGGAGATAATGTCGGAACTTCTGAAGAGCAAATACGATAGCCAAACCTTCTCTTTCCGTTGTACTGTAATTTCTTTCAGCTTGGTTGAGTAGTCTGCTTGCATAAGAGATAGGTCTATCCACTTTGTGAGATGATGGTTGAGCTAGAACTGCACCAACAGCATGAAGACTAGCATCTGTATGCACATGAAATTCCAATGACCAATTAGGAACACTTAAAAGTGGAGCAGTACATAGCCTCAACTTTAGTTCACAAAATGCTTTGTCGGCTTCAGCACTCCATGAGAAAGGGATCTTTTTACTGGTAAGCCTTGACAAGGGCTTAGCAATTTCTGAATACATCCTAATGAATCTTCTGTGATACCCTGCATGGCCCAAGAAACTTTGCACTTCCTTTGGGCTTTGTGGAATTGGCATAGAAAGAATAGCTCTAACCTTTGCAGGGTCAACAGTTATACCTTCAGCAGATACTATGTGACCAAGAAGAGTACCCTTAGTGACTAAAAAGTGACATTTATCAGGATTCAATTTCAAACCTGTTTTGAGACATTGCTCAAAAATTTCTTTTAGATTTTCCAAATGGTCATGGAAATCTTGAACTGCTGCTCTTTTATCTGTACCTGAAAATACTGAAAAGTCATCCATGAAAATGCGTAGAAATGTTGTTAACCATTTGCCCAATATCAGATACATCGTTCTATTAAATGAAGCTAGCGCATTCTTCAAACCAAAAGCCATACGAGTATAGACATAAGTGCCCTAGGGAGTAACAAAGGCTGTTTTGTCCCTATCATCAGGGTGAATTACTATGTGGTTGTAGCCACTAAAACCATCCAAGAAACTATACAAAGTGTGACCAGCTACTTCCTCAAGCACTTGCTCTGTGAAGGGCTGAGGAAATCCATCTTGAATAGTCACTTTATTCAAAGCACGGAAATCAACACATACTCTTATTTTTCCACTATTTTTCTTGGGCACAATAACCATAGAGGAAAGCCACCTGGAATGTTCTACTGGAACAATTATACCCGCTTCTTCTAATTTTGTAACCTCTGCTTTTACTTCCTCTGCATACTTCGGATTGAGTCGATATGGTCTACTTCTTACAGGCGCGGCTCCCTCAACTAAGGGTATCCGATGTAACCCAAGCTCTTCTGGTATCCCTGTTAGATCTTTGTAGGACCATGCGAAGACATTTTTATAAGTAAAAAGCAAAGAAGTTACCTTCTGTAGCAAGAGAGGATAATGCCACAACCAGGATGCCAAATGGACCATTTGAGGGTTCTCTTCATCCCCTAAATTTACTTCTTGAACCAATGTTTCAGGACTGGTCTTGCTTGAGAAATCATCTCCACTATATGCTGGACTGGATTTTAATTTATATTCTGCAACATGTTCTTTCATCCATCCTTGAGGTATATCTGCAAATTTAAGGAAGATCTTCTTTGCTCTTAGGTTCATAATCTTCCCTCTCTGATACTTTTATATTGGTTGCCTCCTTAAAGCTTGCATTTTCCTTCAGTTGCTCATTCTCCAACACCTTGTGGTCTTCATTGCCCTTTTCTGTAATTTCCTTATCTGCAACTTCTTCCTCAATTTCATTGATTTCCACTGTGCAACACTCTGCACTTCCCATCATCCAATTTAACAATGTATCATCTTCTTGGGGTAGAGAGGGCATTACCTGAGTATCCACAGTATATCCAGTGGTTTTTCCTGAATCAAATCCTTCTTCCAAGTGTAGTTGCAGTTGGCTATTGGTGCTTGTCGAAATCCATAGTTTATTTTTCCCCCAATCTTGCAAAGCTTTTGCTTGTCTCAGCCAAGGTCTCCCCAGGAGCAAAGGATAGGAAGTCTCCTGTGGAAGTGCAATAACAACAAAATCCAACACAAAGTGGCAACCTTGTACTATCATCCGTACCTTTTCAATAATGCCAAGAGGCGCAACCCGATGTTGATCTGCTAGTGTAACTGTAAATGGTGCCATTTTGGTGGGGTTCAAATTTAGCTTCTTCATTGTAAAATCTGGCATCAAATTGATACCAGAGCCTCCATCTATGATCACACCTGTAAGAGCTTCATCCTTTATACAAACTGATAATCTTGAACTTTGGTAGTCTGCTAAGGGTGCAGGGGGAAAATCAACCATGAATCCATCTATACTAGGTGATTGGACTAAGTGAGCAGAGTGTATAATCTTCAGTAAGTCACTTCTTATTTTTGAATCCATCCTTATAAGTTCATATAGACTAACCTTGTGATGAATACCTTTCAAGATCTGTTCAATGTTTACCTCCTGAGTGTTTTCTTGCAGACTTGTTGGTTGGCCCTTTAGAGAAGTAGTCATCTTATCATAAGCTCCTTGAATTTCTACTTGATCCTTCCATCCAGACTTCTTTCCCTCCTCTTTATCCTGAAATCCTTGTTGTTCATCTCTATGGGTTGCAGCTGCTTGCCTAGCCCTAGTCATCATGGGCATTGTAGAGGATGAAACGGCATAAGACTGAGTGGTTTTCCCTTCTTCATATGGAGAGACCGCAATCATGTGGATTGGAGCAGGACGACCTCTTGGGCAATCTTTGGTATAATGATCCTTGGCGTCTGGACAATGTTGACAAGGAGTTGCATCTTCTGGGAGGGAACACCTATTTTGCATGTGACCGTACTCACCACAACGATAGCACATCAAAGGTCTATTATATCTAGGCTTTGCAGGCCGATTCTCCTCCCTATTAGATGTATTTGAAGTACTAGCATAATATGAATCCAAATTTTGAGGGTTACCTCTCTGTTGTGTACCCTTGAGGTAGTAGCAATCTCTGGCTTCATGACCATCCTTTCCACAAAATTGACAGCTTACCTTAATAGGGCAATTAGCATTGGAGTGTCCATGGTTGTTACAGATTGTACACCAAATTTTTCTCCTTATATCCTGAGTGGTCTTCAAATCTTCTAACTCTCGGCGAAGTTGAGCTATGTTAGAGGGCCGCCGAACCAGGACGGATGAACCCGGACAGGTGCCGTAAAAAGTGGATTCACGGAAACATTGTAGCAGACTTCTATTTAAAGCGCACAAAGGAAAGCGATAAAGACCTGCAGTTTTTGGGAAGAGCCTCTGCTTCTGTTGGGTATTGTAGTGAGTGGGTTGATTACGTCTCGAACCGAGGTGTTTGGAAATTGCAAGTATAGCATTGTGTGTGTATGTGTTCTGTCTGTCTGTTCTACGGATTCCATTTGGGAAATTGCGAGCATCTTGTTTGAGACCATGTATGAGGTGTTGATGAGAATATTGAGTTCTGTTCTATTCTATTTGCATCTAACTATTCTGCTATTCTTCCTGTCGTGCCGAGTTCTATTCGGTAGTCTTGTGTTGTGAGTCTGTTTGGTGATAAGTTATATACGGTTCTGGATCTTTTTCGTCACAAAATAGTGTGGTTTGTCATCCTGCGAGAGACTGTGTAAGGTCGAAGTGAATCATTTGCATTTTAGTATTTTTCGGTTAAGTGACCAGATTCGATACAATAGTCTGCGTTCACTGAGGATTCCGATCTTAGGAAGAACTTGTATCGGTAAAGGTCTGTACGTGAACAGAAGCATTGGTAAGTTTGTGATGAATCAACTGTGGTAGGAACTTGTGGCTTGAGTCGGTATACGATAAGTTTGCGTAATCTCGATTATAGTTGTCTGTTGTATTATTGTTTGGTATACCTATCTGTCACATGGAAGCAGCATATTGAGTAGTATTCAATTAATGAAGTTGAGTATTCTATTAGTTATAAGTCAGAACAGGACCTCTGCTCCATTACTATAGCAGATTCAGTCCAGAAGTCCTAAGTTTCCGCATGCCGAATAATTGTCAGTAGTCAGAATCAACCACTACGCTAAGACGTGATGGAGTATTTATGAGTGTGTGAAAAGTTGGGAAAATAGTACAGGGCCTCTGTCTAACAGACCCCTACCACTCCCAAGAACCCACGTGGCTAAGAGAACGATTGCGGTTAAAGATTTGGAACCAAGTGAAAGAGGAGCATTTGAATAGAACGTAAAGTAACGCTTAATCGGTATCAGTTTAACCCATAACCCATTTTCACATTTAACATTTGGCGACCACGATGGGATAGTGGCAACTGTTTAACAATCTCTGCGGTAAAGTAGAATTTAAATATGAGTTACTTGTGAGAAAGTGGCATTAGAGTGCTAAGCGGTTTGTAAGAAGCAAATATCCAGTAATATTTGATTTACTGACAGTAGCAACAGACCCAGATTGTTGCAAACTGCTCAGATAATATCACTGGGCGATGATACATGCCGGTTACTCGGTCTGGTGTAACGTATCCTAGGACCCAGACAACGGGAACAAGAAAAGTACAAAAAACAACTCTAGAAGAAGAAGGTATAACGCGACCAGACTCAGTGGTCGAGCAAGTTAAGGACGCTAGAATTAATTCCGGTCATATTCCGGTGGAACGATCAACGCCTTTGGTACATACTGGTGTCACTTCGACCCAGCCTAACCAAAGTACAGTAGTTCTAGAATCTATCAAGGCACCACTGGAGATTAGACAAACTCTAGGAAAAGAAATCAGTAATAGCGAAAAACTGCTACACTCTGGGAGACTGTTAGCTCATTTCGATGATATTCCGGTGATAGAAACACCAACTGGCGGTCAAGGATTAGCATTTGTTGCAGAATCCTCAGCCAAACCCGCGTGTCTGGAAGAAAGATTTCGGATATTAGATATCCAAAAGGAAGGAGACTTATTCGAAGCAGAGATCCGAAGTACCCTGCACAAAAACAGCACACCGGAAGGCACGCTGTCCGGCGAGCCAGATTCTGATAGTTCAACTAATCAACATCAAGATACAGGACCGTAGACACCCACGATGAACGGACAACAACAACAACAACAGTTAGGTCAACCGAGGCTCCCTCCAACAGGAGTAACCTACACAAAATTTGGTGGATTCCCAGGAGATGACCCAGATGCTCACGTACGCACTTTCGAGATCAGTTATGCAGTCCTCAACCATCCACCGGATCAGGCATACAAAGCCATTGTTTTTCAATCTACGTTGGTCAATGAAGCGGCTAGATGGCTTACGGAATACGACATTAATCATTTCGGTACCTATGATGCAGTACGAGATGCCTTTCTACAACGATTTAGACTAAAGAAGAATCCTGCTGAAATCTTTGAGTATCTACAGAGCAACCGACAGAAGGCAAATCAGACTGTCCAGGAATACGCTACTCTCTTCAGAACACATTTATGGCAGATACCACAGGCACATGCTAATCTACCTGATGACGTCATCACTCAGTGGTTTATCAATGGCTTAAACCCGCAATTGAAGCAGATCATGATTATCAGATGTGTCGGAGCAATGACATTAGATGCAGTCATCGCCATGGCTTTGCAACTGGAATCCAAGGTTGGTGGATTTTCAGAAGACTTGGAATGGTTAAGGACAAACAAAAATATGACTGAAGATATAACCAGGCAAGTATACTGCACCACGTGCAAAAATTCAGGACATACAAGTGCTAACTGTGCGCTAAATCAAACATTCTGCGCTATCTGCAACACTGCCGGACACTCCACCGGAAATTGTATCTACAATGCTAGAATACAGGGAACAGCAACAGTCAATGCTGTTATTCAAGAACATGGGCAGGCAGCAAATCACTATGTACCTCCGCAACTGAGAAACAATCAACCACAGGGATATCGGAACTACCAAGGACAAAGGAACAACAATTATAATGCCAACCGATGGTAGAACGGACCACCACCGGAAAACCCCAATTTACCACCACCACGCTGTCATTTTTGTGGTGAATTCGGACACATTAGAAGATATTGCAAAGATGCAGCTGAGTATGATCAAAGGAAGAAGGAGCGGCAAAACCCAATGGCCAATATGGTACAAATTACTCCGGTAGAAACACAAACTGCTACAGTCCAGACCCGATCAGGTAAACAACTGCAGCCAGCAGCAGAAGTATTTGAACCAGGGATACGAGAACAACATAGGATGTATAACAAGGCTAGTCACTGGACCGCTACAGAACCACTAGTGTTCCCAGAACCCATTCCAGTGACTCAAACCTCGACAGCAAAGGAAGGAATGCAACAAAAAGAAGCAGCAGTAGAACAACCATCGGCAGAAGACATAACAGCAGATACTTCAGCAACAGCAGAAACTTCAAGTTCAAAAGAGCAGGATAACCAATCTCAACAGGCCTGGGAAATTTTATCCAAGGCATCTATCACCCTACCTCTCGACCAACTTTTGACGTTAGTACCTGGAATTCGGCAACAGTTTCAACAACATTTTAGCCCGACACCCTCTTGCATTCCAGCAACCGCCGCAATTCAACCAGAATCTGATTCTACGGTTGATCATGCAGTGCCCTTGATTACAGTATGGTATAAGAATCAGAAGATCACGCAGGTATTAATTGACGGAGGCTCCGGCGTAAACATTGCAACCGCAGCATTATGTAAAAAGCTAGGCTGGACCGAAATCGAACCAGTTCAATTCTTCGTCAGAATGGCTGATCAATCTAGAGTCCATCCCGTAGGACTTGTACGGAATGTACCCATTACTCTACAAGGTACGACTTTCAAAATGACTTTTGTTATACTAGATCTACCCGAATCCACCTTGGATTACAATCTTCTTTTCGGCCGACCTTGGCTGAAGCATGCAAAGGTAATACAGGACTGGTCTGCGCAAGAGCTCACCTTCAAGGATGCCAATCGTAAATATGTAGTAAAACTAGATGCTATACAACCCTACGAACTTCACGCCAGACCTTATCTCGCTGAACCAGTTTATATGTTAGATGGACTATCAGATGATGAAGAAGAGCAATTTCTGAAAAATAACGCCGATTTAATGTCTCTAGGAACTGTTGATCTACAGTCTGTCATTAATAACTGGAACACTTCAGTTTGTGCAGTAGTAGCTATCACTGAACAGTCTGACCAAGCAGATAATGAATTACAACCATTATTCAAGCCAATAGAGGATACAGAGAACCCACAACAATTTTATGTCCCTGAAGACCAGTTGATCACGTACAATCTGGGAGACAAGGATAATCCTCGACCTGTAAAAATAAAGCAAAACTTACCGGTAATCTTTTAGACTAATTTGATTCAGCGCCTTCGCGAATTCTCAGACGTCTTTGCATGGGATTACAAAGATATGAAAGGATTAGATCCGCGCATATATCAGCACAGAGTCATGCTGAAGCCTGAAGCTAAACCAAATAGGCAGCCCAGCTATCGGATGAATCCCAATTATGCCTCTCAGGTAAAAGACGAACTTGACAGATTGTTAAAAGTAGGATTCATCGTACCAGTAGAACATGCTGAATGGATTTCACCAATTGTGATTGTGCCAAAGAAAAATAAACAACTACGAATCTGTGTAGATTACCAGAAATTGAACGCAGCAACAGTACCAGATCCTTTCCCGATCCCTTTTTTAGATACCATGCTTGATAGGGTAGCAGGCCACGAAATGTATTCATTCTTAGACGGATACAGCGGTTACAATCAGGTTAGAATGGCTGAAGAAGATATACCAAAAACTGCTTTCATTACCAATTGGGGTGTCTTCACCTGCACCGTAATGTGGTTCGGATTAAGAAATGCACCAAGCACATTTCAGCGATGTATGCAGGAGATATTTTCTCCTTATCTTACTTCATTCATGCAAGTATATCTTGACGACTTCTCGATTTTTGGGAAGATGATAGCACGTTTAAGTCATTTACGATGTTGTTTTCAGAAATGTAGAGAATATAGACTCTATCTTAACCCAAACAAATCCGTGTTTGCGGTTTCATGTGGCAAACTACTTGGGCATATTGTATCTGCTCAAGGTATCCGAGTAGACCCAGATAAAATTTCGGCAATATTAGAAGCCCCGGTACCAGCAACTCCAAAAGAAGTAATGCGTTTTATGGGTCAAATACGGTGGCATGGCAGACACTTACGATGGCTTGCCCACCTAGCAGTACCATTAAACAGGTTAATCAAAAAAACTCCCCGACAGTTTGAATGGACTGAAGAATGCCAAACTACATTTGATCGGCTCAAGTATCTCTTGACACAAGCTCCAATTTTACAACCACCGGACTGGGACAATCCGTTCCATGTTTTTGTCGACGCTTCAGATATTGCAATTGGCAGTATTCTGATGCAGCAAACAGATAAGTGGTTTCGCCCTGTTTATTACGCCAGTAGAAGGCTTGCACCGGCAGAAAAGAATTACTCTACTACTGAAAGAGAATGCCTAGGATTGATTTACTCAATCAAAAAGTTCAGACATTATTTATTAGGCCAGAAATTTACCTTTCATGTGGATCATGCTGCCCTTGTTTATCTAGTAAGACAGCAGCATCTAGGAGGACGGTTAGCACGATGGGTGCTACTTTTAGAAGAATTCGACTATGACGTCATTCACCGACCCGGAAATGCACATGCCTTAGCAGATTTCTTATCTCGCCTGGATTCCGGTGAAGCTCCGGTGGGCATAGATGACACGACTCCTGCGATTTATAATGTTGAACCACTATCCGAGGAAACGGCCAACCTACAAGCACCATCTACATACTATGATCAGATTCTAACTTTTCTCACCGAAGGATGCTTCCCATCTGAGACGACCAAGGCAGTTCGAAGGAAATTAGCAGTCTTTAGCCGCCGATTCCGGCTAGTAGCAGGAGAACTATATTATGCAGATCATACTGGAATCTTACTTTGCTGTATTCCACCTCATGAGGTTAATTCAGTTATCACTTTGGCGCACTCAATTCCTTCTGGTGGCCATTTTGCAGTAGACTTAACTCAACGGAAAATTCTGCAAGGAGGTCTCTGGTGGCCAACAATGTACAGAGATGTCGCACAGTTTGTTAAACAATGTGATACTTGTCAAAGAACTGGTCAGCCTTTGCAAAGGCATCTTTTTCCTCTGCAACCTATCTTGCCACTCGAACCATTTCAGAAATGGGGATTAGATTTTATCGGTCCAATCACACCCCCAGCAATCTTCAGTAACAACAGATACATACTAACCTGTACAGACTATGCAACAAGATGGGCAGAAGCATGGGCTTTACGATCTGCTACAGCGGTCACGGTAGCAAAATGTCTACTCACGGATGTCTTCCCACGATTTGGCTTACCCCTGGAAATTGTCTCAGATCAAGGCACTCACTTTGTGAACAATCTAGTGAAGGCTCTTACACAATCATTCCAGGTCACACATAATTTTAGCTCTCCTTATTATCCACGTGCCAATGGATTGGCCGAAAGTACAAACAAATCACTTTTGAATATCCTTCGGAAATTGATCATGGAAGCACCGGAAAGATGGGATCAACTACTACCTGCAGTATTATGGGCTTACCGGACTACGTATAAGGTAACAACAGGCTTGACACCTTTCAAACTAGCTTATGGTTTAGAAGCAATAGCACCCATGGAATTAGTCATCCCAAGTCTGCGTGTAGCAATCACTCAGAAAATGCTACCAGAATATTCACTAACAGCAAGAATGGACGCACTCCGAGAACTTGATGAGCACCGATGGATCAATTTTTTAACTATGCGTGAAGTACAACTAAGGCAAGCCAAGACACACGATCGATATTTGAAGACTCCAATCTTTTCGGTAGGCCAGCTTGTACTCTTCTATAACGCAAAATCGGATAGAGCAGCAGGAAAATTCAAACTACGATGGTTCGGCCCTTTCAAGATCTCAGAACAAATCGGTCCGGCAACTTTTTGGTTGACTACGTTGACCGGAAATCCACTTCCAAAGGTAATCAATGGGTCGAAGCTGCGGCCGTATTATCCCACTACTAGTACGCATTAAATTATTCAGCGGCGAACCGCGTTTTGTATAAATTTTTGTGTTTTTCTTTTTTCTTTTCTCCCTTTTTAGTAGTGTTTTGTACGAATCTTTATGTTACCAGCCGCCTCTCCCTACCGGTCACTCAAGCACACACGCCAGCATGCAAACAGTACCTTTCCCGCACCGCACAATGATACCCACCCCCCTTCCCCCTCCCACCGTGTTCTCCTTATTTAACCCCCTCGGTTGCGCCTAAACACTATTGTGTTCTCGAGACTATACGTATTATCCTTGTCTTCTGTGTTACCTGTAAGTGTGCTTGTAAACACCATGGAAGCGCTAGCCAACTACGCTGCTTTCCGTGATGGTATCCCGACAAACGTCGGCGAATACCTGCGCTGCAGAGGATTGTCCAACTTCGCTGAGTTGCCCTGGCACTCAGTGGAAGCCCATCCCTTCTCCGCACAAATCATCCACGCCATCGCCCAAGTCCCCATCACCAAACGACAGTGGGTCTTCCCTTGCCTCCCATATAGAACCGTCATCACCTTCCAAGCCTTCGCTACAGCCTATTGCCTCACCCCGCAAGGACGCGAAAATGGTCCTAGCATCCCTATCGCTCGCATGACTGAACTCTTTCCCCGCTCCTCATCAAACGAATATGCCATTCTCTGCCGCCCAGAACCCGAAGGATCCGCCCTACAGTTCCTCGTAGCAATCCTCAACCTGCAAAAACGAACCTACGGCATCTCTCGCCCCTTCTATTCCGCCCTAGAATTAGCCACCCGCGAACCCGTAAACTTTGCCTCTTATTTCTTCCAACGAATCCATAAAGAATCCGTCGCTATAGTAAAACAACTCCAGAAAGGCAGCTCTCCGCGCTCTCGCCTTCCCCACATCATCTCCTTCCTCTTCCCAACCATTCTCGCCGCACAACCCCCACCCACAGGCCCAGCATTTAGGCACGAAGAATCAGCACAACCACTCGAGGAAACTGAAGAAGACGACGAAGAGATCAATCAACTCTTCCACACGAAGCGAATTCGGATCAGCTCTTCAGAAAGTGAAGTCCAAGGATCCGCCGGAAAGAAACACGACGCTGAAGAAGATAAGCAAGAAGAAACTTACCACGACACCGCCACTTCAATACACAACGACACTTCGACAGAGCAACAAGACCAACAAAACCAAGTAGATACAGAGATACTGTCCACCGAAAAGGAATCTGAGCATCAACAGGACGAATCGGAAACCGCCACAAAAGCACTGGATGAACTGATCGCGGCCATCAATCATACAGAAGCCGAACAGCAGACCGTTGCAAAGGTAACCACAATTGACTCTGCTCTGCCTACCCCACCTGTCAACCCCGACCTCCCACTGGAACCATCCCGCCGACTCGGTTCTGAACCTACACCCTCCTCCTCTTCCTCCCCTAACTACTCTCCGCCAAACTCCCAAAACCTACTCACTGATACCTCCTCTCAGCCTCATCAACCACCACCACCACCCACCGTATTTTTGGAACTAGCCTCCATGGGGCAGTTCCTCATGCAGTTATCACACCAACTGCCCATACAATTTAAGGAAGCCACGGACAACCTGAAGGCCGAATATCAATACAAGGTCGACGTACTGGAAGCTGCCATCACCCCCCTCCAGGAAGAAATCGAAGCCACAAAGATTGAGAACCATCAGCTCCAGACGCAGTTAGCAGAGCTCCAAGCCAAATTCTTGGCAGAACAGACCCTAGTAGAGCAACGAGATACAGCCATTGAGCAACTTGCAGCCAAAGATCGACTCCTACACGCCGCGCATGAAGAAATCCGCGCCCTGAAGGCCACCCTCCACGAAAATGAAGATATCAACGCCTCCCTCGAAGAATTGATCGCAGAGACAAAGACTCAATTACAGGAGTCCATCCAGAAGAATCAGGATCAACAGAAAGAAACCGAACAAATCCAAGAACAGTTACGGCGAGCCGAAGAATGCGCAAATGAAGTTAACAGTATCCTAAAACGCCAGCTGATACGGGAAGGACAATACCTCAAGGATATCGACAAGACGCGCAGAGAACGAGATGCATTTAAGAAAACTCTTGATTTCCAAACCCAGTAGTTTGAACGCCAAGACAACCAACTGCGCAACGAGAAGGAGTATATTGCAGAGCTAAAGACCAAACTGGACGAAATGAAGACTTCCAGGGACGCCGCACTATCCAACGATTTTTATCTACACGAAGCTTTTGTGCAGACCCAGACCGAGAATGTGCTCACCGAAGCAATCGCACTTAGCTCTGCTAGAATAGATGCGCAGCTTCTAGAGCCTGATACGCTAAAACAACTATTAGAAACTCTTAAGAGAAAGATAGCTCGAACATTTAGATCGGCTAGGAGTATGTATCTCGAAGGTCTCATCGACGAATAAGTATATTCGCCCATCCAAATTCATAATGTATGAATATGATAATCAACTTTTGGTTTTCTGACATTTTCGCACATGAAAAGTCTTGTTCAGTCTAGCACCAATCTACAGTATAACACGCGGCATAATGATTTTTACTCTGATACAAATATTATCAAGGAAGGGAAGAGTCATGTCCTACTGACATACAATCAGTAGAGCAAATGGCCGTTCAAGCACCGGTGTTTATAAAATGCGTTTACAGAGTATAGCTTTCTAAATTAGCATTTTTCGAGATTCAGCACCAGTTAGCAACTTCCAGCATATTCTTCTCAGCAACCCTTAACCAAGCATGTCGGAATCTGACATTCTCCGTTGGCAACTCAGAAAGCGCACCCATACACAGACCCATGTGGTAACAACAACAGATACTACCCTACAAGATGAAGCAGATGACGCAGTAACTTCTGCATCAGAAAAGACTCAGCATAAATTCTCCACCGAATTTAAAATCGAGCTCGACATCAAATCGCAAAAGAATGAAGATTGGCTACAAAAGATAGGGCTCCTCCAGTTTGCCCAATTATCGTGGAAACAGTGGATTGCTAATGACGATGCAGAGGACCAATTACATAGCATGCGACAAACCAGCAGCTTCATTCTCAATCAGGTACGATTTTCGCCCCAGCTCGTCTCAGCCGTATTTAAACTACCACTCTATGATGGTGCCCGATATCTTAAATGTTCAAATGAGGACCTGAAGAAGGAATTTGGCGACTGTGAAGGCCCCCGACGGTATTACATGTTGAAAAACGCCACCTATCACCGACGAGAACAATTTAAATGGTATTTAGAAAAGCTTTGTTTACTAGTAAAATTCGACTTAATGTCGAAAGAAAATTTTTCCCCCCTATTGCATGCCGAAGAAGGAGGTCCGGTTAGCTGGACACATTGGCTCTATAACCACCTCTATGCACAAATCATTGTCGGGGATAAGAGAAGATCCCACACCAACAGCAGACTAGCAGCCTATTTCGCTGCTATATTTAATTTTGTCCAATCTGTAAAGGATAAGCAGCTACACTGGTCCCCCCCTTTTTATCCCGGTGAACATGATCAAATAAATTCTGAACACCACACAGAGCCTGAGGAAGCAGCTCAATCCTCCACCTCGTCTGCATCTTTCTTTCATACAGGTAACAGCGCACAGAATCAGACAGTAGGGACGCCGTTTCGGCTGTCCATTAAACGACGAATGGCAGACAACTTGCCAACTGCCAGTCCAGAGCAAGCACCGGACGACCTCCAACCCGATTTTGTCATAAGGATGCAAAACCAACTTCAAGAGGTTTCTCAATATTTACGACAACAAGAACAAGCGATTCAGCACAAAAACGAGTTATTATTGGCCACGATGACTAAGTCCAATTCAGTAATGACACAGATGCAAAAAGAATTGGATGACAAAGAAGCTTTAATACAGGTGTTACAGAGTAACAACCGGCATCTAATGGCAGAATTGATCACCGCAAAAAAGTGTGTCCAAGACTTTAATCAGTGGCAGCAAACTATCCAAACACAAATTCAAACCGAAATGTCAAGTTTTTCTACCCTGAATGCTCACCTGCAAGCCGAAAATGAAATTTTGCAGTCAAGGATACAAGTATTGCAGGAGTTCGAAAAGCAGATATTAAAAGATGAGGGCGTAGAACTAAATGCCACATTGATGACAAATGTGGACATCGACTTATGAAAACAACAGTTGGATAGCCGTGTTCAAAATAGCTGGACACTTTTTCGCAGGAGATGGCTGGCTATACTTGTTCCGCCACTAGAACAAGTGTGGTCAGAAAGGATTGGGGAGTCAAACCCTGGCATGGACCGACAGGCAGTGCAAAAGGATGTTGCCAACAGTAATGCACCTGCGGGTTCGAGTCCACCGTGCGTGCCAGTGTTAGAGGGCCGCCGAACCAGGACGGATGAACCCGGACAGGTGCCGTAAAAAGTGGATTCGCGGAAACATTGTAGCAGACTTCTATTTAAAGCGCACAAAGGAAAGCGGTAAAGACCGGCAGTTTTTGGGAAGAGCCTCTGCTTCTGTTGGGTATTGTAGTGAGTGGGTTGATTACGTCTCGAACCGAGGTGTTTGGAAATTGCAAGTATAGCATTGTGTGTGTATGTGTTCTGTCTGTCTGTTCTACGGATTCCATTTGGGAAATTGCGAGCATCTTGTTTGAGACCATGTATGAGGTGTTGATGAGAATATTGAGTTCTGTTCTATTCTATTCGCATCTAACTATTCTGCTATTCTTCCTGTCGTGCCGAGTTCTATTCGGTAGTCTTGTGTTGTGAGTCTGTTTGGTGATAAGTTATATACGGTTCTGGATCTTTTTCGTCACGAAATAGTGTGGTTTGTCATCCTGCGAGAGACTGTGTAAGGTCGAAGTGAATCATTTGCATTTTAGTATTTTTTCGGTTAAGTGACCAGATTCGATACAATAGTCTGCGTTCACTGAGGATTCCGATCTTAGGAAGAACTTGTATCGGTAAAGGTCTGTACGTGAACAGAAGCATTGGTAAGTTTGTGATGAATCAACTGTGGTAGGAACTTGTGGCTTGAGTCGGTATACGATAAGTTTGCGTAATCTCGATTATAGTTGTCTGTTGTATTATTGTTCGGTATACCTATCTGTCACATGGAAGCAGCATATTGAGTAGTATTCAATTAATGAAGTTGAGTATTCTATTAGTTATAAGTCAGAACAGGACCTCTGCTCCATTACTATAGCAGATTCAGTCCAGAAGTCCTAAGTTTCCGCATGCCGAATAATTGTCAGTAGTCAGAATCAACCACTGCGCTAAGACGTGATGGAGTATTTATGAGTGTGTGAAAAGTTGGGAAAATAGTACAGGGCCTCTGTCTAACAAACCCCTACCACTGCCAAGAACCCACGTGGCTAAGAGAACGATTGCGGTTAAAGATTTGGAACCAAGTGAAAGAGGAGCATTTGAATAGAACGTAAAGTAACGCTTAATCGGTATCAGTTTAATCCATAACCCATTTTCACATTTAACAGCTACTTCATCATCAGTGCGACATAGTGGTGGCAAGACCTTCTCTTCTTGTTGAGTTTGTTGCATTTTCAATGCTTCCAATTCCTTCCTCAGATGCTCAACAGGATCCAGGTCTGCAGCATACTTTGAGTGTGTATCTCCTTCAAAATGTTGCCTTGCTTCTTCAATGCGCGATGCCGCTGCAACAAAATCATTGAGGGTGGCATCCAATCTAAGAGACTCACGAAGCTTCTACTGAGATGACCTGGGTAGAGCCTTCTCTATCCACTTTTTAACCAAAAAGTCACCTGGAGCATGTGGCAGACAGGCAACAAGTGCTTTTGTTCTAGTATGAAGTTCATGAAAAGATTCACCTGATCTTAGCTTCAAATTCTCTAGCTGATCTAGAGCTCTTTCCGAGGAATCACTTGGTCGGAATGTCTATGAGAACGCCGCCTTCAAAGCCTCCCATGTAGTGAAATGGCCATCTGCATATTGACTATACCATTTATCTGCAAGACCCTCCAATGTGGATGGGAAAAGTGCCAACATTGCATCCTCTCTATTTTGTAGACCTCTTCCACGGCATAAAGAGATGAATCTCCTCACATGATCATCAGCATCCTCATAAGCTTGTCCCTTGAAGGTAGGGAATTTGATGTTTAATCTGGAGAGCAAATGAGAGAGGTCCTCCATTTGTACTGGTGTTTCTTCGGACGTATCTAAAGAGAAGTCTAGGGTTCTTCTATACCTCTCTTTTGACAATGGTGTCGTACCCAAATCAATAGATAAATTTAGGGAGGGTAGAGGGGAAGTAGACTCACTAGCCGTGGTTATTGCTAACTTGTTAAGGCTCCTCCGAACACGAAGAGACTCCTTATCTACTCGTGTATGGGTCATGTACCTATTCGCAATTGCAATAGGGCAAAACATTTCTCACAGAAATGCAAAGGTCCCACCGGGCGTGCCAAACTGTAGAGGAGGTACTGGGGTATCCGCTTTTAACAAAAGTAGAGAATGAAAACTAAACACGTCCAGTACATCACCTACTCAAGGGGGGTTCTCTTTAGGGAAGTATACCCTTTAACATTTCTGTGAGCAGGTAGATAACACAGATTGCACAGGGTGGAATACTTCAGAAAATATGGACAACAATTGACCAAGGAAGACCATACACTTCTTGATTCGATTCAGATGATTACAAGATTTGTCAAGGAAATGCTCAAAAACTAATGCTCAGAGCTTCGTGGCACTCTATGCAGATAAATACAGATCAATACAAATGCTGAAGGAATTGCTCAAGAGAATAGAGCTTAACACCAATAGTGTCTCACAGAACAGAAAGAAAATCCAAGACACTCACTTACACTATAGTGCTCATAGCCCTCCACTGAGGAGCCTACCCTCTGTATCCACACTACAGAGTAGCTCCTACAATAGGCTTGAAACCACCAAGGGCAAGAGAGAACTTCTGCACGTATACACGCGTCAATGTAACTCTAAAAAAATGTACCCCCAAATGAGCATAAATCCATTGTTTTTATAGACTCCAATAGGCCAAGAGGGCCTTGCCGATTCCTCACGTCCACTGATCATGCGCCGATTGATTGCCCAAGATTGAAGGGGTAAATCAAATATTCCCTTGATTTGAATTGGATCCACAAAAGTAGGTAGTCGCCGTGAATGGTTGGTGGCAATTCCACTTTCACTTTTTACCCTGCAAACTTTTATCTTTTTACCTGCCATCTGAGATTCTCATTTTGTGGTTTTGTTATTTCACAACGCCTTCCAAAAATTAGATGAATGACTTATCATATCCAACAAGGTTAATCCTCCACTTGACTATCTGTGTGTGTAAGCCTCTGCTTTTTGCTCATGTTCTCTTGCAAAAGTTCACCTATTCCACTTCTCCATGACTAGTTTCCGACCTTCTTCTGCCTGCACCTTCACTTCATTCTTCGACACACATCATTTTCTGGACAATCTTCCTTGATGTGGCGCTTGTGGGAGAAGATGGTGGGGTGAGGGGGGAGGCGCTTGTGGGAGGAGATGGTGGGTGTGGGAGAGGATGAGGGGGTGGCTGGAGGGGGAACTAGTGGGGGTGAGTGTGGTGTTAGATGGCGGGGGGCGCTTGTGGGAGGGAGAGGAGGAGTGAGGGGTGAGGAGGGCTCTTGCGGGAGGAGGTGGAGGGGTGAGGGTTGAGGGGGGCGCTTGTGGGAGGGGGAGGAGGAGTGAGGGTTGAGGAGGGCTCTTGCGGGAGGAGGTGGAGGGGTGAGGGTTGAGGGGGGCGCTTGTGGGAGGAGGTGGAGGGGTGAGGGTTGAGGAGGGCTCTTGCGGGAGGAGGTGGAGGGGTGAGGGTTGAGGGGGGCGCTTGTGGGAGGAGGTGGAGGGGTGAGGGTTGAGGGGGGCGCTTGTGGGAGGAGGTGGAGGGGTGAGGGTTGAGGGGGGCGCTTGTGGGAGGGGGAGGAGGAGTGAGGAGTGAGGAGGGCTCTTGGGGAGGAGGTGGAGGGGTGAGGGTTGAGGGGGCCGCTTGTGGGAGGGGGAGGAGGAGTGAGGAGGGCTCTTGCGGGAGGAGGTGGAGGGGTGAGGGTTGAGGGGGGCGCTTGTGGGAGG
>CM035412.1:113769061-113771561 GCA_020310875.1 Ceratopteris richardii | reverse complement strand
AACTAAGTCAAGGAAGTCCTCACTATGGGCTGAGTTCACAACCTTCAAGAAGAAGAGCTCACAATCAATTTCAGATTATGTGGCAAGGATGAAAGATATTGCAGATAGTTTGGGAGCAGTGGATGAAGACATTGAAGAGGAAAAGTTGGTAAGACAAATACTTACAGGTTTGAGAGGAGATGAGAAGTGGAAGCCTTTTATATTGTCCATAGAGTTGTCACTTGATCACTTTACTCCTGACCTTAATCAATTGCTAGGACATATGCTAACCTTTGAGCAGGATCTTAAAGGAGACAATGATAGAAGTACAAGTCAAGCTATGTACTCCAAGGACAAGAAAAAGAATGGCAAGGGAAAGCAATCAAATGATGATGAAGGGAATTCAAATCAAGCTAACTTCACAAAAGGGAAGACAAATTTCAGAGGTAAAGGAAGAGGAGGTAAGAACAAAGATAATGCTAAAGCTTGTTGGATTTGTGGCAGAACAAATCATTTGGCAAATGATTGTTGGTATAACAATCAAAATGGAGGATACAACAATCAGAATTATAGTCAAAGAGGTAGAGGAGGCAGAAACCAAAGAGGCAACTTCAGAGGAAGAGGTGGTAGGACATCATATGGTAGAGGAGGTGGAAGAAACTTCCAATCTCAGTCCTACAACAATAATTATTACAATTATGCATCAGATCAGAAGGATGACATGACTCTTATCTTGAATGCAACTCATGAATCAATGGGAGAAGATCAAAGAGTGTTTTATATTGACTCAGGGTGCAGTAACCATCTGAGTGGGAATCTATCTTTGATGACTGATATGGAAGCTAGGGTGAATGGACATACAGTTCAAACAGGTGACAATACCAAACATAAAGTGGAGAGCATTGGATCAGTGAAGACAAAGAGTGGAAGTACACTTCTGAGCAAGGTACTTTATGTTCCTACTATTCCTAAAAATTTGATAAGTGTAGGGCAAATTGTGGAGAAAGGATATGAAGTAAGATTCACAAATGATGGTGTCTATGTACAAGATCCAAATCAGGGATATAGAACCATAATTGCAGGTAAAAAGGAAGGAAGATTGTTCACTCTCAAAGTCCAAGGTAATGTGGGACATGCATTGTTTACCTATGGAGGTCAAAAGGTGTCTGAATTAGACCTATGGCATAAAAGGCTAGGTCATTTCAATGAGAGAGCTATAAAGGAGATGTCAAAGAATCAGGTGGTGCTTGGATTGCCAAATATTGAAGGGCAACATATGGTGTACAAGTGTGAAGCTTGTCAATTAGGTAAAGCACATAAGAGTTCTTATAACAAATCAGGGTACAAGTATTCAAATATGCTTGAATTGGTTCATACAGATGTATGGGGTCCCTCAAGGGACTATAGCATAAATGGATCCAGATATTATGTGTTGTTTGTTGATGATGCAACCAGGTGGATTACTTTGTATGTAATCAAGGATAAATCAGAAGTTTTCAAGACATTCAAACATTTTCATGCTTATGCAGAAAGGATCACAGGGCAAAAGCTCAAGAGGTTAAGATCAGATGGAGGGGGAGAGTATTTCTCAAAAGAGTTTGATGATTATTTGTGGAATGCAGGTATCAAAAGAGAAGTGACTTGCAGGTACTCCCCTCAACAAAATGGAGTAGCAGAAAGGAGGAATAGGACTCTTGTAGAGTTTGCAAGAGCCATGATGAAGGAAAAGAATTGTCCAAATTACTTATGGGCAGAAGCTATTAACACTGCAACATACCTTGTGAATAGGTTGCCTTGCAAAGCTTTGGATGGAGGAACCCCTTATGAAGCATGGTGGGGTAAGAAGCCTAGTCTTGATCATTGTAAAGTATTTGGATGTATTGCATATGCTTATGTTCCTTCACAATTAAGACATAAGCTAGAACCAAAAGCAGAGAAGTATGTGTTTATTGGATATGATGATAGACAGATGGGTTATAGGTTGTGGAGTCCATCCACAAAGCAATTTCTTGTTACTAAAGATGTGACATTTGATGAGCAAAATATGTGGTATACAGGATCACCAAATGAGTATACAGGTGTTGAAGAAATTCAAAGGAAAGGAAAGGCAAAGGTAAAAGTTTGTGAAGAAATTGTTGATGAAGTTGACTCTAGATGTAGAGTGCAGGATCATGTAGAAGAAGGGCCAAGATTTGATCCAGAATCAAATGAGGCTGAAACTTCAAGAAGTGCAGAAATCAGAAGATCTACAAGGGAAAGGAAAGAACCTATAAGGTATAGTTATGATACATCTTTCCTAACAACAAAAGATTATGCCTACATTGTGAAAACAGAAGAAGATCCAACCACTTATGAAGAAGCCAAAGGTAAATAGAATTGGGAGAAGGCAATGCAGGAAGAGTATGATGCTCTACTTGAAAATGAAACTTGGGAACTAGTACCAAGACCAAAGAATCAGAAGGTCATTGGATGCAAGTGGGTATATAAAACAAAGAGGTTTGCAGATGGTAAGGTGTCTAGA